>CM069906.1:152627328-152874828 GCA_036172215.1 Camellia granthamiana
AGTGAATGAATAACTAATAGTGAAGTATTAATAATCCTATTAAATTAGTGTAGTATTCACTATCCAATTGGATTAATATCCATTGGATTAATAATCCCATATCTACCGCCATTACTAATAATCCTACAAATTTGTTGGATTAATTATCTATTGGATTAATAATCCTAAACCAAAATGTTAAAACAAATATAGGATAATTGGGCCGCAGAGATTAATAATCCCAATCCCATACTCTAATCCACTCAATCAAACATGCTCTAGATGTGTTAAGGGGTGTGTTAAATATATGTATGAAAAATGACTAGCTAAAAAATAAGAACTGACACTAACACATGTTCTAACAGCTACATTGTGGGATGCTCTAATTTATTAGGTCGATGAGAACGAAAATAACTAAAATACCCCCTCCATCATCTCTCTCACTTTTATTTGTCTCTCACGATTTAGGTTTCAATCCTCTCATATTTCTCTCTCACATTAGGAGCTTGTTTGGTTTGTTTTTGGGAGAGTTGTTTTTGAAAAAAATTTTGGGGAGAGAGTTTAGAAATTTTTTTGGTTTGTTTGGTTATATATTTTGGGAGAGTTATTTTTTTGGGAGTTTGGGATGATTTCATATTTTAGGAAAATTTGAGTAGATGTGTATGAGAGAAAAAGTGATTGAGAAGGAGAGAGGAGAGAGAAAAAATAATTGATTGATGTGTAAGAGAGAGAGAAAGTGATTTTGAAATTTTTTTGAGAAAAACTCAAACCAAACAATTTTTTAGAAATTTTTTTTCTAAAACTCATCTCCCAAATGCAAACCCAAACATACCCTAGATCTCCTTCTCCCTCTCACTCTCTTTTCTATCATCGGCCGCCGTGATCACCAATCTCAGCGTCACTCACAACCACATCGGTCACGCCGATCTCAGCCGTTGTCCCCTAATCTCTTTCCCTCTTCCTTATCGCTTTCTCTGCCGCCTCCGACCTCTTTACCGCAGTTGTCAACGGTTGTCCCTCAAATCTGAGATCCACAGCTCCGCTCTATCTCAGATTTGAGATCTATTTGACTCTGATCTCCTTTGCTCCGCTCGAATTTCTAGGGTTACCGAATAGATAGAGACGACGCCGTCGAGGTCATGCTCTGCTATACTGACACTGACCTCACTACATTCGACATGGCCGACCACTGTAATTCCAAAACCCTTTCTTTCCTATTCGACTCATTCCTCAGCCCCTCGATCGCATCCCTTGCTTCGCGGACTGAGTTCGCCTTCAATCGATTCGAAAAAAGAGAATCTTCATCTGGTCATGCAACTTTAGCAAAGATCGAGTCGATTGATGTGTCCTTGGCGGAGGGTACTGAGCCCGATCCGCCAAAAGATCGAATGGTTGAGATTGGACAGAGAGAAAACGGAGAAGATGCTGATAGAAAGGGATTTGGTGATGAAGACGAATTTGAAGTGGTGAAGAGATGGGAGGCCTAGAAGATCCTTGAGATCAAATTTTGAGTTGTTGCATAGAATTTTTTTGTTTTTATTGTGATCTTGATTTGAGTTCGTCATTTGTTGCATGTAGACTCATTTTGGAAGTGGGGGTAAAAGTCCCTTCTCAGTTTTAACTCAGCTTTTCTATTTCACAGAAAAATTAAAAAAATTAAAAAATAATTTTTAATTATCTTTTCAAAAAACTCCATAATTTCTTGTTTCATATTCTTGATTTGTTGTGATCTTGGGTCCTTGATTTTGATGAATTTTTTATTTTCAACCAAGTCTCGTTGTGGGTAATAGATTATAACTTGCTAGTTATCTATTTGGTATAGTTGTGAGGTTATGGATTTAAACAATAGAATAGTATTTGATAAATAAGTTGTAAAATAATTTTTTATTATGTAATTGTTATTTTTGTCTTTATGAATATAAAAATAAATAATTTTATTATTTTTTTCATTTTAAATTTTGAAAAAGTTATTTTATTAATAGAAATTAATATAATTAGTATTTAAATTGGTATATTTTTACAAGATTTCAATTTTTTTTTTTAATTTCACAAGAGAATAAGAAAATGTCATTACAATAAAAATATAATAAATTATTATTATTTTTTGAGGAAAGATATAACTTCATTAACATAAAGAAAGGATTACACCACATACAATAAAACAAAGATACCACAAGTAAGGATTACATTAACACAACACTAACCAAAGACAAGGAGTGAAGACTAAAACCAAAAAATAGCAAATCTCATAAGCCTATCAAAACTATTGGAGAAGAAGAGCACGACGCTGTGGAGGTCAGAATAAACTTGGATTGATATACTATCTTCAATCCAAGACTTGTGTTTGCGTTTACCATGATTAGGCTCAGGGACATTAACAGCAGGACCCTCAGCTGGAATTCTAGGGGCATGAATTCGCTTAGAACCTCTCGTACGAACTTTCATAACTTGTGTCCAAAGTAGAGGCAACAAAGGCTCACTAAGGACATAAGAAGGAGGAGAGAGTGGCTCCTGTATGGCAATATCTTCGAAAGGCGTCAAACAGGATTTTGTGTTGCTAAGTGGGAATGTAGAAGAAAGAATTGCTGGAGAAACCTCATCTGATTCATCCATATGCATAACAGTGGGAGACAACTCGTGTTTCTGAATATTGACAACAGATAGACTAGACCGATGGACAAATTGAAATTTACTATCACCTTGAAGGGTTTGGCGTAAATTATGATCAATGAGAAGAAAGTTGCGACCTATGATCACTTTCTTCTGACATTTGGGAAGAGAATTAAAATTAGGAGCATCTTCCTGCTTGAATCCCTCTCCACCAACATTGACACTGTCAACCGACGAGAAGTTGGAAGCATTGCTACATGTAAAACCCTCTTGAACTCCACTGACATTGGCATTGCCTTCAGACCCATCGTTACACAGATTGACTATAGCATGAGGAAAATCCTTAGACACAGCATTAAGATTCAAATCATAACTATCAGAACTAACGCTTGAATCCATACTCAAGACACTGTGCCAATATTGATAAGTTGAGCCACAAACAAATTTGAAGTCCTCCTCATCCATAGTACCCTTAATAAGAGCAACCTTATTTGGGTCCAAATGAGGGTACTTATCACACGGCTCAAAGCCTCTCAACTCCTCTTGTCGAATGTCTTCATCCATGACTACGTCTTTACCTTTCTCCTCCTTAGAACAACGAGAAAAGGCTACTTTGGGCTTAAGAAGAAAACCTTTCTTCAACATGAATAAAACACACAGATAAAACACAAATATAAAGAAAACAGCCACATCGAGAACAACACCTAAAAACACAGGGCTACGGACACAAAGAGTCCCCGAAAAACAGAACCTAACAAACCAGAGATCAACGCCCAGATTGCCGAAACAAACCAGGCTAGTCTAGGAACAGGGCAGTTACAGGGATGAGCGAACAAAAAAAAACCAGAAATAACTTATAGCACTGTCAAAAAATACGCTCGAAAAATGCCAATTTCCCATCGAAAATCGCCTTCACTTTGCTGTAAGTTACCAGATCTGGTGCGGTATCGGATAGGTGAAAGAGAGAAGGGGAAATCGAGAGTCAATGCTGGAGAAGAAGGACAACCAAGATCTGCGAGGCTGAAAGCACAGTCGGCTTGAAGAACGTCGGTCGGCAGGTCCCCCTCTCTTCAAAGAGACAAGATCGGTGAAGGATGGATGAGAAGAACAAAGATTTGAAGGACACCGAAAAAGCTGCTGGAGAAAGCTGGAAATCACCTTGCCTTAAATATAATATATTATGATTAGGGCAATAAAAATAAAACTTTATACATATTAGATAACTCTTAATTTTCGTCTGCAAATTGACATACAAATGTTATGTCTCTTCACTTTCATCTCGTTGTCATCATCTTCAACCTAATTGTCATGGCGTGTTTGTTGAGACCTTGATCCTTTCTCTTCATTAGGTACATAATTTGTGAATTTATCATAAGAGTCAAATGCAATATCGAGGGACTGATTTCAGTCCCATTTGGTAGAGCTGTGAGAAAGTGATTATAGCTTATAACTTAACAGATTATAGTTTACAGCTTTGAACATAAGTTGGTAACCTGTTAGTGCAGCTGTGGGATTATGAATTTAAGCAGAAGAGTAGTATTTGGTAAATAAGTTGTAAAATAGCTTTTTACTGTGTAATTGTCATTTTTGCCCTTATGAACATAAAAATTGTAATTTTGTCAGTTTATTCACTTTAAATTTTGAACAAGTTATTTCATTAATGGAAATTAATATAATTAGTACCTATATTGGTATATTTTTACATGACCTCAAGTTTTTTTTTTTTTTAATTTTTAAAATTTTTTAATATTAACTTCATAAGGGAACAAGAAAATGTCATTGTAATAAAAATATAATAAATTACTATTAAGGCAATAAAAATAAAACTTCCTACATATTAGATGACTCCTAATTTCGTTTGCAAATTGACATATAAATGTTATGTCTCCTCACTTCCATCTCGTTGTCATCACCTTCAACCTGATTGTCATGGCGTGTTTGTTGAGACCTTGATCCTTTCTCTTCATTAGGCACATAATTTGTGAATTTATCATAAGAGTCAAATGCAATATTGCGGGACTAACTTCGTTGGATGAAATTATGAATTGCCAGTGTTGCACAAACAAGTTTGACTTGGGTCGGCCACTTGTAGTTTGGTGGGATATCTTTTATCATCGACTATCTTGTTTTCTAAACCCCAAACGTTCTTTCTATTACACTTTTAAGTGATGAATGTGCTTGGTTGAATTTTTCTTGTGCATTTTTTTTTGAGGGGGTTGACCATGTTCAAATTCAACTAAATGGTATCTCTCTCCTTTATAAGGTGCAAGATATCTTTTCATGTTTGGATACTCAGCATCCACCAAGTAAAACTCATCTATTTTAAAATTTCAAATATTAATAAAATAAAGTAAGCAATTATAAATGAAAAAATAAATATGAAGATGTGAGTGTGGTGCATCTACTGTAGCAATCAAATATAAAACAGTTACCTCCTTGTGGTTTTGAAAAATTATAATTAGGATTTCTAATTGTATCTAAGAGGATCCGAGTATCGTGTGCACTTCCTTTCCATCTTGGTAAGCAAAATGCGAAACACATATCAAAGTCACATGCGGCCGTAATGTTTTGAGTCGCATACCCCTTTCTACCTATTAAACGAGGTTGCTTATCTGGAGATGTATATGCTTTGATGTATGTTTCGTCAATTGCTCCAATACAATCCTATTACAAAATAGTAAATAAAAATATTTTTACTCACACATTATTAGAAATATCCTACCAACATTATTTATATGTAACACCCAAGTTTCACTTGTAGTTAATTATGTACCTTGAAATGAAGATAGTATATGCGGTTGCTTCTAATATATCGATGCACACCATTTTTCGATTGAGGCCTTAAGCAATCAATAGACATCATTGTAACAACTTTTAACACATTCTTGAAGTATTTTGTAATCGTCTCGCTGGAATGTTGAAATCTTTCTTGGACATTTCTGTTTCGAATGTCACTACCAACAATGTATAAAAATATTGCAACCTACTCCTGAATCGAGACTTTTCGTCCAGTTTCAAGGCCATGGTTTTTCTGTAACAAATCGCACAATTTATAAAATACCTTTCTTTCCATTCGAAAATTTTCAAATATTCTTATCTGATTCCCTTCTTGTAATTCTACCATCTACTTCCACTCTATTAGAGAAGATGTCCTATATGGTTTTTTTTATCAAATAATTTGTCGCATGTCACTGCAACTGTTGTCGCCGTAGCTAAGAGCATATTATTATTTTGTTGAGTTTGCGATGTGCTGCCTTCATCTTCAGCATCTTCATCATCATGATCATCATTCCATTCATCATCATCATCACTATTACTCATCTTCAAAATACCTACTCACTGTTACTAAAACACAACTAATTATTGAAAACACAATAAGATTTTTTTTTATTAAAAACACACCTAATTATTGAAAACACAATCAGATTTCTTTACCAAAATACCTGGGGCCAAAATTATGGAACAGACAATTATTGTCTCAGTAAAAGACTTGCTTCAAGAGAGCTGAAACACTAGAATTGATAAATACCTGAGGCCAACACATGTACATACATATATATATACACTTAACCATTCACTTACCATTCATATTCAAGATTCAAATAAAGGCCACCTACCATTCAAATGACATACACCTAATAAAAATGAATGCCACCTACTACTAAACCATTTACCTACCATTCAACTAGCAATGACATCTACCTAATAAAAATGAATGCCACCTAAGAGTCCAACAGAATATTAATAAAAGTCCAAATAATGAGTCAACATAAAAGTCCAACATACTCATACATAATATTAATAAAAGAAAAAAAAAAAAATAACGAGTCTAACATAACAGTCCACCATTAATAACAAAAGTCTTAATAAAGGTCATAAATATGAAATAATAATAAAATTCAGAAACATCAAACTTCAAAAACAATTAGCTGTGATAACCTGTGCTGGTCTTCTCCATCTCAATCTCCAACTTCAGAAACCTTAGCCGAACTTCATCCGTAGTAAGTGTCATGAAACACTCACGAAGCTTGTCTTTTAAGAACAATCTAGCAGCCCATACATACAGCTCATCATCCGGGGACAAACCAGGGATGCTTTTCAACTTCGCCAAACATGCTACAATTGAAGGATTTCTTGATGAGGTTTTTGTTGACGTTACTGAAGATAACTCAACTACATTGATTATACGATCAAGTGTCATGTTAAGTAGAGTTGCACCAAAAACTTTCTATTTTGTCTTGCTCTTGTTTGATGAACCATCAGTGCTTGATGGACGTTTTTTGTTTAAATCAGAAGGATGAACCACCTCTAAATCAGCATCATCATGAAATTCAGCATCATGTGGGGTATGAAATTCTTTCAGAGTCTCATTAGTGTGAGGCATAACTCCTGAGCTAGGGGTGTATGCTCATTCTCCTATAGCAGCTATATCTGAGAATAGTATGTCTAAGTCTTCAGTGAATTGCAACGGCATACGTCGAAATTTATTAGCATCAGGATACCTCTACAACAATTATAAAGGAAAATTTAACTATTTCAAGTAACAAAATCTGGTCTGTTTAAACAAAAAACAAACAAAATATGTACATTAAGCAATTCACTTACCTCCAATTTCTTGGTCCACCACATATTAGATGCAGATATAGCTCCAGTCAATGTATCACGGCCTAAGCCTGTCTCACCCCTTAAAAGATTATTCCATAAAAGCCAATTTCTTTTCAATACATCCCAATGATTTTTCATTTGTATTCGTTGGTATGCTTTTCTAGTCATAGTTTTAAACTTACTTATCACATTTTCCCACCCGACCCTATCTAAGTGTGTACCAGGTCTGTGTCCAGCCTTCACTTGCTCAATACAAAGCTTAATAAAAATTTCATTTAATTTTGCATCCCAGTGAGCTTTAACGGATGGTACTTGACTTGATTGTCCTTTGTTCTTCCTATTTTTAGATTGTGTTTCCTCTTGGGTACTCATTTTATGAAAGAAAAAAACTCTTTGAAACAAACTCATTCATCATTGCTTGCATTACAACAACTAGATTAGTACAAAATAACCATACATGGCAACTTGGATAGGCATATCAACATTCATTGGGTACAAAGCTTAGTACAATGGTTCATGGTAAACTACATAGCACAAAAACACCAGGTATCTCTAAAATCCACCTGTCATCATTTGAAGAGTAATGCAACTGACATAACAATACAAATTGTGAGCAGACCCACAACAAGCTGCTTCATGAAAGCATTGGATTGCTCAAGCATTTGGTTCTTGACTTTTAGTCCTACAATCTCCATATTTTGATTTTGATAAAGCATTCTCTTGTTCCTCTGCCTCTCTATCATTGTCACAGATTTTGGGGTACACCACCTCCAAAATTAACAATTTCTCTTCTCACAAATGAAATACAGTCTCCCTTTAGATGGCTTGTCAGACTCAGTAAACCTTATGGCAACTCTTAGACCACAATCACATTTCAAAGCCTCATACCTCAAGTCCAAGGTCTTAGCACTAGAAGAATAGTTACTAGAGGATGACATGCCTCTACATTAATTAGGAAGAATTGAATCCAAATCCTCTAAAATTGATTGGAAAGTTAATTGTAAATACATTTCATTTGGTCATTTTCTGATTCCAGTTTTATGAAAGATGATTGAGATAATACTTCTCACAAAAATCTAACCACACACCTTACATATGAACCAAAAAAAGACCAAAACAATAAAAAGTTTCTAACATTATTCTGAAAGAGACAAGAATTCATTAATTTGAAATGAAATATAAAATATAAAATAAAGTCCATAGTTTGAAATGAGACAGGAATTCATTAATTCCTTATAAACTAAAGTCATGAGGCTGAGCATTGGATTTTGCTAAGACATGAATTCATTAATTCATTAATCCATAGTTTGAAATCAGACAGGAAGTCATGAGGCTGAGCATTGGATTTGGCAAATGCACCCAAGAAGTATTGATTGAATAAAATGTTTCTAACATTATTGTAAAAGAATGCAAAAGCACTCCCTCATTCATATCACCAATGAACTAACTAAAGTCCATAGTTTGAAATGAGCCAGGAATTCAATAAAAATATAGAAATAATCATAGAGCAAGCATATGCAAAGCACTTGGTCTTAAATTTCCAACAAGATATGAAAACCAGTTTAGTTGCACAGAAAGTCAAACAAAACAAGCCCAATTTTAACATGTACTCATCGCAAAATTTTTTTTTTTTTTTGAACTGATTGTATTCACATATGATTAATAAACATATGATTAGAAAATGACAATCAACACCCTGTAGAATCTGAGTAGGAACACAACATCCAAACCTTGCAAAATGTTAATTTCAATTTTCAGCACAAGATAGAACCATAAAAAAAAGGATAATTTGACTGACATTAATTGGCTTCAAATGTTATGTTTCTATTATGACGTTTTGCACAATTGGTATCTCAATGCATTCTGAAGAGGAAAAAGAACAAGCAAACTACATGATTCTCACCAATCAATCAATACATCAGGAAAGGAGCAAAGCTCCAAATCATAAAAAAATAATAATTCCATATTCAAGTAAACCAAATCATGGAGACAGTTTCCTTCACAACAATAAAATGGTCTAGAAAGCACCACTAAATGCTGCATTCACTTGCAACAAACCTGAGTATACAGTCCACTAGCTAATAGGTCATAAATCAAAAGCATGAGTACAAGTGAAGCAAAAACTTCCAATTCTTCAAATAACAAAAACTTACAATTTCCTCATTTGGATCATCAACCATATACATTACAAATTGGAAGTCAATGCAAATAATAAAGCTAAAAATTATTATAATCTGTGATCAATACGCATAAATGGGGAAAAATAGGAAATCAATCCAAAATTCAATTGATGTTTGTTTTTGCTAAATGAAATCTTTAACTAAAACAAAAAAGAAAAAAGAAATAAAAAAGATCAACTAGTTAGTTTCTTGCATAATTCAGTGACTGGATTTTTAAGGATCCATTCCTAGGTAACCCAAGACTATAGTTCACTAGAAAATACAAATGAAGTCAAAACCATAAGTTAAAAAAGCCTTATACTTTGTAATAAATTCCATAGATATTCAGCCTATCTGCTAGAACAGGAAAAAAAAAAAAAAAAAAAACCTATTGGTAGAGTATCAAACCATTTCACAGTAATTAGAGAGAGAAGGGAAAGAAGAGAGAAAAAGAGAGAGCGAGGTAACAACTCGCACACCATTTTACAGAGCAACCAAAAAAAAAAAAAAAAACACCCTAAATCGATGTGTGTATATATATATATATAACATACAAAGGGCATGAAATCTTACATTTTTTGTGTAGATCAACAGAAAATAGGAGGCCAAACTGAACGATCGGCTGCGATCTTAGAGATGTAGAGGAGTTCATCGTCAGTCACCAGAGAGGAAAAGAGAAGAGGAGAGGAAAGCGTGAGAGGAGAGGAAAGTGTTAGGTCAAGTGAGAAAAGGGTATATATAATGGCATTTTCGTAATTTCCTTAATTTTAGAGGGGCATTTAAGTCATTTAAGCCCCTCTTACTAGCTGCGCGCATAAGTTGTTTTTTGTAAGCACCCCCCGAGTTGCTTTGCAAATTAAGCTGAAAATGGCTTAAATTAAGCTATAATCTGATGAGTTAAGCTGTACCAAACACAATATTTTAGCTTAAATTAAGCTAAAAGCTGAAATAAGCAGCTTTTAAGTTGCGCCAAACAGGTACATAATGTAACGCCCTCGAAATAAACCCATAAATCATCCAACAATAGCATGCTTAGACATAAGAGAATGAAGCATAAATATATTCCATCAGAGTAATCATTACAAAATGTATTACATGTTGACAACAAAAGTAAATGCCCTATGGGCTTACAACTTTCCAAGTCAACACTTGGTTACAAAAGAGAGTACTAACTATATACAAAGAAAGCCCTTGGCTTGATATACATGTAATACAACAAAACAACAAAAGTAGTCCTAGCCACTAAGCCTCCCAAGCTACGTCCTTGGAGGTGGCATGCTACCTATACCTGAAAATGATGTCCCATATAGGGCGAGCCATAACCCAGTAGAAATATACTAAACCAGCTATAAACAATGACTAAAATAATAGCATTCAACAGATGGTCCATACATATAATCCAACTCATGCCATATTACAGTTTCATGACAATCATATCCATGTTACATTTCACTTTCCATTTCTTATTCAACTTTGAATTTGAAAACAAGGCTCAGAACCTGGCCAAATAATTTAATGAGATTATAACTCATTACTAAAACACTTTCGAAATTCATGACGGATACACATTTTGGTGTTGTATCAATAACACATAAACCACTTTCTTACTTCACAAGTGATACACATTTTGGTGCTGTATCAATATAACATAGAAACACTTCTATACTTCACAATTGATAATGATATACATTTTAGTGTTATATCAAATCAAACAAACACTTCCATACTTCACCATGATACACATTGTAGTGCTGTATCAATGTCACACAAATTTCGATTTAGAGGTCCATCCCCTATCTCCCCGTAAACCGTGGAGTACATCCCCTATCTCTTCCCACACAACACAATGTATATAAACACAGATCATATACATAATCAATCAATACATAAAGTTAATGTATTTCTAAACCGTCATACTCGATGACACATTCCATTGATTAGTTTTAGTTTGCCTAATCATCATGCATTGTCTACAACAATCAAGACTATCCTCCACCGATAGCCCAAAGCAGTTATTTCTAAATAGGAAATAAATGTACCAAATGGATAAAATATCAACATTTGCCTAGGTGAGCGATAAATTAATCCAACTACACCCTTTAAACCCATACCATTCCAATTTGAATATTTCCTATTCAATTTCTCATTTCCCAAAATTAATTATACCAATTAATTTATCATGCAATTAGGGCTTTTTCCCAAATTCACAATACCAACCCTAAGGTTCCTTTTTCATCAACAATCCAACACCAAGTCCATTTTCCAATGTATTACATACATAAGAGTTTATATGTTTGAAAACCCATCTTTTGAAAATTACACAAAGGCCCCAAACTTCCTCAAAATTACCCAACAACCCCCAACATATCGAAATACTAAAATCCAAAGACAAAGCTCATAAGATGGAGTAGGATATTCCTACCTCGAAGTTAGAGCTCAAATGGAGAAGATGAAGAAATTCAAAGTGCTCCAAATCAACAATTTCTCAGATCAAAACGTAGCCCTCGACGATCAACACACTTTTTACAAAGGCACCAAGGGAGTGGAACACTCTAACTAGATCAAACGCTAGAGAGAATGTATTTTCTAGAGAGAGGAGCTCTCAAAATTGGTTTTTAGAAAGTAAGAGAGAGAGTGTGAATGACAAAAGTGATTTAAAAATGTCCAGCTGCCATCTGATATACGACAGGTCCGCTCGAGCGGAGAATAGGATGCTCGAGCGTCAAGAACAAAAAACTAGATCCGCTCGAGCGCAAGAAGGCCCGCTCTAGCGCCAAGACACACGAATAAAGTACATCCGCTCGAGCGCGAAAACCAGTCCGCTCGAGCGTAGATTTCCCTCTCCCAGAACTTTCACAGACAAAGCACTACCTGCTCGAGCGCCAACATACCCGCTCGAGCGCTACCTGCTCGAGCGTAAAGAAACCCGCTCGAGCGTGAAAAACACACCTGCAGAAGTTTTGCAGAGGCACGAAATACTGGGAGTGTGTAAACCCCGCTCGAGCACAAGAAGGCCTGCTCGAGTGGACGACCAAAAACCAAACTCCGCTCGAGCGCATAATGACCCGCTCGATTGTAACACCAAAAACCTGGGCAACTACACTTGAGACCAAAACTCAACCTACCTGTTCGAAATACGCCCAACACATCTTAAAACTCAAACATAAGGAATTAAAGGATAATAACAAGGTATACAACCACCAACTCCACGGAACCAAGGTCCGGAGTACAACAAGTACAGAAAGGGAAAACTGGAATCGCTATACATAAAATTTCACACTTATCACAAATGAAGAACACAACACGGATCTATTAGTTTTTTTTTATTTTTTTATTTCGGTGGTGCTACATGCACCGATTAGTGTACCAACACTAGTTATGACATTATTATTGATCCCACTCATTATACAAATTACAAATGAGTGGTGCTACATGCACCAATTAGTGTACTAACTAGTGTACCAATACTAGTTATGACCTTATTATTGACCATACTCATTATATAAATTACAAATACTAAAAACATCTTAAATTATGTCACATCATCAATTAGTACAATAATTAGTATACTAATTAGTGCATATAGCATTACTCATTACAAATATCAAAAATTTCTTAAATTATGTTACATCATTAATTGGTATACTAGTTAGTAAACTAATTAGTGCATATGGCATTATTCTTTTTATTTAAACATGAGAATTTGAGCAAATCAATTTCTCCTCCCTCCAAAAGGTTCATTTCTGTTAAAAAACAAAGCTTTGTTGAAATTTAACAGATAAGAAAAATTAAGATAAGAATTTCAATAGATAGAATTTCATACAGACAAATTTAAAAGAGATAGAACAAAAATTTCAACACATAGAATAAAATTTGGACAAATAAAGGAAAAAATTGAACGAATAGTCAAAATTTTTTGAACAGATAGATATAAATTTGAACAAATAGTTAAAAAAAATTAAATAGATAGTCAAAAAAAGGTCAACAGATAAATAAAGGGTAAAATTAGAAAAAACATGTCTTCCAAAACAATAAAAATGACTTCTTACTAAACTATTTTATAAAGGGTACCAACCAAAAATATTCATTGGACCTAATGCCTCAGACAATTATTCCATTGGATTTTTCACCAATTTTCTTTATGTTATGTGTTACAGTGGATATCTAATTATTTGAAAGGATAAGAGGTGCCTGTTGAACACTTGGCATTCAAACTATGATGTAAGAATCAATAATGATTCCTTTTGATGGGCATTTATCTCCTAGCATTTTAAGAGATGATTTTTACAATTTGTAATTTTCTTGTAACAAAAGAGATGGAGTGACATGTTCTTTTTGTCCCTGGATTTTTCAAAATTTATACTCATTGTTATGAGTTTGTAGTTATGATAGTGATTGTTAGTCCAAACATGTTGATTGCATCATAAACTATGGACATAACTATGTAAGAATATTAGCCACGTGACTGTGAAATTACCTAAGAAATACTTGCAAGGGATTTGATGTGAAAACGTTAATAAGGATGGGTTTTAAGCATGTGAAACAAAATCGTTCTTGGTAAAAACTAGACTTAACGCTTAAACCATCAAATCCTGAATTTAATGAGCATAAGAACACCATATATCGTAATTTGCCAGTACTCAAATTATATTTTATAACCATCCCAAAGTAAAAGTACTTGGAACATATAATGCAGACTGAGGAGGTTGAGCTACTTAGCTCTTGAATTTACAATGATGTTAGTTAGGATACTATAGTTATAGGGATACTCTCAGTAAACTTATAAAAATGTAAAAGGTTACTTTCTACGAGTCCAAATGCTCAACTCCAGAGTGCTTGCGGAACAAGATATAGACACAATTCCAATTTACATGTAAATTTTTTGAATTACTAAGCAGAAGAAATTTTTTGAATTACTATGCTATCTCGATTAACTTTGATGTGTTTCACTAAGTGAATGGTTAAAATCGTAAAATACCTTTATTTATGCATGAATTTCCTAATTCAACCAAATCCTTATTTTCATAAATTTAGAAAATGATGGGGGGATTGTTGGTATATTTTTATAATATATGTGTATCTATTCTGTCACGCCCCAAACTTGCCCCTAAAAGTTTGGGCATGACCTAAGCAGAAAAGGACACTTAACCTGATTTCATATAGGGGTCTGACCGGAAGCTGCACTAATAAGTGATATAAACTAGAAACTATGTCATCCATTGAGCTACTAAATTATGCCAGGATCATAACATCTCATAGAACAAGTACATCAAAAACCAAAATACATTTGAGAGTTAGTTATTTACATGCATGTACAAATCCAACCCCGAGGTGGGGTACATAACAAAAATATTAAGTACATAATAACTTAAGCCAATAATAAAAGTGCACGCCATCATCTAACAGACTCCACAAAAGTAGGGTTCCGACCCCAAGCTTGGCTGTGCCTAGGCTGACAAAAGTATGACGATGCCGAGTTAAGATCGACCTCCTGGTTGGTTACCTACAGAAACAGACATAATATGGAGTGAGTTAAGCTCAGTGAATATTAGTACTCGCATGCATGTAGAACATAATTAATGCCGTAATCATGTAATCAGTCCATTTCTGTATAGATTTGTTGGACAACTTAGTTGATTCACAATTTCATAATTTGGCCCTTGGCCTAAAGAGTTCACATTTTCACAAAGAATCATCGGTTTCATAAACTGACAAGTTATCACATTGGCTTTGGCCCTTCTTGTTTCACAAGTTCACAATTCATAAATTCATATATCACACATCGGCCCTTGGCCTCATAATATCATCATTCACAAATGGCCCTTGGCCACATCGTTCCATAGTTCACAAATGACCCTTGGTCACATAGTTTCACAAAGAGGCTCGTGGCCACATTGATTCACAAACGGCTCTAGGCCACATTGGTTCACAAATGGCTTTAGGCCACATTGGTTCACAAGTTCACAATTTCCTTGATACAGTCCAAACGTTAAAAGATTTCACCTATGACGTGCATAACTTCACAACCTTTTTGATGTTTCCACAATTTCATAATGGTTCACTTATCCATAATTTCATGATGGTTCACTTACGTTCACAATTTCATAATGATTCATTTATAGTGTATATATATTTCGTACCATCACAAGTTTGACAACGAAGTTCGTAACGTCAAGATATAACGTCAATACATAATCACAACGTCAATAATAATAAATTGAGTAAAGGTACATCGAGGTGCTATTACTCACAGCGTTGTGTCGGCGTGCTAGTGCTTTCTGGAGTGTGCCCTGCACACAATCACAACTTGTAAATTAGTTCTCTTTCCTCTTAAATCATTGTGTTATCATACTTCTTATAAATTTATAACTATCTTAAAATCATCAGAAAAAGATATTCTAAAAATACCAGAGAGCTAAGCACACAAAGCTGAACCAACACAATTTTTCCTAAAAAATCCCCCGCTCGAGCGCCACTTTGGCCGCTCGAGCGGACTCTATACTTTTAACAAAGTGCTGAGAGGTTGATTTTTGCGCTCGAGCGGAACTCCCTCCGCTCGAGCGGATAGGGTAATTTTGGAAAAACTGCTGAGAGATTGATTTTCCCGCTCGAGCGGGCTATACTTCGCTCGAGCGGACCAGACGAATTCTGAAAGTTTGATTTTCCATTTTACTCCTTAAATCCAAACTCAAAACAACCATAACCTTTCCAAACTCAATTGAATATTCTCATGACATACTAAGGCAATAAGGTATAGATGTCCTTCCATAACTCAATTTTGTTGATGATCAACATAAATCATCTCATAAAACCCTCAAATCTACCATAACTTTCCAAAAACAAAAGGAAAACTCCCAACCAAGATCAAGAGAGAGATTAGATCAAGAAATTTCCATACCTTGAGTTTAATCTAGACAATCTTCACCAAATTCCCCAAATCCTTCACTTGGAGAGCTTCTCCCCAACTCTCACGTTTTTCCCCTCTTCTAAGGAGATATTTTTTTTTGTTGCTTCTAAATCAACAAGAGTTTAGGTGTATATATATATAGATATAACCTTATAAGAGAATAAGACAAAGTTGAATCGTTTAATCATTCCGAAATTGAAATTTCGTAAACATGCTTAATATTACTTAAAAATTATGCTGATCACAAATATATAATCAATTTCTACTAATTAAGCCGTTAAGGCTTCCAATTTTTGTTTTAACGTTCTAATAGTAACAGATACTTTTCTTGCCTAACAGATAATGTTCAATTCATAAAGTATCAACTCATAGGACATATATACTTAACTTAAATTCTCATGCAGTTTCACATTAAATATTTGAAAGCACCGAATAAAGACTAAAATATAGCAGATTCACATACGAGGGTCGGGTTATTACATATTCAATATATGTTTTGTGTGGGGATATATTTTCTGAGTACCAACACGTGGCCAAGGTGACGCCGACGTGTCAGCCGAGGTGCCACGTGTCCTGTTCATGACGCCGAGGTGATCTCGGCTAGGCCGATGTTACCTCCGAAGATATCAGAATCTGAGATAAGTGGATCCTAGAATGAGGAAGGACTTCAGCATGGATAAGGATAACACTCTTAGGGAGTTTATCTTTATCTCTTGGAGAGTCCAGGATAAGCATTGAGCAGAAGTCCATTGAAGCTAGGCTTCTATGGGGACTAGGATTGAATTAACTATAAAAGAAAGGCACCCCCGATGGGTCTAAGGTACGTATTTTATATTCTGAACAGTGAGTTTAGCACTATTGATTATCTTTGAGAGATATACCAACTTGATCGTCGGAGTGCCCCCGGGTGGACGAACCACCGCTGGAATCTTCTCTTTCTGTTGTAGGTCAGCTAGGTGTCATCTATTCTGCCAGTGCTCTCCAACTGAATACCGAGGTGACAGTGTGATCAGAAATTCACTCACATAATTTGGTGTCGTCTGTGGGAAAGAAAGGAGAATAGATGGCCAGTGACGGACAGAAAGATAAGGTTGGGGACGAAATCCCTGCTGGGAACGGTAAGCACGTTGACCTTGACATAGAGGAAGATGGTTGCAACGAGGAGACTCAGAGTCAGAATCATGGCAAGAAAGACGTCGACCAGGAGGGCGACGTACCAAAGAAATCGGATCGAAGCGGGAATTACAACGAGGACAACCTCCAGGTATGGAAGGATAGATACCGGCGGAGGGATGAACAGGTAAAAGAGATAGCGAACAAATTGGCTGACCTGTAATCGGTCGTCAATTTCATGATGCAAAACAACGTCATGCAACCACCATTCCCACTATAGGACACGCCGATTCCAGCAGTCAATGCCCAGAAAGGAGGGCAGAAAACAATCCCTGTAGCCCCCCAGCACACCAGGAGCGAAAAACACTCACACCCGGCCTTCAAAGGAGGTCAGGCGAGGTGAGTCGAGAAGGAAAGAATCCCGAAGGACACATCGCGCCAAGGAAGCAGACCCCAGAGAACATCGGCATGTTCAAAGGCAGGAGCTGTGCTTCGACACAACTCATGGAGAAAGGTTGAAAAGGGCTCATAACGAAGCTGAGAGCAGTGCGCTGAAAAGACTGAAGTTAGGAGATAGCCGAGCTCCTGGCCGGACCAAAGAGGACTTGAGAGATTATCTCAAGAGGAAGCAAGATCATGCTGAGGTAACTTTCCCTGTTAAACCGAGAACATCGTTCTCGGTAGAGTTAAACAAAGTAGAGGTCCCAAAGAGATTTAGTATGCCAAGGTTCCAGATATACGATGGGAAGTCGGACCCCAACTTTCACGTCGGATTATACCTGAACTCGATGGCATTGTACACTGGAAACGAGCCGTTGCTCTGCAAAGTGTTCCCCTCATCATTCGAGGAGATCGCATCAGATTGGTTTCACAAACTACCGAAGGAAAGTGTGAAGACTTGGGAAGGCCTGGCCGAGATGTTTGTGGCCAGGTTCGTGACAAACAAACTATAGCCCTTGAGGGTAGACGCCCTAATGGCTTTGAAGATTGGCGAGGATGAAAGCTTGAGGGCCTACGCCAAGAGGTATTACGAGGTATTCAACCGAATACCAGAATGCAACCAAGAAGTGGCCGTCGTATCATTTAAAAACGGCTTGAAAGATAGCTGCCTACTCCGAAAATCACTGGCAAAGACATTGCCAAAAAGCATGGAGGAGCTCATGGCCAGAATTGAGAAGTATGCCAGAGCTGAGGAAGACACGTCAGGAGCCAATGAGACAAAGCAAGAGAAAGGGAACAGCTCGCCGAAGCGAGGCCGAGGTAATAATGGATCCAACAAGCAAGAGGTAGGACTGAGGGCGGCGCAGGCAGTCACAACAGTGTTCCGAATCCCAATTCACAAAGTGCTGGACAAAATCCGATCCCAGCCCTATTTCAGAGCACCAGCTAGGGTGCCAGGAGAATTTATGGGAAGAAACCTTGGTAAGCATTGTGCTTACCATAACAAAGATGGGCATATGACTCAGCGTTGCAGAGCCCTGAAGGCATACCTGGAAGACTTGGTAAGGTAAGGCCATTTGAGAGACCTTGTAGATGAGGCCAGGACAAGGGAAGAGCATGCAAGATTGCCTCAGGCACCAGCAGCTCCGCCTCCCCCAACACAGCAACCTCAGGGGGGAGGACCTCGGGTAATTAACGTAATTCATTCGAAGGTCAACGAAAACGAAATACGGGGGGAGACCCAAAAGGTAAAGCACTTACAGCACGTGTACTAGGTCGGGGAAAAATGACATCGGGCCGAGAAGTGTCAGGGACCAGTAGTGTCCTTTACTGAAGTCGACCTTGAGATGGTCCAGCATCTGCACAACAATGCCTTGGTAGTATCCCTCCAGGTTGGGGAGTGCCAAGTGAAGCGCATCCTGATTGACCAAGGCAGCTCTTGTGACATCATGTATGTCAGATGTTACAAGGAGCTTGGCCGTCACCCAGACGATATGGAGCAAAGCAATGGCCCAATGGTCGGGTTCAATGGAACGCTGACATGGCCACTGGGAGCAGTAAGCTTAGATGTGCAGGCTGGCACGAAGAAGATAAAGACAGAGTTCATCGTAATCGACACACCCTCCCCTTACAATATTATCTTGGAAAGGCCATGGTTGCATGCAATGGGGGCTGTTCCTTCAACATTGCATCAACTATTGCGGTTCCCAACAGAGTATGGGATAGAGGAGGTCAGAGGAGATCAGCTGCAAGCAAAGAATTGCTCCATGGTAGCAATGAAATCCACCTGTAGCATACGGGAACCAGAGAGGGCAGAGATCGAAGACGAGGACTTGGAAGTCCTAGAGGATGTCGGCAAGGAGCCAGCCGAGAAGAGCGAAGAAGCACTGAAGAAAATCCTCGTCCAGGGGGGGGATGAAGAACGCTTCTTTCTTCTTGGCTCGGGCTTAGCCGAAGAAGAGGAAAAAGAGTTGGAAGCTTTCTTGAGAGTAAATATTGAGGTGTTTGCTTGGATGCCTTGTGAAATGCTTGGCATTGACCCCGAGGTCACTTGCCATAAACTGAACTTTGACAGGTCGACCAAACCTGTAACCCAACGAGCAAGAAGACCGACATTGATGCACGTTGAAGCAGTGGAAGAGGAAGTAGACAGACTTTTAGAGGCCAGGGCCATTCGAGAGGTAAATTACCCGACATGGCTATCATATACAGTGGTGGTGAAGAAAAAGAATGGTAAATGGAGGGTCTGCGTGGACTTTACCAGCCTGAACAAGGCCTGTCCCAAAAACAGTTTTCCTCTACCCAAGATTGACCAACTGGTAGACGCCACTTCAAGGCATGGAAGGATGGGCTTCCTGGATGCCTACAGGAGGTACCATCAGATAGCCATGTACCCCCTAGATGAAGAGAAGACTACGTTTATCACCCCAAAATGGCTGTATTGCTATAGAGTGATGCCTTTTGGGTTGAAAAACGCAGGAGCAACTTACCAAAGATTGGTAACCAAGATGTTCAAACACCTGATTGGCGGAACGGTGGAAGTTTACATCGATGACATGGTCGTGAAGACCAAGGAACCGGAGGGTCATCTGGCCGACCTAAAAGCAGTCTTTGAAATCCTTAAAACATATCGGCTCCGACTCAATGCATCGAAGTGTGCATTTGGAGTTGGATCTGGTAAGTTCTTAGGATACCTGGTGACCAGAAGGGGCATTGAGGCCAGCCCAGATCAGATCAGGGCCATCCTAGAGTTGAAAAGCCTGACGTCGGCAAAACAGGTGCAAATGCTGACTGGAAGGGCCGCAGCCCTGAATAGGTTCATAAGTAGAAGCTCAGACAAGTGCAAACCTTTCTTTAACTTAGTGAAGAAAGCCACAGACTTCTTATGGACCGAGGAGTGCGAAGCCGCCTTCACCGACTTGAAGAAGTATTTGACCACGGCTCCAGTCCTCTCAAATCCAGAACCTGGAGAGGATCTATTTTTATACTTAGCAGTTTCAGAACATGCGGTAAGCGCAGTGGTAATCCGAGAAGAAAAAGGGGAACAAAGGGCTGTTTACTATGTAAGCAAAACCCTGGCTGATGTAGAAACCAGGTATTTACCCCTAGAAAAGTTGGCGCTGGCTTTAGTAATGGCTTCAAAGAAGCTGAACCATTACTTTCAAGCCCATAAAATTGTGGTGCTCACTGAACATCCATTGAAGTCCCTGTTGCAGCAGGGAGACCTGACAGGGAGAATAGCCAGATGGACAGTGACCTTGGGCTCGTATAACCTGGAGTTCAGACACAGAACAGCAATCAAAGGCTAAGTTTTGACTGACTTCGTGGCCGAGTTCACACCAGAATCCATCGTACATCGGGCTCCGCCGAGCCGAGGTGAACGATGTCAGAGCAAGCAAGGAGAAACCCAGATGGGGGCAATAAACAAAGGAAGAAAGAAAAACTCAGACCCTGCAGCATTTACATCGGCGACTCCTTTCGACTGTTTGTCGATGGAAGTTCAAATCGACAATGAGCGGGGGCAGGAGTAGTACTGGTATCCCCAGATGGACAACTCTTGGAACAGTCCATTCGTTTGGGGTTCAAGGCCTCAGACAATGAAGCAGAATATGAAGCATTGATTGTAGGACTAAAACTGGCAGCAGCAGCAGAAGCAGACGAGGTCATAGTCTTCTGTGACTCCCAGCTCATAGTCAACCAGACAATGGGCGAGTTTGCAGCAAGAGATGAAAGGATGTCGGCCTACGCAAAAGAGGTCAAGAGGTTGGTAGCCTTGTTTCAGAATTGCCGACTACATCAGGTAAGCCGAGATGATAACAGTCACGCTGATGCACTGGCCAACCTAGCTAGCGCAATACAACCTGGAAAAGCAAGGACGATAATGGTCGACTACTTGTCGGGCCCGAGCATAGAACCACTGACCACAGAGCATGAAGCAATTTGCGTAGACATGGGACCAAGCTGGATGGACGCAATAGCAGCATTCCTGAAAGAAGGAAAACTACTAGATGACCACAAAGAGGCACTCAAGATCAGATTGAAGTCGGCAAGATTCAGTCTGACAGCAGAGGGGCATCTCTACAGAAGATCCTTCACTGGATCACTTTTAAGGTGTGTACACCCTTCACAAGTTGAAGATTTTTTATATGAAATACATGAAGGAACTTGTGAAAGCCACGCTGGGGGCAGATTACTAGCTCATAGGGCCATTACCCAGGGGTAGGGGTGTGTATAATACCGCCGAAATCGCCAAAACCGCCGAAACCGCACTAAGCCGCACCACCAAGGCAAATTCGTTATTATTTGCCAATCGAACCGCCGGTTTTTGGTAAGAAAAATGGCAAATTCTAGTGGCACTTTTATCAATCCGCCGGTTTCTATTTTTCTTCCAAACCGCACCGACCCGCACCGCTATTAAATCATGTTTTATATGATTCTAAAAATTCTTTTTTACTTAAGTTTGCTTGTTGTTCTATACCTTAGAATATAGTATTGCATTACTACTCGAGGAGAATTCAAGATGTCAGTAATCCAAAATAAAGTTGGATTCCAATTCACTTTTCAATCTTTTTTTTTTTTTTTTTTTTTTTTTTTTTTTTTTTTTCTGGCCATGTTGCAAACTTGCATCAGCTCACTTTTCAATCTAAATACTTTTCAACAGTAAACATTTTCAATATATTGTAAACCCTGAATGATATTAATTTTATGTATTGTATTTGATCATTGTAACTTCCACAAATGCTTGTAATGAATTGATGACATAGTCGTTGATATTATCATACTGTTGCTACACTTGCTGCATCAGAAGAAAGCTTCGCAAGATGCTTAACATCACGGTATCTCTCGTCTTTTTTTTACTCTTTGATTTAAGTTTTGTAATTTGAATTATATTTTTTATAAACTGCCAATCCGCCCGAACCGCCAAGGCAAATCCGCCATTATTTGCCAACCGAACCGCCGGTTTTTGATAAGGAAAATGGCAAATTCTAGTGACACTTTTATCAATCCGCCACCCGCCATACGGTTTCTATTTTTCTCTCAAACCGCACCGACCCGCACCGCACACACCCCTACCCAGGGGTATTGATGGCCTTACATGCAGAAAGATGCAGAAGCATATGTCAAGAAGTGCGAAAAATGCCAAAGGTTTGCACCTCTAATACACCAACCAGCAGCAGACTTGAACCCAGTATCCAGTCCTTAGCCGTTTGCCCAATGGGGCATGGATCTCGTTGGGCAATTGCCCCAAGCAACTGGGCAAAGGAAGTACTTGCTGGTAGCAATAGACTACTTCACCAAATGGATAGAAGCTGAACCCCTTGCCAAGATTCGAGATGTGGATGTAAAGAGCTTCATATGGAAGAACATCATCACTCAGTTTAGGATTCCAAGAGCAATAGTGGCCGACAATGGAACACAATTTGACAGTAAGCTCATCAAGAGCTTCTGTGCAAAATTCAAGATCAAGAATTATTTTTCAACCCCAAGCTTTCCTCAAAGCAATGGACAAGCAGAAGCATCCAACAAAGTCATCTTGGATGGAATTAAGAAGAGGCTACAAGCAGCGAAGGGGAAGTGGGTAGATGAACTGCCAAGCGTACTCTGGGCATATCGGACTACGCCGAGAAGATCAACTAGGGAATCCCCATTTGCCATGGCTTATGGCACAGAAGCTGTCATTCCGCTGGAGGTCGGCATCCCAGGGATCAAAACCCAGGGAGTAGAAAAAGGGACTAATGATGTACTCTTAGCCCGAGATCTGGATCTTCTAGAAGAAAGAAGGTAGAAAGCTGCAATTCAGCTCGTAGCATACCAGCAACAGCTTGCCAGAGCTTATAATAAAAAGGTCAACCCAAGGGAGTTTCAAATCGGTGACCTCGTCTTGAGGAAAGTCGTCGGCAACAAGAAGGATCCTAGAGAGGGCAAGCTTGGCCCCAATTGGGAAGGACCCTACAGAATCATCTCGGTACTGGGAAATGGGGCATATCGGCTTAAAGATAATGAAGGCAAAGAGTTGCTAGAGCTTATTAAATTTTCTTGTTCTTTATTATTAGCCGAAGTAATAAATAAAGCTTGATTTTTTCATGACTAATGTGATAGTTGATGACGTTTCCAGAATACATGGATAATAAGAACCCAAGTGGAACTTAAGTTCACATTAGGGGGCAGAGAATTGGAAAATGGTTTTAACACTCGTTGAAATTTGTGAAAAATTTATAAGTTGAAGTTAAACGGAGATCATGGTTTTAACACTTGTTGAAATTTGTGAAAAATTTACAAGTTGAAGTTAAATCGAGATAATGTTTAACACTTGTTGAAATTTGTGAAAAATTTACAAGTTGAAGTTAAACTGAGATCATGGTTTTAACACTTGTTGAAATTTGTGAAAAATTTACAAGTTGAAGTTAAACCGAGATAATGTTTAACACTTGTTGAAATTTGTGAAAAATTTACAAGTTGAAGTTAAACCGAGATCATGGTTTTAACACTTGTTGAAATTTGTGAAAAATTTACAAGTTGAAGTTAAACGGAGATAATGTTTAACACTTGTTGAAATTTGTGAAAAATTTACAAGCTGAGGTTAGATTAAGATTATGTTTTACACTTATTGAAATTTGTGAAAAATTTACAAGATAAGGCCAAGATTGCGTTAAACAAAGTACTTATGTACTCACCGATATAAACCGTTGGTGGGTATAGGCGAGGTATTTCACCTCGAAAAAATTACACAGTTAAAGTGTTCATTGAAGATATGCAAAATACTCTAAGTATGGAATCATACAAGGGCAGTAAAAGAGAAGATAAAGATACAAGCATTCAGGAAAAGAAGTTGCATTTATATACAAAAAAGGGCACTTCGGCCTACCAAAAGAGTAAATGTTTAAAGATTACAAAAGAAGGCACATCGGCCATGCAAAGAGCTTACATTGTTTCAAGGAAAACCAAAAGTGCAAAGTGCAGAAGCAAAAGAAAAAACATCGAAACTAAGACTCTTCAGCACCACTAGCAGGTTGGGTTTGAAGTTCAGAAGACTGCTGGGAGGACATCTCGACAGCCTTTTCAGCCGCGAGCTCGGCGTCTATTTCTTGAAGGGTTTGATCGAGGCTCTTGTCGGCAAGAGGCACGTCCGAAGATGCCTTCTTAGGTGTAGCGTCCTTGGGAACCTCCTCACCCTCCTCGTCTTGAGTCAAGTCCAGGACTTGCTCAATTGGAGTAGGGGACTTGGCCCCAGTAGCTTCCTTTGACTTCCTCACCAGAGCCTCTTCCTCAGACTCAGAATCGTCGTCGGATTGGCTCGGAGTTGGGGGGAATGGCAGAAGAAGGACGTCGGTGTTCCTAAGGGGGGAGTCATCGGGGATTTCGAGCTTTTTAAGTAAAGTCATCCAACCAAGGATGAAACCCTTGTTGCATGCCTGCTTTACCTGTTTCTCGTAATCCGCCGTGACATCGACTACCCCCTCCTTGTAGCCCTTCTCGTCGGTAGCCTTGACCTCGGCCTCTTTCATAGCCAAGGCATCTTGAAGTTCTTTTTGGGCTTGGGACATCATTTCCTCGGCCTCTCTTTTTTGGGCCTCGAGAACCTTCCTGATGGCCTCAGCGGATTCTGCCTTTTCTTCGGCGTCATTTTGAGCTTTGATAGCAGTCTCAGCTTGATCCTCCAAGGTTTTCATCTTTGATTGCAAGTTTTTATTAGTCTTTTACAAACTAGCAGCCTCCCTCTTCTTGTTGGCCAACTCCTTCCGATTCTCAAAGGCTTGCATTGAGAAGGAATGAGCATGTTGGATGGCCTGAAAATGAACAAAACAGAAGTTAGTAAAATTCTCCAAGTATGAAAAAGTAAAGAAAGAACCCAAGTACCGGATAGAGAGACTTACTTGAACAGAGTGCTGGAGCATCAGAGCAAAGTTTTCATACTCGCTTATATCGGCGTTCCGATCGAGATCGCCGGGAAAAAGCAAAGCGGTACTAAGAGCGACGCCAACGTTAATGTCATCGGCACTGTCGCCAGCTCAGACTGGCCTATCCTCCAGTGTAATTTTGGGGACCCAAGGGGAGTCGGGCTTCATAAAACCCGAAGCTGTTGCAGAAGACGACCTCGGCCTCTTTGATCTTGTGGATTCGGATGGTTGGCTCTCGGCTGGCCTCTTCTCTGCAGCAGAATGGGTCTTGTCGCTCTCAGCCAATTTAGAGATCGGCAAGGTGTCCTCGGTATCAACCTGAGTCACCGTTGCCTTTGGCTGCGCCTTCTTTATCCTCTTTTGTTTTGGCTTTGGCTGGGTTGGTGCTGGTTGAGCATCAATTGAGTCAGGAATATTAGCCAAAAGATCTTTAGCAACTGCCTTCTGACGGCCCATCTCGACAGAAAAAATAGTTCGTCACTGACGTTGGTGCTGGGATATTGGGATCAGATATGGAGCCGAAGTTGACGGCTTCTCTGCTGGATCAGAAGCCGATCCTTGATCTGGTCGAGATGTGGAGGTGACTTGAGGAGTCATGGCAGAAGGAGGAGACAGACTCTTCTTTTTCTTATTCTTTAGAACGTCGGGAAGAACCGACTTGTAAGTGGGAATGAAATTAAGTACCAAAGGGGCTCTCTGCTTGTGGATTGGCAGATCCAATAGTTTCCTCAAGTCTTTGCTGGGAAAGAAAGATTGGCAGAAACCCTTTGGTGGCTGAGGAAGAGCTGCAAGAGAAAACAGACATTAGAACGAATAAAGTATTGAAGACTTTAAAAACAAGTTAGTATGAACACAAGGCTCTTACCATTACCCTCTACAAAAACTGATCGAGGAAGAGGGTAGAGGTGGATGTCCTCGTCTGGAGCGAAGTCCCAGTTCCCCGAGGTAATGAAATAATCATCCCCAGCTCCCTTGTTGGAGTCAGGGAGGTCGGCAATAATTTTGTACTCCGTAGACCTTGGCTTGAGGTAGTAAACGTAGCCCGTATTTTTTTTGAGGCCATATATGGTGTAGCAGTATTGGATATCGACTAGAGTAACTCTAGCGTTTTCCTATTTGGCTAAGGCTATTATGCCATTGATGACTCGGTAGGAGTTGATGGCAAGTTGCATTGGGTTCAACTTATAGTAATGAAGTATCTCGTGGAAAAGGATATTGAGTGGGAGCCGAAGTCCGCACTCGATAAAGGCTACAACGGGAAAGGGCATAGAATCAGTTGTGGGCATGATAGAGTCATCCTCCCCAGCCAACCTCAGATGAACGTCGACCGAGATGTCAAACTCTCGCCTAAAATGCTCTAATTTGGTTGGGGTATCTACCCTATGCTTCCATATGCCCATGATGTCGGCTTAAATTATGGGAGCTGGATATGAGAAAAAAGGTGTTTTGTAAGAGTTATATGGACCTCGGCGAAAACCTAAAAGTAAGCTGCGGTAAGAATTTGTGGGGATCGTTTCAGTTTTTCCTAAAGATTTGTGGGTTCTACAAACAAATCCCAAACCTAGATCTGTGGAAACGGAGATTGAAGGCACGAATCTGGCAAAGTCACAGAAAACAGAAAAGCAAGAATGTGTTTCAGAATCAAGAACAATGATGGACTATCAAGACTACTGTGCCAGAGTGGGTGCAGGGGTGTAAGGCCAAGAACAGTGGCAAAAGTGCAAAAAGATTGTGAGCAGTGTGTGTATTCAAGACATGGGCAAAAGCAAAGTCATGAAGTAAACACACTCCGATACATGATTCATAGATTGAATACTTGAGCAAAACAGCAATGACAACAAGTAATGAAGCGGAACTTCTTGAAGAGCAACAAGAAATAAAACCAGGAGGAACAGTGGCTTACCAGAAAAAGCGAGGCTGATATGGGGATTGTTGAAGTCTGATGACGGTCGCAAAAGCGGGAAATCGGTGAAAATCACGCCGAAAGTGGTGAACAGAGTGAGTTACAGAGTTAAGCAAGCTTGAACAATGGCGGACTTGGGAGAAAAAGTAAGAGAGAGGAAGAGCTTCAGAAACGATGGTAAAAAGTGAAAAGACGGAACGAGGAAGGAAGTTTTGTTAAAACTCGAAACGGCGGCAAAAAGGCAATCAAATGCGCTTAAAACAACGTATGCGTCAGGCGGCGCACGGAAGAGAAATTTGATTTACAGACGCGTACCAAGTATGATCCAGTAAGGTTAAGACGCGTGGCTAAAAACAGTTGAGTTATTATGCATACAGCTCATACGCGTGAAGGAGCTCGTGGAATTCTTACTCTTAAAAAGACATGTCGGCTTGTATGATGATCTCGGCTGAGACACTTTAAACCGAGGTACTGGCATAAAGTGCCAATATAGGTTCCATCACCTCAGAATGTCGAGGTAATAGAACCTAGGGGGTAGTTGTGGGGATATATTTTCTGAGTACCAACACGTGGCCAAGGTGACGCCGACGTGTCAGCCGAGGTGCCACGTGTCCTGTTCGTGACGCCGAGGTGATCTCGGCTAGGCTGATGTTACCTCCGAAGATATCAGAATCCGAGATAAGTGGATAAGGCACAAGAGTCCTAGAATGAGGAAGGACTTTAGCATGGATAAGGATAACACTCTTAGGGAGTTTATCTTTATCTCTTGGAGAGTCCAGGATAAGCATTGAGCAGAAGTCCATTAAAGCTAGGCTTCTATGGGGACCAGGATTGAATTAACCATAAAAGAAAGGCACCCCCAATGGGTTTAAGGTACGCATTTTATATTCTGAACAGTGAGTTTAGCACTATTGATTATCTTTGAGAGATATACTAACTTGATCATTGGAGTGCCTCCGGGTGGACGAACCACCGCCGGAATCTTCTCTTTCTGTTGCAGGTCAGCTAGGTGTCATCTATTCTGCCAGTGCTCTCTAGCTGAATACCGAGGTGGCAGTGTGATCAGAAATTCACTCACACATTTTGGTTATATGAATTAATAGAAAGGTGTAACTTTTGAGTTTAAACCATTATGTGTAACCATTATGGGTGGCCATCAGGCCACTAGCCTGTCTAACCTAACTCAATATGTTTAGGGTTTGAAAAAATTATTTTGCCCATAATGCCAAATTGGGTTGAGATTTTTTGTGCCCATCTGATATTTGGGCCGAGCTTAAGATATGGAGTTTTAGCCCAACTCAGTTCGACTAACCTATTTATAAAATATTAATTATAAATTTATAGTATTTTAGTTATAAAATAAAGTAGAAAAAACATAAAAAAACAATATATATACTTCTTTCTAGGGCTTAAATCAAAACATTTGTTAAAAATTAAATTTATTTTACAATAAAATCCTGTTAATGTTCAAATTCAAATAATAAATAAAAGAAAAAAAATTTAATATGAAAATAAAAAATAAAAAATAGCTCATGTTTATAGCATTAAGTAAGTGGGCTTGGGATTTAATTTTTTTTTTAGAGCTGGACTTGGGATGACTAGGTTAGACCTGATATCGGGTCAGGCCAAGCTTGAGATGACACATATTCTCTTACTATATTGTAAAAGCTCGGCTCGAACCTGGTTTGGTCTGATCTGAGGTTTGTTTATCCCTAGTAACCGTTGAATTTAAACCAAAAGATATGACTCTACGATCCAAATGATGTAATTTTTGGATCTACAAGACACAAACCTATGTCTATATGAAGGTGGCATGGGTTGGCAATTGGATTAAGAATTTCCATGATTTTCTCTTTACAATTCACGTTCTTTGTTTTCCATTTTGACTTGATAAATTTGAAAATTCAAAGGTATTCGAGATGTGATTTCGTTCGTGTATAATACAGTTAGACAACAGTCTTTAGGCTCTGTTTCATTCTATCCTAAAGGCAAATTTGTAGGTAATTCGGTAGACACTATATTCGACAGTATTGGTGAGGGGAAAATCTTCTTAAGAAAAACGATATTGTAACACGTTTTGAAGCAATTCTACTTATATTATGCTTTTATCTTCTTTAATCATATTTATTAATTTGCATCATCTTTAATCATATTTATTAATTTTGCATTAATAGAGGCAAAATCCTAATGCCACTCAGAATCGTTTTTATATTGTGATATTATAAGGTTATGTAATGACTTTAGACTACATTAGTATTGCTAAATAGCTTGAAAAGTTTTAAAATTCGTTCATACCAGGGCCAAAACTGATCTTACACAGAGTAGCTAATTTTTTTATGATAGTTTTGCAGGTAAATTACACTTGCACCCTTTTACTTTGCACTAAATATCACTTTGGTCCTTACACTTGAAATCATGACAGTCAACCCCTTGTACTTTTGGTCAAATCCCATTTTGGTCCTTGCACATGAAATTGTGATAGTAAACCCCCTGTACTTTTGGTAAAATCTCATTTTGGTCCCTACGCAAATGTCAATGTCCCTTTTTCTGTTACTCAATTGTTTAAATCTTTAACAGAATGTAGTCATGTGATAAGAATGTGGCTACGATATGAGGAAAAGAAAGGAAAATCATCTACATTTCTACCAATGCACACTTTATCCCAAAATTTACATCAAAGTATGACTGTGTTAGGGTAAAACAAAACGCATATTGTGAATAATTAAGAAAATGAACTAGGTTTTGCATAAATTGGAATCACGAAACTCTATTTCATGGTAATACAGTCTCTATCTATTTATCTTTCTTTCTCTTTGATTTCTTTGTCGCATTTTTTTTAAAAATTTCAAAAGCTCTACTTTCTTGCATTTTCGTTCCAATTTTTATCATACAAACATATATACATTGTATTATATAACTCTCATGTGCTTATCACGTAAGACAAAGTGTATTGATGGGAAACATGGATGATTTTCTTCGCTTACCCTCATTTCGTAGTCACATTTTTGTCACATGAGTGGATTTTGTTAAAAATTTAAAAATGCAATGACAAAAGAGGGACATTGACACTTGCGTAGGGACCAAAGTGAGATTTGAGTAAAAGTGTCAGGGGTTGACTGTCATGATTTCATGTGTAGGGATCAAAGTAGGATTTGACCAAAAGTGTAGGGGGTTAACTGTTATGATTTCATGTGTAGGAGCCAAAGTGAGATTTGGTCAAAGTGTAGGGGTGCAAAGTGTAATTTACCCACTTTTAATATATTTGCCTTTTGTTTTACTCAAAAAAAAAAAAAAGAAAAAAAAAAAGAAGACAAATACACACACAATATGATTAAATATGAGTGCTGCTATTAGCATCTGCCTAAATTCTTTGGACTTCCTAATTCTAATTTTTCTTTTATTACAATTATACCCTGAAGTAAAATTACATTAAAAGACATCATTTAATGGAACACTCACCTATCAAATAAGAACTAACACTATATAATATTGTACACCCACCTCAACCTCCACCTCCACCTCCACCTCCACCTATACGTATTCCACCTTTTAAACCCTAAATATGTTACTCTTCATAACCATCTTAAACCCTAAATGTACCTCTTCATTACCATCATAAACTCTTCTGAACCAGAAACCTTGAATCATAAAACTCTTTTCAAGTCCAACGCATTACTCTTCATCAGTTATTTCATCTTGTAGAGCAATGGAGGACGATGAGAACAATTCTATTGAGGCTGGCGTTCCATTGGTAAGTTTATTTGTCTTGTATTAACATTCTCGGTTGTTTTCAATCGTTATTGTTTTGTTTAAGCTGTTCGGTACTGGTTTGCCGACTGTTAAGATTATGTCCAGTAACATAGTATTGAATACAAACATTTAGTTCAATATATGGGTTCCGAACAGTAATCAGATAGTCGGTACTATTGAACCGAACATGACCTTTATTTTTAGCACTAGTATGACGAACGGTTCAATTTTTGTATCTTTAACACCAGATTGTGTTTTCGTGAAGGTTTTTCTCTTTAAAACCCTATTTTATGCGAAAATAAACCAAAAAACAAAAATATGGTAGACAGAAGAGAGGCAATGTTGTTAATAAGATCGGGAGTCGGTATTTACTTGAGAGGAATTTCTGACAAATTGATGGACCATCGATGTAATGCTCTTTGCTAAGACAATGGTGTTTACTGATGCAATGGCTGCCAGCATTCTTTTCAGCAGGAGATGGACGGTCATCAAAAGAAGAAGGAGAGAGGGGGTACAAAATTAGGTAGGTGTGCCTTGGGTGTGATAGTATTATAAATAAGGATAAATTTGGTATTAAGTGGGGTGTTCAAAGAATCTTATTGAAATTTAGGGCTTAGGGTGGGGGCTCAAAGAAATGGGGGGTCCAAAGAATTTAAACAGGTGCTAATAGCAGCACTCTTAAATATACCAAATTATGGAAGTACAATAAATAGTTATCCTTTACTAGCCTCTCAAATAAGCGAATCACCCAATACCGAACAACTTCAACATTTGCATTGAAAAATAATTTAATGCATTGAAAATAAAATATTTCATTATAAAAAATATATAAAAATAATAATAATAACAAACTTTACCTCTAATACAGGTTGGATTTAACCATTGTAAAATTCTTATAAAATAAAATTTATTTCACTTTATTTATTTTTATTTATACAAAAATTACAAAAAAAAAAAAACAAAAACAAAAATGACGTATCATATAGTAGTGGTGTAAATCTGGCCCATGAGCTCGCGGTCCACTCGAATCCCACTCGCGGCCCAGGTGGGCTCGGCTAGGCCAGGGTTCAAGCTCAACTCGAGACCTTGGGCTTGGGTCTTGTGTTTTGGAGCCCAACCTAGCTTGTGACCTGGCCTATCGGCCTGCTCAAGGCCCGACTTGAGGCCTAGTGTCATTTTTTATGGAAAAAAATAAAATTCTGGTGAAAATAATAATAATAAAAAAATGGTCAAGCTCGGCCCGCCTGCCCGAGACTCGAATACCCCTTGGGCATCGTTCTAATTTTCTAACCTGTCAGCTGACCTGAATTTTGGCAGGAGCTTGAGCGGCTTGACATAGGCTGGCTTGAGCCCGGGCCTAGCCAAATTTACATCCCTATTATACAGTGAAAGAAAAAGTATGTGATTGAGAAGAAAAATGAGAGATAAAGAGAACGAAAAATTGGAACTATTGCCGCTTAGAATAAGAAACAAAAATGAAGAAAATATTTTTACTGACTTTTTTGTTTTGTATGAAAAGGATTTTAATGAGTTAATAGGTTTGTCTCTTTGCACCAGTTATAGATTATAACAATTAATTTTTTTGGTTAAGAAATAAGAAGCAATTAATGTTTTTTCTTCTTTTTTTGATGCAAGAGCAATCAATGCTCATCTCTAAAGAATTGTTGAATGGGCATTTCAAATCCTCTTATTTACATCTAGTGGACCTTCTTCATTTTGTGGACCTTTTTTATTTTGTGGCCCAGTTTAATGGCCCGTCTTGCCGGCCTATTTTCTGACAAGGAAAATGCTAGAAACTCCAAATAATCTATCAAATGTTTTACCAAACCTCTCACATGGGTGTGGGACCCACACAAACCCACATGTGTGTGGGTCTCACACCCATGTGAGAGATTTGGTAAAACATTTGGTAGCTTATTTGAGACTTCTAGCATTACTCTTCTGACAAATGATTCAAGTATATATTTTTGACACGCAAGCGATATGAAGAAAAAAAATTATAATCGTATAATAAATAACCCTTTTATTAGTTCACCATTAAATCAATTAATAATTTTTAATGAAAATAATAATATATTTCAATTAACAGTTCTGGTAATTTCATTGTTATATAGAAGGATAGTTAAAAAATTTATTTTTTCTATCAACTTTATTGAATGACAAATTATGACAAGACAATATTTGTAATTTTCAAAATTATAATGCCCAATTTATATTTTAAGTAAATTTCATAAGTATATTCATAATTGAGTAATGCTTAAAGATCCAAAAAAATATTCTACCCCCCCTCGTCCCAAAATATTAGTCTCTTATTCCATTTTTCATTATCCTAAAATATTAATTCATTTTCAAAAACTAAGGACTAAAATAACATAAATTTCCTATTTTGCATTTCTTTTAAATTCATTAATATTATTTTTGAAGTGTAATAATTGTACTACCAAAGGATAGTTTTGAAAAGTTAATATTTTTAAAGTGTAATGATTGTACTACCAAAAAAAGTCATTTTTTATTGTCCCAAAATATTGATCCATTTTAAAAAATTAAGAACTAAAATAACATGAATTTCCTATTTTGCGATTCTTTTAAATTGATTAATATTATTTTTGAAGTGTAATAATTGTACCATGAAAGGTAAGGCTGCAAATGAACCGAATTATTCATAAATAGGCTCGGTTTGGCTCGTTAAATGCTCGGCTCGGCTCGGTTCATTTGGTAAACGAGCTGAGCTCAAGCTTGCATAAACTTGGCTCGTTTATCTTTATTTAAATATATAATAAATATATTATTTCTATATTAAATAATAGTATAATAAATTATTTATATATCAAATAATATAAATAATATTAAAAAAATCTTATCGAGCCGAACCGAGCCGAACTCGAGTTTCATTAATATTAATGAGCCGATCTGAGCTTGAGCCTAGTTACTTATCGAACCGAACTCAAACTTAATAAATGAGCTCGATAAGTAAATGAGCCGAATTCAAACTCAGAAAAACTCAGCTCGACTCGATTCGTTTGCAGCCCTAACCAAATGGTAGTTTTGAAAAGTTAATATTTTTGAAGGGTAATGATGGTATTATAAAAGAAAAAAGGCCATTTTTCATTATCTCAAAATGTTAATCCATTTTAAAAAATGAAAGACTAAAATAACATAAATTTCTTATTTGCGCTTCTTTTAAATTCATTAACATTATTTTTGAAGTGTAATAATTGTATTACCAAAGGGTAATTTTGGAAAGTTAATATTTTTAAAGTGTAATGATTGTACTACCAAAAAAAAGTTTAATTTTCCAAAAGAGATTAATAGATGGAGGGCATACTAAATATTCACATAGGTGTGGGACCCACACTACATGGACCACATGAGTCCGATCTTACATCCATATAAATATTCGGTAAAATATGTGACAATTTATTTAGAGTCTATAATATGGATGTAATCGATTCGGTACGGTCGGTATTTAGGTAAAAAATTACATTGAACCGATAATGTTAGTTTTATTATTTTGAATACCGATACAGACCGTTTCTCTCATCAAACCGCATCGAATCGAACCGATTGAAACAGTTCGGTTTAGTATGGTTTAATCGATTTAGGATTTTTCAAATTTGAACCACTTTTAAACATAATTATTAATCTATATAAAAACATTAAAATAGTTATTTGTCTACCATTTCAAATATATCCAATCCATCCATTTAATACATACTTTTCAATTCCTAAATTAACAAAAATAAAAACAAAAAAAAGTTTAAAAATACTAAGGTTTCAAGAATAATGAGTTGGAGTTAATATTATATATAATAAGAGTTTACAAACTTAGGTTATAAAGATGATAATGTTAATTAATTAAGGTTAATAATTTATTATACTTATTAATATAATTATATTATTAGATTATATATATATATATATATTATAAATACAATATATGTTGAAGCGGTTGATTTCGGTTTAGATTGGTGCACAAGGTGCTTAAACCGATATCGAACTGAAAATCGAAAAAATTCAAATTTAAAAACTGCACAGACCGATTCTTGTTAAAAAACAGATCAAATATAGCCGGTTTAGTCTGATTCGATCGATTTGGTCAATTTTTTCGATTCTTCTTACGTCCCTAATCTCTAGTATCTTTATTTGTAACTGTGGTCAATAAAAAATCACATCAAATAATTATATTTTGTGGGACCCACACCATGTGGACCTACATGGGTCCCACACCCCTACAACTATTTGTAATTTATATGTGATTTCCAAAATTTTTATTTGTAATCTACTCAAAAATATATTAATGGTAATGATGATAATGATGAAATCACTTACCAAATAAAAAAAACTCTAATGGGATTAAATGGACAAATCTTATCTCAAAGTAATCCAACATTAATAACCGTCACATCTAAAAATTTAAAAAAAATTATTAAATTTTTTTTTCCAATCTTTAAACCTTATAACAAAATAAATTATAAAATTTTAATTTTATCAATTTAAACTCTAATCTTTTGATTTGTTTTCAATTTGAATTATTCTATTTTTATTAAGTAAAATTGATAAAAAAAAATATAGTTTAATCATTATACTCAATGTAAGTATACAAAAAAAAGTTTATTATACCCTTTTCCAATTGAGCTTAATAAATAAAATATATATTTTTTTACTTAACAGGAATAAGATAAATAGATTAGATTGAAAGTAAATCTAAAAATTAAAAAATTTGGATTTCTTTTTGTTATAAGTTTAAACTCTAGACTCTTTTTTGGTAATTTTTTAAAAATTTTTAGGGAAAGGAGGGAAGGGAAATAACGGCAACATCTCTTAACAAATAAAGCACAACAACAAAATATGTATCGGAGCTGATCAGTGTGAAAGAAATAGAGAGCAAATGCCATTTTCCAGAAAAGCTAAGAAAGAAAGAATCGTAACTGATTTGTGTGTCTCTGTGTGCGAGTGTGTATGCTTCTCTGTTCTACTCTACGCATTCAATTCATTCAACCCCACTTTCCCTATATATGGAACCCTCATTCTCATCTTCTTCGTCATCCCAATCCCAATCCCAATCTCCAAACCCTCCTCTGCTTCTCCTAACCATGTCTTCCTCCGCCCTCCTCCACCGCCGCCAGCGCCGTCGCATTTCCCCTTCAGCCACCGCCCTCCCTTTCAACTCCTCTGCACAGAAGGTGATCGGCAACGATGATCTTCTGAAGCAGATCCTCGTTCGATTACCCGCGAAGCCTCTGTTTTCTTTCAAGGCTGTGTCGCATAGATGGCTATCTCTGATCTCGGATCCTTATGTGATGCGTGATTGGATTGCTCCGAAATCTCCTTCTGCGTTCTACTACCGAAGGTACAACTCTGTCACTTCACACACTATCAAATTCAATCATGTTTCTCTCAATGTGTTAGAAAAAAAAAAGAAGAAGAAGCTTCGGTCATTTAGCTTCATCAATGATCCTGAAGGTGTGAAAATCTGTCAGTCCTGTAATGGTTTGTTGCTTTGCTCTTCATCTTGTTACTCTTTGGATTATGTTGATACTAAATACTATGTTCTGAACCCCACCACAAAGAAGTATTCGATTATTCCTAGGCCGGTTAATGGGGATGAGAGAAACTTTGTTGTTTCTATGACCTTGATTTTTGATCCCTCTGTTTCACCTGACTACAAGATACTTGCTGTCCGTGCCAGACAATGGCGCGGGGTTGATTTTTGTGTTGCCTTGTATTCCTCCTCCACTCGAACTTGGGTGTTTTCCGGATTATCATTTACTTACTTGTCGAGTATAATATTTGAAAATGGCGTCTTCCTTGACGGGAAGATTTATTGGCCTAGTTGTCTCTCCGAGATATCAATCTATTATGATTGTATTGGACATAGATTCGTCCCATATCCGATGCCTCATGGTCGACTCACAAAGGAGATACTGCATTTTGGGGAGTTTGGAGGCCATCTACAATTAGTTGAATTCCATGATGATTGCATTCGTTATTTTCAAGTGTTGGAGTTGAAGGATGACTGTTCCAAGTGGTTTGTGAAACACCGGATTGATCTTCACTTGGGTGTAGTGGATTTTCCGGAGATGTATAGTAAGCACCCTGGCCGGGGTTGTATGACTTATAATTACAACATGCTTTGCTTCCTTGGAGGAGACGATGAAGGGGATTCGTGTTTGGTCTTCTACGTACCTGGCAAAGTCATAGCCTATTCCTTCAAGGACAAGATTTTCAAGAAGCTTTGCGATTTGAAGCTGCGCCCTTGTGATTTTGACAGTCTACGACTTTCTCCGTGGTTTGCTGTCCATTCATGCGTGGAGACCATATATAATGTATGACAGTTTTTGTTTGCAAAATCATTAGTTTTTGTTTTTTATCATCCCCCCTTCCCCCCTTTCTAGTCTTCTCTTCCATCTAGTTAAGGATGTTTTTCTTTTCTCTTGCTGTAATAGTTTAGACAGTTGTAAATTTATTGCAATGAAATGGTTTTTAAGATCAAGGATGTGTCATTTCTGATATGTTAAATTGATTTTATTTCCTATTCGATAAATTTATATATGTCTTTTGCAATGAAATGGTTTTGTAACATCAACAATGTGTCATTTCTAATATGATTGATATTACTTCCTGTTCGACCTCGTGAGTTTCTAAGTAAGGATGTAATTCAAAATTTTGGCAAGGTGGCGAAATGTTGCATTTGCAAAGACTGTTGACTAATCAAGAACCTACATTATCTTTACTATTGGTGGGTGCCAAAATATTGATGAGTGAATTAAATATATTGAGAAACACATCTGGACAATAATCACGAAGAATAAATTAGTTCGGTTTATAGATTTAGTAGTTGGTTTACCATTGCTCATCAAACTATTAATAACTTATTTAATGGTTTTTTTAGACCTTTGACTTTTATTAACGAACGTCAAAGTTTATTAAAAGAAAAAAGTCATATATTTGTTTGTCTAATTGTTCATTATTTTAGCAACTCTCTAATCACAAAGTAACAAGAACATCCGTTATTTTTACTATTGGTGGGTGCCAAAGTATTGATGAGTGAATGAAATATATTAAGAAACATAACTGGACAATAATCACAAACAAAAAATTAGTTTGGTTTGTAGGTTTAGTAGTTGGTTTACCGTTGCTTGTCAAACTATTGAGAAATGAACAATAATCACGAAGAACAAATTAATTCGGTTGGTAGGTTTAGTAGTTGATTTACCGTTGCTCGCCAAACTATTGATAACTTCTTTAATGGTTTTTTCAGACCTTTAACTTCTATTAATGAACATCATAGGTTTATTAAAAGAAAAAAGTCATATCTAATTGTTTATTATTTTAGCAACTCTCTAATCACAAAGTAATTCTCCTATTTCATTTGTAAAGGCTGTTGGCCAACGAAGAACCTATGTATTTTACTATTGGTGGGTGCCAAAATATTGATGAGTGAATGAAATATATTGAGAAACATAACTGGACAATAATCACAAAGAAAAAATTAGTTTGGTTTTTAGGTTTGGTAGTTGGTTTACCGTTGCTCGTCAAACTATTGAGAAACATATCTAGACAATAATCACGAAGAACAAATTAGTTTGATTTGTAGGTTTAATAGTTAATTTACCGTTGCTCGTCAAACTATTAATGATTTTTTTAATGGGTTTTTCAGACCTTTGACTTCTAATGAACGTCAAGGTTTATTAAAATAAAAAGGTCATATATTTGATTATCTAATTGTTCAATATTTTAGCAACTCTCTAATCACAAAGTAATTCGCCATCCTTTTCTTCTCTTATTGTACTATAAAATTCATTATTATTGGTTTGAAATTTGGTTTTGATCCTTTCAGACCACCACAATTCACAACTTTTGGGTTTCTTGCAAGGACTGACATATTCCTCTTGAAGGGTCTCACAATAAAAATGTAGAAATGATGTCATTTTAACATACGATCTGCTAGTATATATTCATCGTGAATATTGTTTGAATTTGATTATTCTGTTCTCGTTTTTGAGATAAGAAGCTTTTAGTATCAATATCCTGCAAATCTGAGGCAGCAAATCATTGATACACTTTCCTTTTTCTTGGCTAAGAATCTCAGTCACATACTTCATTTGTACACTTGACAAAGCAGCAAACATCTTCTCTTCATTGCTTTTATTTTCCTACTCATGATAGCTGGAGCAACTGAATTTTTTAACAGTTTGGGTGCTCAAAGCTCCCTTGTGCTCTCTTGGTGACAAATTTGCTGTACTTTTTTTTCTTTGTTTTTGGTTGGCAAGGCAAAAGGAGACTTGAGCCCCTAGCATCTAGCTTGACAAAGCAAGGGATTCCGCTTGGCCTATGAGGCCAGTGGTCTGCTGTAATATATTTGAATCCCAATCTATGTACCTTTTCTCTCTATTCCGCGATCTCTCTTTCCTTGCTATTTTGTTTTGTTTTTTTTCTCTCTCAAGAACATGGTTCTATTGTTGGTTCCAAATTGATTTTGTTTTCACTTCCTTTCTGTGTGGGTGATTTTCTGACCACACTGCTCGCTTAGTAATTCAGCTGTAGAACACTGGCAGAATAGATGGCACCTTGCTGACCTGCAACAGAAAGAGAAGGCTCCGGCGGTGGTTCTTCCACCCGGAGGTACTCCGACAATCAAGTCAGTACTCAATATCTCTCAAAGATAATCAATCATCTATTCAACTCACAAGCTTGAGCATAAAAAACATACCTTAGACCCATGGGGGTGCCTCTTATTTATAGCCAACTCAATCCTAGTCCCAATGAGAGCCTAACTCCAATGGACTCAGGATTACTGTTAATCTGGGACTCCTAGTGGGATTAGGATAAACTCCCTAAGAGTTTATCTTTACCCAAACTGAAGTCTTCTCCCAATCTAGGACTCTTGTCCTATATCCAGGTTGAGTTCCTTCTTCATTCTAGGACTCTTGTCCCTTATCCACTTATCTCGGATTCCGATATCTTCGGAGATAACCTCGGCCTAACCGGGATGACCTCGGCATAATGACCAGGACACATGGCATCTCGGCCAATACGTCGGCGTCACCTTGCCACGTGTTGGTACTTAAAAAATATATCCCCACAACTGCCCCCTAGGTTCTATTACCTCGGCATTCTGAGGTGATGGAACCTACATTGTTTGTTCATCTGTGCCCCTCTGTCCGAGATCAAACTCGCCGATCTCAAAGTTCCCTGGACTTTACTGTCCACTTCTGTCAAGTATCAAGTTTCATGCTTTCCAAGCTGTTCGAGGTCACACCTCCTAGCCGAGGTTATTGGTTCCATTTAATTCATAAACTCCAAGAGTTTTTGCAACTGCTCCATTCACTTTTTCTGGTGGGTTCCCGATTTCTAGTCATCTATTTGACTCTGGCGACATTCATATCGGCGTTCATTTCACTTGGTAGGTTCATAAATTCCTTTAAGCTCAATCCTTCATAACTCTTCTGAATCTGTTTACTTGCCATCTGTTGCCTTCTATTTTGAATTGTTTACTGTTTGAATGCCTGACACTGTTCTCGCCATATCCACTTTCTGTTGCTAGCATCGTGCTTGGGTCATTGTTCTTACTTAGTGCCTGTGCACTTAGTTTTATTCTTGAACTTTATTGTCTTCTTGACTCTGAATTTTCTCTTTTTTCATTCAATCCTCTAGTTTTTTCTCTTTATAGCTCTTTTGCTTAAATCCGTCATTGTTCCAAGCTTTCAAGCTTTGCAATTGTTTTCGTTTCCTCTCCTTCGGTGAAGCTTACGTTATTCTATCATTTTCGCATCCGTCGTCAGACTTCGGCAATTCTCATTCCGGCTTCCCTCTTTCTGGTAAGCCACTTTTCCTCTTGGTTTTATTTCTTGTTGCTTTCCAAGAGGCTCTGCTTCATTGTTAACCACCATTGCTGTTTTACCCGTTGTTTCCAAATCATCTTCTTGAATACACACTGTTCACATATCTGTTGATTTCTGCCACTGTTCTTGGCTTGACACACCTATGCAATCTTTTTGTCTTGATTTCCTGATAGCTTCATCACCATTTTTGATTTACGAATTACATTCTTGTTTCTGTTTTCTGGGTCTTTTTCCAGATTCTTGCCTTCAATCCTTGCCTTTAAACTCTGAGGTGCCAATCGCCGAGAAGAGCTTTAATCAAACTCTTCGGGAGATCGATGCTGAGCTCGAGGCCGAGAAGGCTGCTGAGAAATCTTTCCAACTGTTTTCTGGGGGTGAGACACAACCTGCTGCTGATGCCGAGTAGTTTGCTTCCTTTCTTGAAATTGATGCCAAGATAACGGTAGAGAAGCTCCTCCAACTGACTGTCGAGGCTGAACCATCGTCGTCCGTCGAAGCAGATCAGTCCGACGTTCTTGCTTTCAGTCCCTAGTTCTTTAAGGTCTTCATTTTTGTACTTGCCTTCTTTTATACATGCTTCATATTTCCCAACCTTCTCAGCTCTTAACAAACTAGTTGCTTAATCGAAGTCAATCTTGTAAATTGCTCAAAAATTTCAACAAGTGTTAACATTCCTTGCTCCTTGATTATCATTCCTTCCCCCTGCACCTTCTCCCTGCCCCCTAATGTGAACATAAATTACACTTAGGATCACATTAGGGAAGTTGGCTTTGTGCCGTAGTCACAGACTCGATGTGTTCTTCTTTCGCCGATTTATTAAAACTTCTGGTATTTAATTCACCCCATTTAGACCCTCTTTCTCTTGGCCTTTGCAAACTATCATCGCTGTTTCTTGAAGCATTTATTCCTTTCACAATTCTGGTCACCACTTCTGGTGTGCACTTAGTGGTTCTGTTCTAACCAAAATGACGTTTGACTCCGGCGAATCTTTTGCCGACATTTAACTTTGTGCACTCTTTAACTTGTAAATTCTCTTAGAATTTCAACAGGTGTTAAACATCATTTCGTTTTAACTTCAATTAAACATCATCTCGGCTTAACTTCGGTTTAAGCATCACCTCCATTTAACTTTAGTTAAACATCATCTTGGCTTAACTTCGGTTAAGCATCACCTCAATTTAACTTCGGTTAAACATCATCTCGGCTTAACTTCGGTTAAGCGTCATCTCAGTTTAACTTCAGTTTAAACATCATCGCGGCTTAACTTCGGTTAAGCATCACCTCAGTTTAACTTCGGTTAAACATCATCTCGGCTTAACTTCGGTTAAGCGTCATCTCAGTTTAACTTCAGTTAAACATCATCTCGGCTTAACTTCGGTTAAACATCACCTCAATTTAACTTCGGTTAAACATCATCTCGGCTTAACTTCGGTTAAACATCACCTCAATTTAACTTCGGTTAAACATCATCTCGGCTTAACTTCGGTTAAGCGTTATCTCAGTTTAATTTAACTTCGGTTAAACATCATCTCGGCTTAACTTCGGTTAAGCGTTATCTCAGTTTAACTTCAGTTTAAACATCATCGCGGCTTAACTTCGGTTAAGCATCACCTCAGTTTAACTTCGGTTAAACATCATCTCGGCTTAACTTCGGTTAAGCGTCATCTCAATTTAACTTCAGTTAAACATCATCTCGGCTTAACTTCGGTTAAACATCATCTCGATTTTTGAAGTTTTTCCTTTTTTGTCGCTTGTACTCTTGTACCTTTTTGTTTTTTAGACAATGTAAACTCTGCATATGGTCGATGTGCCTCATTGTTCTTGAATGTCTAATTCAACTTTCCTTCTCTGAATGCTTGTGCCTTTGTCTTTTCTTGACTGCCTTTGCATGATTTTATACTTAGAATATTTTGCGTGTCTTTAGTATGCTCTTCTTTCTTTGTGCAACCTTCTCGGGGTGACATACCTCGGGTATACAAACTGATGATTTACCTCGGCAATAACTTGTCCTGTAAATTGCTCATAAATTTCAACAAGGGTAAAACATATACTGTTCAATGCTAACTTTGTAAACTTTTCTCAAGTTTCAACAAGTGTAAAACAATAATCTTAGCTTTTACTTCAACTTGTAAATTGCTGCAAATTTCAACAGACGATTAAATATCATATGTCGGCTTACCTTTACCTTTGTAAATTGTTACAAATTTCAACAAGTTTAGACAATGATATCGGCTTAACTTCAACTTGTAAATTGCTACAAATTTCAACAAGCGAAGATAAGGAACAATCTTAGCTTAACTTCAACTTGTAAATTGCTACAAACTTCAACGAGCGAATATAAGGAACAATCTCAGTTTAACTTCAACTTGTAAATTGCTACAAATTTCAACAAGTGAAGATAAGGAACACTCTCAGCTTAACTTCGACTTGTAAATTGCTACAAATTTCAACAAGTGAAGATAAGGAACAATCTCAGCTTAACTTCAACTTGTAAATTGCTACAAATTTCAACAAGTGAAGATAAGGAACACTCTCAGCTTAATTTCGACTTGTAAATTGCTACAAATTTCAACAAGTGAAGATAAGGAACACTCTCAGCTTAAGTTCGACTTGTAAATTGCTACAAATTTCAACAAGTGAAGATAAGGAACAATCTCAGCTTAACTTCGACTTGTAAATTGCTGCAAATTTCAACAAGTGAAGATAAAGAACACTCTCAGCTTAACTTCGACTTGTAAATTGCTACAAATTTCAACAAGTGAAGATAAGGAACAATCTCGGCTTAACTTCAACTTGTAAATTGCTACAAATTTTAAGAAGTGTTAAGCGTCTTCTTCTTCTCTCTGCCTCTTGCTTGCCGGATCCATTGTTACCTCGGCCTCGCTTCGGCGAGCTGTTTCTTTTCTCATGTTTTTTTATAAGCCTCTGCATCCTTTTGTCCGTAGGGTCACCAGAATCCCTTTGATATGGTTCTGTAGGCAAGGGATCTGCCCCCTGCATAGCTTCCACATACTGCTTTGTGGACTTTACAACAGGTCTTCCTCTTGGCTAACTTCAGTCCGATCTTGTGTGTTTCTTTTTTATCTTCTGGGATCTGAGATTTGCTCGCTGAGCTCTTCTCTTCTCGGGTTTAAGTGCCGAGTTCTTGTCTTCTGGAATCTTGGATCTGCTCATTCAGATTGAGCTTTTCTTTTCTCGAGCCTACTCATCTAGGCCGAGATCATGTCTTCTGGAATCTTGGATCTGCTCACTCAGGTTGAGCTCTTCTCTTCTCGGACTTGCTTATTTAGGCCGAGACCTTGTCTTTCGGGATCTGGGGTCTGGGGCCTGAAATCCAGGATCTGCTCACTTAGGCTAAGCTCTTCTATACTTGAATGTCATCTCCTTGGGAGCGCTCATGCCCCCTGTCTTCGCGTCCCTTCTGGAAGGGTCTTCATTCCGTTTATGTCGACAGACTCTCCATCTTCGCTAAACTCGTCGTTTTCAACACGTTGATCTTGTACGGTGATGGCCATCTATTCTCCTTTCTTTCCCACAGACGGCGCCAAATTGTGTGGGTGATTTTCTGACCACACTGCCCTCTTAGTAATTCAGCTGTAGAACACTGGCAGAATAGATGGCACCTTGCTGACCTGCAACAGAAAGAGAAGGCTCCGGCGGTGGTTCTTCCACCCGGGGGTACTCCGACGATCAAGTCAGTACTCAACATCTCTCAAAGATAATCAATCATCTATTCAACTCACAAGCTTGAGCATAAAAAACATACCTTAGACCCATGGGGGTGCCTCTTATTTATAGCCAACTCAATCCTAGTCCCAATGAGAGCCTAACTCCAATGGACTCAGGATTACTACTAATCTGGGACTCCTAGTGGGATTAGGATAAACTCCCTAAGAGTTTATCTTTACCCAAACTGAAGTCTTCTCCCAATCTAGGACTCTTGTCCCATATCCAGGTTGAGTTCCCTCTTCATTCTAGGACTCTTGTCCCTTATCCACTTATCTCGGATTCCGATATCTTCGGAGATAACCTCGGCCTAACCGGAATGACCTCGGCATAATGACCAGGACACATGGCATCTCGGCCAATACGTCGGCGTCACCTTGCCACGTGTTGGTACTCAAAAAATATATCCCCACACTTTCAATCTTTATTCTTGTGACATGTCATATTTCTAATCAACCAAGTCTATGGGCTTGTTTATTTATTTATTTATTTTTTGAAAAACCTGCGGAAAGAAAATACATAGAAAGTTTAAAATGAAAAGTTTAAAGAGGGCTAGACCCTCTCATAAACAGCTCCGACCATATCGGCGGCCTAAGAGAGTCTGGGGGGTCTTCATAGACTACCAGTTCCTCTGTTTGCTCTGCTCTTATATGGGCAAGTTCATCGCATTTATTCGCTTCACGATAGACAAGTGTGATGAAGCATTCTGTGCTTTGGAGCAGAGCTTTTACATCCTGGACAAGGAGAAATTTTTGTATACTAATAAGATATCACGTGACACTATTTTCTACTAATCACAAATGTATATGCCCACTGTTGTTCCTTAAACACTCAACATAAATGTACTAGACCTTCCTAACAAGAGCTCTGAAGGGACAGTTCTGGAGTTGATCTTCCTGGGTTGAGCATTTACCACCAGTCAATAAATTAACTTTTAAAAAATCTAATTCCTCTTATGCATGTTTAATAAGATTTTATTTACATTTAGATCAATCTTATTAAAATCTAATTTATTTACACATTTTTTTATTAAAAGTTAAAATTGATCTAAATAAAAATATAAGAAACAAAATTGATATCTATTTTCTTATTTAAAATGTGAACAAATTTATTTATAAACGAATCAATAAATTTTTTTGTACACAGCTATCCATATTTCACTTCATTACTCCACCTGTTTTTACATTATGAAACAAAAGAAATAATGAAACACGGCAAAGAGGCAGAATCTGTAGAGCAAAATTTGTAGAGCAACTAGGGTTAGAGACAAAGAGGCAAAACAGAACAGTTCGAGAGAGAGAGAGAGAGAGAGACGGGCAGTTCGGATAAGGGAACAGTTGTGGTTGATTGCAGTGTTGGAACAATTGTCTGGGTTCGGTGACGGAATGGCTCGTGGTGGCCTGGTAAGATTCTCGGTCCTGAGGGGCTCTCAGCTGCTCATCTCATGTCTCCGCGATCTGGGACTCCAGTCAAGCTTCTTGGAAGGGAAGATGCCAACGTGTAATTCTGTTTATTCCCTCTCTCTCCCTCTCTGTGTGTGCGTGGGTGTGTATGCATGATATATGCATATTACACTTGAATCTTGTGATTACATTTTTTTAGCCATGCTCATTTGCTCATTGCTGCAAATTGTCTGTGGTTTGTGAATTTTTGGGTATTTGTTTGCATGATCAGCTGTTGTGATTAATGGGTTCATCAATATTTATTGAATGGTTGTTAATGATATCGATGGATGGTCATATACTTGATTATCTAATTGTTCAATATTTTAGCAACTCTCTAATCACAAAGTAATACGCCATCCTTTTCTTCTCTTATTGTACTATAAAATTCATTATTATTGGTTTGAAATTTGGTTTTGATCCTTTCAGACCACCACAATTCACAACTTTTGGGTTTCTTGCAAGGACTGATATATTCCCTCTTGAAGGGTCTCACAATAAAGATGTAGAAATGATGTCATTTCAACGTAAGATCAGCTAGTATATATTCATCGTGAATATTGTTTGAATTTGATTATTCTGTTCTCGTTTTTGAGATATGAAGCTTTTAGTATCAATATCCTGCAAATCTGACGCAGCAAATCATTGATTCACTTTCCTTTCTTGCCTAAGAATCTCAGTCACATGCTTCGTTTGTACACTTGACAAAGCAACAAACATCTTCTCTTCATTGCTTTTATGTTCCTACTCATGATAGCTGGAGCAACTGAATTTTCTTAACTGTTTGGGTGCTCAAAGCTCTCTTGGTGACAAATTTGCTCTACTTTTTTTTTTGGTTGGCAAGGCAAAAGGAGACTTGAGCCCCCAGCATCTAGCTTGACAAAGCATCGGATTCCACTTGGCTTATAAGGCCAGTGGTCTGCTGTAATATATTTGAATCCCAATCTATGTACCTTTTTTCTCTCTTCTGCGATCTCTCTTTCCTTGCTATTTTGTTTTTGTTTTGTTTTGTTGTTTTTTTCTGTCTCAAGAACATGGTTCTATTGTTGGTTCCAAATTTAAAATTGATTTTGTTTTCACTTCCTTTCAATCTTTATTCTTGTGACATGTCATATTTCTAACCAACCAAGTCTATGGGTTTGTTTATCTTCTTCTTCTTCTTTTTTATTTTTTTTATTTTTATATATAAAAAAAAAAACCTGCGGAAATAAAATACACAGAAAGTTTAAAATGAAAAGTTCAAAGAGGGCTAGATCCTCTCATACACAGTTCCGACCATATCAGCCACTAGAAAAGGCCTAAGAGAGTGGGGGTCTTCATAGACTGCCTTCCTCTGTTTGCTCTGCTCCTATATGGGCAAGTTCATCAGCGCATTTATTGGCTTCACGATAGACAGATGTGATGAAGCATTCTGTGCGTTGGAGCAGGACTTTTATATCCTGGACAAGAGCTCTGAAGGGGCAGTTCTGGAGTTGAGCTTCCTGGGTTGAGATTTGATTCATAGCAACCTTACAATCTGTCTCAATTTGTATCTCTTTCCAGCCTTTTTCCAGAATGATGGTGATGCCTCGTTAAATTGCCCATAATTCTGCCTCCAGACTGGTAGCTGTGTCCAGTTTTCCTAAATAGCCCAAGATCCACCTTCCTCTTTCACCTCTGAACAAACCGCCAAAACCCGCTTTGCCTGGATCACCTTTGGTGCATCCATCCATATTTAGCTTGAATTTCCCTGCACAAGGGCACGGCCAGAATATTAGATTGTGTTCAGGCTGGTCTGGGTAGTTGTCAACGATGACATTATTGAAAAAGAAAAGGAGGACTGATTAGATGACTCAGTTGTAGTTAGATTCATTAGATGACAAGTTTGGTTCTACTCTTTCTCTTCATCCCTTTTGTTTTCCTACTTAGGAAGCTGATATGTTTTTCTTCTTCTTCTTCTTCTTCTTTCTCTCTTATTTTCGAGTCTAGGTCTGTGTTTTTAGTAAATTAATGTGTCTATACTTATAATACCTGAGGTTGACTGTCAACTATACATTTTTTTTTGGGTGAATAACTATACATTTTTTTTTGGGTGAATAACTATACATTTTTTTTTGCTCTGCTGTTGCTTCAAAGTATTGTGTGCCTATTCATATAGACAAATTGGAGCCGAAATTCATTTAAAATCTAATTCCTCTTATGCTTGTTTAATAAGATTTGATTGAATAGTTTATGCCAATGTCTAGTAAAACATAAAATATGAATAGAATTGTATTAACATGAACAGTAATCGTTGTACTATCATCGTGAACCTAAAATGCAATTTCGACAACATTTGGAGCATGTATTCTTTTGCTCCATTAAATTTTCAATTTAAGTCTTTTTTAGCATCATTTTTGGTTTTGTCCAAACCTAGTAAATTTATTTTGGCAAGAGGTCATCATTTTTTCTATTTAAAACTAATTTACGTAACCTAAAACACCATTACATTGTGCTCGAGTCATTTATGGTACCCTTATTATCCCTAAATGCTTTTCTATTCAAAAGAATATAACTTGACCTTATTAGGTGACCTTGACCTTGTGGACTTAAATGAATGACTATTAGGTTTGGATTGACATGGCCTTAGGGGCTTACTTATTGGTTGGTTATGTGAAATAGCATCTTGCCATTGTATATATAGTTGTAGGTTTTTGACAAAAATAAAGTGCAAAAGCTGGCCAAAAAAACTTAATTTTGAGACTTCTTTTTCTTTATATTTTATTGATTATCAAAGCACTCACTTATACAACTTATCAAAACAGAAAAAGTATAAAGAATGCAGCTAAATTTGCTGCACGTTACATAACAGAAGCTTCCGAAAAAATAGTAGAAGAGTAGGTCAAGCCTAACAGACTTTAACAACTTCAATTCAGCATGTGTTTTATTAAACCTCAACACATCTCAAACATCAGCAGCCCACTCAGCTCCACGTCAGCAGCTCCTGGGGCATCATTCAACGAATTGAGATCCTCCCCTTACACTCCCTCATTGCAGGGCCTTCGGGCCCACTTTTAGGCCTAATTTTGATAATTCGAACCGTTCATATTTTAAGATTTATTCAGTATATCATACCTGTAAAAAATCAAGTTGATCGGATATCAGAACGTATGTGTTCAGAAAACTATTTATTAAATTCTTTAAAAAAATAGTTTCTAGTTCGATTTTTTCGAACACATGTTTTCTAATATCCGATCAATTTAATTTTTTACAGGTATGATATACTGAATAAATCTTAAAATATGAACGATTCGGATTATCAAAATTGGGCCTAAAAGTGGGCCCGAAGGCCCTGCAAGGAGGGAGTGCAACTTTCAATGCTCGAGTGTACTGTGCAGAATCAGGTCTTTAAAAGTCACTTTTTAAGTCAAATCTCTTCATTTTTCACTCCCCTTTCTCTCTCCTTCCGCAATTTTTGATTTCTTAAGCTTTTTAGGCTTGATTTTATCTATATCTATACATCTTTGACCCCTAGTTCCATATACCAAAACGTAGAGCACGATGAGGGATTGCATTTAATCTTAACGGAGTGTCATTTCGTCACCGGTGATTTTTCTGACTTGTTTCCTTCTTGCTTCAAGAGCCAGGATCTATTTCTTAAACTCAATATGAGTTCGGTAGTGTATTTGTGATGTATTTTAAATATATAGATTCCGTTGTCCTTTGATTGATTTTTTAGAAATTTGTTTTGTAAGTGAGGGTTTGTTCCAAATGGGATTGTTGAGCTATGGTTTGGCTACAAAAGTTTATTCTCCACTTACAAACATGCATATGAGTTTTTAAAGTAAAGCGCCCTAATTTGGAGAAACCCTAAAATGTTAATTTTTTGGGGAAATGGTTGGATTATTAAATAAAAAATGTAAATGAGGGGTTGTCAAATGTTTCCTTGAAAAAGGTTGTGATTACGAAATTGGAGTTGATATTTGTTGAAATGAGCTATTTCTTACATTGAAATGGATTTTCAAAGAGGAAAGGGGTTATGCTGAAAAATGTAAATGTTGAGATTGTAAAGAGAAAATAGAATGAATGTTGAGAAATGTGAAATTGAAATGATGATGGTGGAGTTGAATATGTATTATCACTCCCATTTCGGATTTTAGAAAAGTGTATCTTTAATGCAATTTATTTATCTATTTAGAGATATTTGATTTGGGCTGTCGGTGGAGGATAACTATGATTGTTGTAGAAATTGCATGTGAATTAGGCAAATTGGACTGTTTATAAATCATGCATATTATGAAGCATGCAATGGATTTTGAGAATATAAACTGTATCTTTTGGAAAGAGATTTTGGAAATTTTTGTGTTATGTTTTAAGAGCATTTGTTTCATTTTGAAAATCATATTTTGGATCACATGTATTGTGCTATTTGTAAAGGGTAAATAAAATGGTAAATCTGAGAAATGGTTGTTGTTACATCAAACAAGTTGGCTTGTGTGTTCAGAGTGAAAGTTCCGAAAACCGCACATATACATGTGTGCCAATCCCGCGAACGAAATTTCTGTAAAATAGCAATGGTAGTGCTTGTATGGCCTACGTTTACATGGGTCCCGTTTGATGGTTTCATGCGGACGAAATTTCCGTGAAAGGTTGTATTGGTTTTGGAGATTTACCCATTTTATTTATTATCATTTTGATTTTGGAAAGAAATGATTTTAAAACGGTTTTAGCAATGTATTTGTTGTTGGTTAACGATGTATTCGTATTGGAATTGACAATGAAATTGCTAGTTGGTATTGAGACATCTGGATTGACTTGTGGAAATAGATTTTATATCAAACTAATGTATTGAATTTGGAAAACGTTTTGAATAAACAAAAGGTTTTGAAAACTGGGAAGAATGGGTTTTTATTGAGAAAGCAATTGTATTTGAAAATGCATTTGGATATATTATATATGTATGTATTGCACTCATGATCATTTGCACTAGTGGAGCATATTTAGTTTTTGAAATATTTCCTACTGGGCTTTATGCTCACCTTACATGGCTGAAAATGTTTTTCAGGTATGCATATGTGGATGTGGACTGAGACATTGAAGTTGTGTTTGGAACCATGTAAAGTGGTTCCTTTATTTGTCGACCAAGGGCCATTTATGAATTTGTTGGCCGTGTGCCATTCTTGTAAGAGTTACACCCTTTATATATGATGTAAGCTTTTGGGCATTTTAATTTGATTATAACATCTTTGTATGTTTTAGTTACAGAGCATCCATTCAACTTTAGATGTTGTATTTAAGATGTATAAAATTGAAATAACACATGTACTATGTGCCTATATTATATACATCTGCATGAGTGTTGTTAGTTATCGTCCATCATTAGGCGGTTTACTCACGTAGGCCAGACCTCGTAAATTCGGGGTGTGACATTGTGAAATACTATGTTAACCTAGAGATGCTTTTCCGGAAATGGTTCGTACATGCACTGGTAGTTCTATGACCTGCAAAGTCGACATGCTTTGCTTCCTTGGAGGAGAAGTTGAAAGGAGATTTACACTTGGTCTTATACATATCTTGTGAAGTCATCTCTTATAACTTCAAGGATACGAGTTCTAGGTAGAAATATATAGGGTTACTTACGTGTAGGTCCTAATAAGTGAACTTATTGTCTAATAGGTCCTATGAAAAAAATTTGTCATAAAAAAATGCCACTAATTGTAAGTTTTAGCGACAATTTATAAAAATCATGATAAAAAAAGTCACTAATTGTCAATTTTTAGTGATGTATGTAAAAAATTGTCACAAAAAAAATATTTTTAGCGACAATTTTACCAAGACTTATTTTCAATAGGACTTGATGGAAATTAAGTCTAACTATTAGGACCTATTAGTAGTTTACCCAAATATATATGACTCTGTATTTTTAAGACAGTTTAAAATTAAAGATTGGGATAAATAAAGATATTTGCCACTATTAAATTACAAAATAAGGACATATATATGCAATATTTGCGCGCAATTTGTGCATTATTTGTGCACTTTTAGTTTTTTAAAAACTAAACTAAAAATGGGACATACAAATATATTTGTCTATTTTATAAATGCTTTTTGATCACCCAGTTTCGTCAAAGACCCCGATGGTATCAAAATATCCCCGTCGTGTAATGGCTTGTTGCTCTTCCCTCTTGCTTCACTTTGGGTTATAATGACACTCGTTACTACGTTCTCATCTCTAACACCAAGAAATTTTCCACTATTCCTAGGCCTAGCAATGATAATGACATAAATTTCATAGTTTCCATCGACTTGGCATTTGACTCGGCTGTTTCACTTCATCGTAAAATAATTGCTGCCCGTTCCAGAAAATGGTGCAACCTTGATTGTTGGATTGTTGTATATTCATCAGAAACTTGAATTTGGGTGTTTTTAAAGGTATCAATTGCTTACATAGGGAATTCATTGGTTGAAAATGGTGTCTTCTTTAATGGTAAGATCCATTGGCCTTGTTGCCACTCAGAAATATCAGTATGTTATTATTTTAATTAAGATGAATTCTTTCCATTGTTGATGCCAAATAGTCTCACAAAGGTGCCAATTTATTTTGGGAAGTCTGGAGGTGTCACGGCTCCATTCCGCCCCTAGTAGAATGATGCCTTGATGGCCAGTAATCCGAGATTACCAAAGGCCAACTTACAAAGATTCACACAACAGAGTATACATATGGGGCATACATGTGTGGAAGCAAATTTAAATCTAATTAGTCCTTAAGAGCTGTGCATAGATCAAATGAAATGACATATATCTTAACATGGTTTTACAACTTGAATACAACATAAAATAAAGTGCATCTTACATCTTGATCAAAACGCTTCTCAAACCAAAACATACAAAAGAAATGCACAATAGAGCTAAGAAGCATAATCTTCAAGATACAAAGCGTGGGCAACATCGCCTTACTGATCATCACCTACATATATATAAGGGAGATGGGTGAGCTGGCAACTCAGTGAATGATATAAGTAATAAAGGTTTGAATGAATGATATCCGAGATCTTTATCAAAACAATACATATCATAGCTTGTAACAAATCATGAGATAAACCAAGTTCATCAATCAAAGTCTTTCAAAGATTCTTGGGATGTTTACTAACATGTACATAGTACAAAGGATGACATTCCTGACAAAACAAAGGAATAACCGACCTGGAATCAAAAGAACACCCATTCATGACCGTCGGTGGCTGACCCGGAATCGATTAGACAAACCCACTCGTTCATGACCATCAGTGGCAGAGGAGATATCTCAAACGTGGGTGCTACATGTATTAACGTCCCCTACCACAGAAGGACCTTCCAAGAATGTCATCGAAACAAAGATAATACTTGATACAAAATCTAGTGGATAATCATTCATACTTAATCAAATACTTTTCCAAAACAAAGCAAAGCTTTTATCAAAACATTATAACATAGTTTTATTAAAAATACCACTCACAATAGCTTTTAGGATGTAAGGCTTAAGGGAAGGATCCAAAACCTACAAATGCATGGCAAAATCCATTGAATGCATTTCAAGAAGACAAGAAGAGATGCTCAAAGATGGGTATGCAACGCACTCTTAAAACAAGCTTCAAATGAGTAAGAAAGATCCTGGCATTTCTTTACAAAACCAAGTCAAGACAACGCAAAACATGTGTTGGGAGTCAAATCATTATTTTTCTTCTTGGAAAAGCATGCTGGGTACAAACCAGGTCTCGGAATGAATGCACAGTGATGAGCTGGGCTGAAATGGCCTAGCTGGGTGAACTCAGGAGGTCTTGGCCGAGGTTCCACACCTCTTGGTTGAGGTGTGGTCTCCTTGGCCTAGGTGTGCGGCTGCTTGCCGAGATGTTACAAAGTGCTAGCAAAGATGTACGGTGGTCGGCCTAGGCATGCATGCAAGATAGACTAAGGTAAACAAGTGATCATGCAAGGTAGGCCAAGGTGAGATGCAATACTTGGCCTAGGTGTGAGGTCTGGACAAGAATGGGTCTCGGTGACCACACTTAGGGAAATAGTGAAGTCTGGAAATCTGGGTTTCCTTTTGAAGAACATGAATGCTAAAATCATAACCTTTTATTCAAAATCTGAGACTTCATGATATGAGTTCAAAATCATAGACCTGGGTATCCATACTTGAAGATTTCATGGAAACAAACACAAAACATGGAACTTGATACAGAGTTTTGGATCAAAACATGGTTTTCTTTTAAGAACACAAAAACATCACTTTCTCTTTCTAAAACAAAACTTTAAATCAATGCATGGCTCATAAATCATGCTAGATCATGCAATGTGATCAGATTAACATAAAGAGTAACAAGAGTAGATCAAGAATCTAACCTCAAAACACAAATCCAACGGTTCAAGGTATGAAGATCGAGCTTAGAAATCTAGTTCTCACTCTAAGAACTCCTTTTTCTTCCTCCTAGAGCTTCTCTCTCTGTTCTGGGACACTGGCACTATTTGATCAAATCTCCTTAAAAAGGTGCCAGAATAAAAAGACAAGAGCATGACAAAGTATGTATAACAAGTAAGGTGGCGTGGGCACTCTGACAAGGCAATGATCCCGAATCAAAACATAGGCTTCGGGCAAGTAAGGTTTCTCCAATCTCGGCTAGGAAGGATAACACTTGACCTAGGTGTGCCACATCTTGGCCTAGATGTGCCACACCTCGGCCTAGGTTGAACAAGTCCAGGTACAAGATTGCTAGGTGCTAGCTAAGGTGTTTAACAAGGCTGAAAGGTTCAAGGATCAAAGATCTAGGATGCCTAGATGATACACATCTCGGCCCGGGTGATGCACACCTCGGCCTAGATGATGCACATCTCAGCCAATATGCCAGGATGAAGGTGGGGGTCAACCAAGGTGGTTCCAAGATGGTCCTAGGTATTGACACTCAACAGCCCAGGTGTAAGAGGTTCAAAGTGTGACCTAGGCGTGAGTTAGCAAAGATAGATAGCGTAGGATTAACACACAGAGCAAGGAACAAAGCATGCAACTAACACTTAGGCAAAACATGATAGCACAAAACCAGACAAGAATCTTTGCTAGGCAAAACAAATCAAAGTATGTAGATGCAACCTTAACAAAGCAAAATCATGTAAATTCATATGAGCATGACTAAGACAAGAATGAGGGTTGTCATAGGAGGTCATTTATGGTTAATTGAATCTTATAAACATTGTGGTTGTTAGTTTGATGTGTTGGAGTTGGAGAGCAACTTTTCTAAGTGGTTTGTGAAATACCCTGTTGACCTTGTAATGATTTTCTAGATATGGTTTGTATGTGCATTGACAGTTTGATGACCTACGGAGTCGATGTGCTTAGTGACGTAGCTTGGATATTAGTTTAGTAGGGTCAATTCAACAAGTGTCATCAACATTTTTGTATGAGTATAGGTTCTACACAACCTACATCAAAATTAATTAAAATTTTTGGTTGAAAAAGAAAAAGAAATCAATGTGTTTTCTTGTTTTGATGCAAGTATAATCAATGCTCATGTCTAAAGAATTGCTGAATGGGCCTTCAACTACTCCTCTTACTTACATCTCATATTCTTTATAGGCCATGTGAGGTGAAACACATAAAAATATAAGGCCTTCCTCATTTTGTTGCCCAATTTAGTGGCCTACCTTTGGGCTGACCCTGCTTTGTGGCAAACGATTAAGTATATATTTTTTACACTAACATTTTATTTATAAAGATAAATCCGAAATGATATGTTGAAATGCATCAATACCTAAAAAAAAAAAAAAATCAATTCTATTTACAACACGATATACTAACTAGTATGGAATTTATATTCGTGATCATTTCCTATTCATTGCTCAACTCTCTTTTTTTTTTCCTTAAAAAAATTGGCCAATAGTACTAGATGTTTTGTGGTGAAGTTACTACTTGTTAAATTACATATAAAACAAAAGTTAAGACATTAATACTTGAACAAAAATTAAGCAAAGATCTACACTTACACAATTATTCACAAGAAGTATTCATTTTTTAAATCGTTATATGATAACCTTATTATTTATGAAATCAAATACTTTCTTCTTCTTCTTCTTTTTTTTTCTTCAATATATGGGGACAAATAATCTCTTATTGGATTCTTTATAAATTACATCGAAACAAAAGATTATTATTATTTTTTTTTCACATTTGTAGTTGTAATTGGTAGAATTAATGACCATGGAAATTCTAGTTGTTATTTTCATTATAGTTCTTTATAAATTTGCTCCGACATTTGTGTTCTAATGTTTATTGATATGTGTAATTTTAAACACTAAAGACAAATTTTATAGGGTGTATTTATAATAAAGTGAAATAGGAATAACAATTCTCTTTTGTTTTTCTAGTTTTACCAGGTTCAATTGGTATTTTGAATAAATTTCAAATTACTTTAATACCATTTCAAAGTCGAGTCGTGTCACTTGACACCACTCTTCATGCTATATCTCCACCAGTGGGCGTGCTTTGCTTTCTTGGAGGAGAAGTAGAAGGAGATTTATGCTTGATCTTATACATACCTTGTGAAGTCATATCCTATAACTTCAAGGATAAGAGTTCTAGATAGAAATAGCTGTAACTGTGCATTTTTAAAACATTTAAAAAAATGGGGATAAATAGAGATCTTTGCCCACTACTGTGCATTATCTGTGCACTTCTAATTTTTAAAAAACTAAAAATAGGACATACAAATATATTTGTCTATTTTACAAATGCTTTTCGCTCACTCAATTTTGTCAATGACCCCAATGGTATAAAAATTTCCCAATCGTGTAATGGCTTGTTGCTCTACTCTTCTCTTTTGCTTCACTTTGGATTATAACGACACTCATTACTATCTTCTCAACCCTACCACCAAGAAATTTTCCACCATTCCTAGGCTTAGCAATGGAGATGATAGAAACTTCATAGTTTCCATCAACTTGGCATTTGATCCGGCTGTTTCACTTTACTACAAAATAATTGTCACCCGTTCGAAAAAATGGTGCAGCCCTGATTGTTGAATTGCCGTATATTTCTTAGAAACTTAAACTTGGGTGTTTTTTGAGGTATTAGTTGCTTACTAGGGAATATAGTAGTTGAAAATGGTGTCTTCTTTAATGGTAAGATCCATTGGCCTTGCCGCCACTCAGAAACATCAATAAGTTATTATTTTAATCAAGATGAATTCTTGTCATTGCCGATGCCAAATAGTCTCACAATGGTGCCAATGTATTTTGGGGAGTCTGGAGGTCATCTACAATTAATTGAATCTTATAAAAATTGTAGTTGTCAGTTTGATGTGTTGGAGTTGGAGAGCGACCATTCTAAATGGTTTGTGAATACCGTGTTGACCTTGAGATGGTGTATCTGCTTTTCCAGAGATGATTTGTACATACACTGGTAGTTCTATGACCTATGGAGTTGATGTGCTTTGCTTCCTTGGTGGTGAAGTTGAAGGATTGTTGAATTGCCGTATATTTCTTAGAAACTTGAACGTGGGTGTTTTTTGAGGTATTAGTTGCTTACTAGGAATATAGTAGTTGAAAATGGTGTCTTCTTTAATGGTAAGATCCATTGGCCTTCCCGCCACTCAGAAACATCAATAAGTTATTATTTTAATCAAGATGAATTCTTGTCATTGCCGATGCCAAATAGTCTCACAATGGTGCCAATGTATTTTGGGGAGTCTGGAGGTCATCTACAATTAATTGAATCTTATAAAAATTGTAGTTGTCAGTTTGATGTGTTGGAGTTGGAGAGCGACCATTCTAAATGGTTTGTGAAATACCGTGTTGACCTTGAGATGGTGTATCTGCTTTTCCAGAGATGATTTGTACATACATTGGTAGTTCTATGACCTATGGAGTTGATGTGCTTTGCTTCCTTGGTGGTGAAGTTGAAGGAGATTTATACTTGATCTTATATATACCTTGTGAAGTCATATCTTATATCTTCAAGGATAGGAGTTTTAGGAAGGTTTGTGATTTGAGGCTGCATCCTGCTGATATTACTTGGAAACTCTAACTTGGATAGTTTTGGATGTATCATTTGCTTACTTAATATAGTAGTTGATAATGGTGTCTTCTTTAATGGTAAGATTCATTGGCCTAGTTGTTACTCCTAAACATCTGTCTATTATGATTTTAATCGATATAGCCTCTTCCAATTTCCAATGCCTCATGGTCGATTCACAAAGGAGCTACTGTATTTTGGGTAGTTTGGAGGTCATCTATAGTTAATTGAATTTTATAAAAATTGTCGTCGTCATTTTCATGTGTTCGAGTTGAAGAGCGACTATTCTAAGTGGTTTGTGAAATACCTTTTTTTTTTTCAAAAAAAAATTATCTTTTTGTTCAAATTATCTTTAGAGCTTTTTGTTCAACAACATTAATATCAACGTGGAAATGGTCATTGGTGACAATAACCTCATAAAGAAATTTTGATGCACCTATTGGCGAAGCCTCTCTTTTGATTCAGGATGGTATGCACGAGATGGCTCACTCTAATCTTTGATCTTTGTGACCTTCTTGATTGGAAGCTACCAAAATATGCTTAGGCTTTCTTCCTTTGCATGTTTTTTTTTTTTTTTCTTTTCCTTTGCATGTGTTCCTTACCCTCTTCCAATATAATCAAATTTTATTACATTTGTCTACTTTGAATAAAACTACGAGGAAAGTCACTTTTTATTCACTTTTTGATATCTCTCTCTACAAGATATTTTTTGCTCTTTTGCTCTCAACTCTCTCTAAAAACCTTGTGTAAATTCTCTGATCTACCTTGATCCATGGACTTCTTGATCTTTGTGCTTTGAGATTAAAGGTTGAGCTTGAAGAGGGGTTCGTTTTAATCTAAAAAGTTTGAGTTTCCGTCTCCATTAGTTTCGAGGGTTGTTCTTCTCTTCCTCTTGCTTTGAGGTAGGGATTTCTTTAATAATTTGCATGTTATTTAGCTTTGTTATGTGTTAGTTGGATAAATTAACACTTTAGAAGTTTTGGGTTTGATTAATATATGTCATAAATGCATTAAAGGGGGTTTTCTCAAAATTTTCCTAAAGCATTTCTTAAAAATCCTATCTAGATTGTTGGTAATCTTGTTTGGTGTTGGAAGCTTGATGAAATGATCTTTAAAAGAAGAAAGCTAGTGTTTTTAATAAACACTTGAGTTGTGTTCAAGGTTAAAAGTGGAATATGTTGTTAGATTTGTTATAAACTCGTGATTTTGAGCTACATGGTTATGAATGAGGCTTTGAGGTATATTGAGGCAAGATAAACTTTTTATGAAAATGTTGTTGGAAATGGTTAGTTATGCTCTTGGTTTATATATTGTCCATTTTGGAATATATTGAATAGAGATAATAGTTTTGACTATTGGTGCAAGAAAACATTGATTTGTTGTAGAAATTGCATGAGAACTAGGTTGCCTAAAACCAATTCACTCATGCAATCCATCTATTTAATTGTTGCATACTTGTACATTTGGAAAATGTTGAAAAGTATTGTTTTGAGAAAAAATGGGTGAATACAGTAGTAAATCTGGTTAGGGGGTGTGGGTGTGATTTAATTAAATTGGCCTTTGTGTCCTTGGTGAAAGCCCATAAATTCGCGCAGTTAGGATGTCTTCCTTTCGGTTAGTTGTCGGTACAATGGCTTTGGTAGTGCTTTTATAGCCTACTTGCAGACACGTACTTACAGATTACCAGTATGTGTATTTTACTACCCTATATTCTGTTTTGAAGCAAAGATACTAATTGTAATTTGAATTCTGGAATAGCATTATTTCAAAAAGGGGAAAAACACATATTTTAATGGCATTTCATATGCATTCGCCATGTGGCTTTGTGAAACATCATACATATCATTAAACTTATCTCTACTAGAATTTAGCTCACCCTATGTGGAAAAACATTTCAGGTACTGATGGTATGTCTCCACCAAGGGGATAGCTTGGGAGGACATTGAAGCTGAACGCTCATTTTGTGTTTTATTTTTTGTGTAAGCCTAGGGCTTTTATGTATTGGGCTCAAGAGCCACTTTTGTTGTAACCAAGTATAATCTTGGAAACCGGTAACCAATCAGGCATGAATTTGTAATAGTTTAGATTAATGCTTATCGATCACATACTATAGATTTAGGTTTTAGAATCAATGAATGCATTAGTGTATGTGATATGATTTTATAATATTAACAACGTTGCTATGTATAGAGAATGTTTTGGAATTTAATGACGCTTATTGAACAAATATTGTATATATATATACTTGAGATGTGGAATGGATAGTTCTAGTCTCTATATTTTTGGGGCGTTACCGTTTTGGATGATTTTTTTATTCCAGATAACTTTTTTGAGTTCTATGCATGATTTTTGCAAAAAAAAAAAAAAAAAAAGGTTATAACTTTGGCAAATAATGTTGCCATTTTCCAAAAAGGAGAATCATAAGTGAAGTGCTTCTCTTCTCTACCACATGTCCACCCATATGGAGCCCTCAACTCTTTCTATATCACCAGTCCTAGCTGTAATGATCCGGAACCATGTGACGTAATTACCGATAATTAATTATGTAATTATCTGATTTAATTGAAGAATATCTGTTTGAATTAGAAAAAATATCTGTTGGAATTACAACTTCGGGACTGAAATTGAGGACTGTAACGGGTTCAGAAAATGAAATTGAGCACGCCTATGTGATACTGGGAATTTTTAGAACTATCTGAAACGATAAATTGAAGACTGAATTTCGTCTGATTCGTAAGTCTTGTTTGGCTCAAGGGTTTTGGCTTAAGTGGATTATAATATATAGATAAGGATGTGGCTTTGTTGACTCATTGACTCAAACCAAAAAGAGAGAAAAACCTGAGAGAGAGAGAGAGAGAGAGAGAGAGAGAGAGAGAATCGTGAGAAAGGGAAAGCAAGGGAGAAGAAGAGGAAGAAAAGGGGAGAAATCAAGCTAAGCTTCTCCAATTCACCATCTAAGGGTAAGATTTCATGGAATTGATTATTGATTCTTGGTATTTAGTATGTTGAGCTCAAGATTATAGCATGGGATCATGAAATTTATGTTTTGAATCATAGTTTTCTTGCATGTTTGGCATGTTTGAAGAAGAACCTCCATGGATATAGAGATATGAAGTTTGTATGTATATATTTATAGTTTTTATCCTACTTCATGGGTTTGATCTCCTATATGATGCATTTGAGTTTGATTGAAGATGTAATGGTTTAATCAAAGTGTTGACCAAGTGTTTGAGAGGTTGTATTTCAAGTATTGGAAGTTGATTTTGTAAAGAAAAGATTGAAGTTTGAAAGAGGGAAGAAGAACCAGGAATTCGGGTTTTGCTCTGTCCGCTCGAGCGTAGGGGAGCCCGCTCGAGCGGAGAAATCGACCTCCCAGCAGTTTTGACAGATTGCACAGTCCGCTCGAGCGGGCAAAGGGGCGCTCGAGCGGAGGACCTTTTTCAGGAAAACTTTTGGAAGTTGTTTTACATGATTTTTAGCACATTAATGGCATCATTTAGCATTTCATGAGTATGAATTAAAGTAAAGAAAGTATGGAATGAACATGAAATGAATATGAAAGAATGTAAAGACGGAAAGGCATGACATGAATTATGTGAATTAATGTATGATGTTAAGGAATGTTAAGAAATGTGTTATACTGTTGATGTTTGCAGGTCGGATTGAGAAGACCGTGCAACCGGTATTGGGAACCCGCTGTAAGTAACATTTCTGTAAATGATATGTTCTTATGAAAGTATGTTCAAAAGTGATATGTTATGATATGATTTTGAAATGATAATGTTTTCTGTGAACGAATGTCCTGTTTGCGAATCTAGTATGGCATCCATAGATAGTCCCAAGTCATGGGGGACGGCATGAAAATGCGGGTCCATGACCAGTTTACGAGATCTCGGTATGTGTTTAATCGGTGTACGGACCGGTTACTCTAGTTGGTATGTGTTTAATCGGTGTACGGACCGGTTACTCTAGTTGGTATGTGTTTAATCGGTGTACGGACCGGTTACTCTAGTTGTTTGATTGTTTACTCTATGTGTTATGTGAAAGGTTATGAAAAGGTTCTGTGGATTATGCCATTAATGACTGTTGACTGTTTATAACTGTATATATGAAATGTTAGGGTTCGTTCACTAACCCCTTTACTTTGATGTTACTTGCTGAGCTCTAGCTCATTGTTTGTATTTATGTATTTATAGGTGAGCATTCGGGGAGTCAAACCTAGGCGGAGTCTTGACTGAGCCGCCGTTTTGAAGCCTACCAGTTTTGTGTGCCTCCGAGTTGAGGCTAGGCCTGGAAGGCCGTTGTGAGTTCCTGTTTTGTTTTGTTGAACAGCTGTAACTGTATGAGATGTGTTGTATATGTTCTTATGGTGCATGTTATGTAATGTTCAGATAGTGGGTAATTAACTCATTTTGGCATGTAAATTTATGTTCATATAAATGCATGTTCATATAAATGCACAGCTCTTGGACTATTAGTTTCTTTATTTCGCTTCCGCGAGCCCCGTTTATTTATGTTTTGTACAGTAAGGCCTGTGGTAATCTAGGATTACTGGCCGGTCTCGTTGCCAAACTTTTCGGGGCGGGTTTGGGGCATGACAGAATGGTATCAGAGCGCACGAGTTAATTTACCCACACACGTGTCCATATGAGCTGTTAGATGCATTAGAAAAGAAATAGAGCATGGCATGAGCATATATGCATGCGTGTGTGTGTTTCTGAATATGAGGAACCAGAACTGTAATGATGAGACAGTAAAGGAAACACAATGTTGAGAATGAAATGTGCTATATGTTATGGGTTTTATAGACCAATGGAAGATACTAATGCAAGGACCGTGAATGAGTCAGAAGCTGCTACTGCCAGAATAGATCGGTTAGAAAGAAAGGTAGAAACTTTAACTGGGCTGATGGAAAAGTATATTGCTTATAAGAAACAGAAAATGGAACTGATTAGTGAATCAATGATCTCCGCGAATGAAAATTTGAAAGGGAGTGCTAGAAAACCTATTTGTAGGGAATGTAGGAAACAGCATTGGGGCATTTGCCGCCGTATATCTGGAGCTTGCTTTAAATGTGGGAAGAAGGGACACAAGGCCAAAACTTGTCCACGGGCTCATTTGAAGAATGTGCAACCTGTTACTAGTGGAGTTAGCTCAATGATGATATCAAAGACACAGAACATTGGAAAAGCGAACACAGGTATGATTTTATTATTAATGTGATGACAACAATGTTACCTATGCGATGGAAAATATTGAACCTATGACTATGATGGAACAAAGTTACTTATATTATTACCTTTGCTCTCCTTTGCTATTAACTGTGTAAGGATCTTCGAATTGAACATGAGCTAGAGCAATTGACTATGGGTTCGTATGCTTCGCAACTTGAACTATAATCTCCGAAATCAAATGTATTGTAGACTTGTGATTGAATTGACTTGGTGGACATATATGAATGACTTCTCCTACAGTACTGGACTACATTGCTAAGAAATGACGAATTAACGCCGTGTTTGACTATTTGGACACGTATGAATTAAGTTAAGAATTGAATTTGGGAACATTACCTTTGCTGCGGATTGTTACGTTATGTTACTACTTTCGCTATGAACTGTTATATCTATGTTACCTTTGCATTGAATATAATGGAACTTGTTAATTGACTTCAGCCTTATGTACAAGCTATGTTCACTATGTGTTTGACTGAGATGCTATTGCCTTTACTGTTATGAAATGGACCCAAGAACTACTTTATTGCTGCATGACTGAACAGAACACCGAATATTTTCTTTATATGATGATACTTAATGAACTACGGAATGGCTACGAAATGAATAATAATGAGGCTGGGATTTCTGAATTGACTTTTGCCAGGATGAGTAAAGTTTGAAGGACCAAACTTCTTAAGGTGGGGAGAGTGTAATGACCCGGAACCATGTGACGTAATTACCGATAATTAATTATGTAATTATCTGATTTAATTGAAGAATATCTGTTTGAATTAGAAAAAATATCTGTTGGAATTACAACTTCGGGACTGAAATTGAGGACTGTAACGGGTTCAGAAAATGAAATTGAGCACGCCTATGTGATACTGGGAATTTTTAGAACTATCTGAAACGATAAATTGAAGACTGAATTTCGTCTGATTCGTAAGTCTTGTTTGGCTCAAGGGTTTTGGCTTAAGTGGATTATAATATATAGATAAGGATGTGGCTTTGTTGACTCATTGACTCAAACCAAAAAGAGAGAAAAACCTGAGAGAGAGAGAGAGAGAGAGAGAGAGAGAGAGAGAGAATCGTGAGAAAGGGAAAGCAAGGGAGAAGAAGAGGAAGAAAAGGGGAGAAATCAAGCTAAGCTTCTCCAATTCACCATCTAAGGGTAAGATTTCATGGAATTGATTATTGATTCTTGGTATTTAGTATGTTGAGCTCAAGATTATAGCATGGGATCATGAAATTTATGTTTTGAATCATAGTTTTCTTGCATGTTTGGCATGTTTGAAGAAGAACCTCCATGGATATAGAGATATGAAGTTTGTATGTATATATTTATAGTTTTTATCCTACTTCATGGGTTTGATCTCCTATATGATGCATTTGAGTTTGATTGAAGATGTAATGGTTTAATCAAAGTGTTGACCAAGTGTTTGAGAGGTTGTATTTCAAGTATTGGAAGTTGATTTTGTAAAGAAAAGATTGAAGTTTGAAAGAGGGAAGAAGAACCAGGAATTCGGGTTTTGCTTTGTCCGCTCGAGCGGAGAAATCGACCTCCCAGCAGTTTTGACAGATTGCACAGTCCGCTCGAGCGGGCAAAGGGGCGCTCGAGCGGAGGACCTTTTTCAGGAAAACTTTTGGAAGTTGTTTTACATGATTTTTAGCACATTAATGGCATCATTTAGCATTTCATGAGTATGAATTAAAGTAAAGAAAGTATGGAATGAACATGAAATGAATATGAAAGAATGTAAAGACGGAAAGGCATGACATGAATTATGTGAATTAATGTATGATGTTAAGGAATGTTAAGAAATGTGTTATACTGTTGATGTTTGCAGGTCGGATTGAGAAGACCGTGCAACCGGTATTGGAAACCCGCTGTAAGTAACATTTCTGTAAATGATATGTTCTTATGAAAGTATGTTCAAAAGTGATATGTTATGATATGATTTTGAAATGATAATGTTTTCTGTGAACGAATGTCCTGTTTGCGAATCTAGTATGGCATCCATAGATAGTCCCAAGTCATGGGGGACGGCATGAAAATGCGGGTCCATGACCAGTTTACGAGATCTCGGTATGTGTTTAATCGGTGTACGGACCGGTTACTCTAGTTGGTATGTGTTTAATCGGTGTACGGACCGGTTACTCTAGTTGTTTGATTGTTTACTCTATGTGTTATGTGAAAGGTTATGAAAAGGTTCTGTGGATTATGCCATTAATGACTGTTGACTGTTTATAACTGTATATATGAAATGTTAGGGTTCGTTCACTAACCCCTTTACTTTGATGTTACTTGCTGAGCTCTAGCTCATTGTTTGTATTTATGTATTTATAGGTGAGCATTCGGGGAGTCAAACCTAGGCGGAGTCTTGACCGAGCCGCCGTTTTGAAGCCTACCAGTTTTGTGTGCCTCCGAGTTGAGGCTAGGCCTGGAAGGCCGTTGTGAGTTCCTGTTTTGTTTTGTTGAACAGCTGTAACTGTATGAGATGTGTTGTATATGTTCTTATGGTGCATGTTATGTAATGTTCAGATAGTGGGTAATTAACTCATTTTGGCATGTAAATGTATGTTCATATAAATGCACAGCTCTTGGACTATTAGTTTCTTTATTTCGCTTCCGCGAGCCCCGTTTATTTATGTTTTGTACAGTAAGGCCTGTGGTAATCTAGGATTACTGGCCGGTCTCGTTGCCAAACTTTTCGGGGCGGGTTTGGGGCGTGACACTAGCAGTCCCCGATATACCACCACCGCCATGTCTTCCTCCGCTAGAACACCTTCCTTTGGTAGCTGTCACAGCCTCCAATGCTGCCCTCTCTCTACCTAAAATGTTAGTATTAGCGTTGTTGAAAAGGTCATCAACAATGAAAACCTCTTGAAGAAAAACCTGATTCGGCTACCAGCGAAACCTCTCTTTCGAGTCAAGCTCATATGCATGAGATGGCTCACTCTTATCTCTGATCCTCAGGCCCCCAAAATTAGCTTTTGCTTTCTTTTTCCACAACTACTCACCGTCTTCCAACACAATTAAATTTAATTACACATCTGTCGTGTTTTCAAAGGCTTTACTGAGGCTTGGCTCGCCTTGAGGCTAAGGTAAAACGCATCAAAGCTTTAATTTTAAGCTATACTCCCCAAAGGCTTGCGCATCACAATCTGAGGCATGTGCTTTAGGTGCGCCTTAGGTGCACTTTGTATGCCTTTTGCATGTAAGCATATGAAGAGGTTGCTTTAGACTCTTGTTAAACTTAGTCTTGCAAATAGTTTAAACATCAAAGCGAATATTTTTTTTTAAAAAAAGCCTCTTTTATGACTATATTCTACAGAAAAAATTAAGTAAATAACCAGTGAGCAAAAAATACAAAGTTAATGCTCAAGTGAGAAGCTCAATCACTAAAACAGAATCTCAATTTCACTTTCAATGAAGCCAAGCTTTATTCTCTGTAATGAAATGTTCAATGCCTTAAGGAGAAAAGTATTTATACCTTTATATTTAATTTTTTATTTATTTTTTCACTATTTCAAAATATTTAATTTATTTATTACAAATTAAATTTTTGTTGGAAAATTCGTTTTTGGAGGCTTATTTTGGGCCAACTTTGAGCCCAAATTTGAGTGGGTCCCAAACGTATTTTAGGATGGGTCCGAGAGGTGACGTGTTCCTTACCGCATGGCAAGTCACACGGTGAAGACGGTTCGTCAAAACCATTTATGAGTGAATGAGAACTTGACGTCGTTTTCGGATTCGTAGAATTGGAAATTTAAAGAATTAAATATGGGTTTCCTTGTAAGGCTAGTCCTACATTAGAAACTTAAGAGAAGTTATGTGTGTATATAAGTTCTAGGTGGTAACACTTGGGTTGGGCTCTAAAGGGCACCCCAAGTTTGTAGAAGGGAGGAGTTATGGACAAATGAAACCTTGGCTCAAACCACCATACATGCGCGCGTGCGCCGCTAGCGGCGGTCGAGCCGAGCCGCGCAGGTTGTGGGTCCAATATTAATTTTTTGGAGGAAATTTATTTGAATTTTTTTCCAAAATTCTTAACGAAATTAATTCAAACTTGAATTTAATTTCCTGTCTAATGTTACCTCATTCAGTCCAATTTTTCCACACAAATTAAACTGTCCAAACAGTTTTCCAGATTTGTTGGAGCCCGGATAGATTCAAAATTGCCAGACAGATTCAAAACTGCCTAGCAGTTTCTGGACAGATTCAACTGCTGCAGTTATCTGTTCAAATTTGAAACTACACTTGTTGAATTCAAAACCAATCTGTTCATTCAAAATTCACACTTGTTCGGACAGATTATTTGCCTATAAATAGCAGGCTATTTCCAGCAGTCATTCGATTCCGAAAAATTGATTTTCTTGCCTTCATTTTGTTCTCATGCATTATTATTCTTCATACTAGTTTTAGAGAAAAATTCAGAGAGTATAGAACACAGGGTTTGTTCGCCGTACAAATTGTTTGGAGTGCTACTACAATTTGTGGGAGATAGATGCCATTTGTCCGTAAGCACCGTAGCAAAGCGAATCTATCTTAAGGACAGAGTGTGTCACACACTCGACTTGATCTTTTAAAATTTTATTCAGTTCAGTAAAATAAATTTTGTAAGTAATTTATTTTATTTGTTTGATTTGTTTCAATTTATTTATTTTACACAAAAGATTGTTCCAACAATCTTAAGACATATTTGAATTATTCTGTTTATACAAAATTTTTTATTTGTTTTCTTTTTTCTTTCTTCTTCTTACAGAAATTATTTTCTGTGGTTTTACAAAATAATATTCTGGTTGGAAAAACAAATAGCAGTAATATACTGTTTGACAGATAGTAGTAATATACTGCCTATTTTCTTTGACAACTAGTAGTAATATACTGGTATCATTAACAATTCAAAATATTTATTTGTGGAGTTTTGTTAGAAATTAATTTTGGTTTTAAGAAATAATTTCTGAGTATTCATTAATTAAAATTTTGTTTTCAATATTTTAATTTTTGAAGTGTTACAGAAATATTTTTTTGTGTGAAATTAATTTATTTAAATAATTTTTTATTTGCAAATTAAGTTAAAATATAAGTTACAATTCTTGTTTCTTTTATGTTTTATAAAATTAATTCTGTGATTTTGGTTTAATTTTCTGTGTAGTATAAAAATTCAAATTCAAATTTTGTTTTATAATTTAGAATTAAATTAATATCGTACTTGCAACAGTTTAAACTGTCGCAAAAAATATTACTAGCGACTGTCTAAAACGTCGCAAAAAAAAAAAAATCAAATTAATACCATATTTGCAACAGTTTAAACCGTCGTTAAAGATTTGAATTGAGATGTATATGCAACAAGTTAACCCGTTACTAATAAAATGTAAAGAAATGATGATTACATTAGCAAAGGTTTATTATTGTCGCAATAAAATTATTTTCATAAAATCAATATATATTTTATTAATTCATTCCCTGTACAAATTATTAATATTTTCTAAAATAAAATACATCCACATCCACATCTACATTCATATCTATTCATATCTATATATATACCCTGTAACAGTTGTCAACCAAATATTCTTTACAAAAATATATAAAACATCCTCCAACAATACTAATAATTTTTTATATTAAAGAACTTAAATTTTTGTATCTAAAGCAAAATAAAAGTATCGACAATACAAATAAAAAAAACATATATATTATAACTCATTTTAATATCAACAGTAAGCTCTAATATCGATACGCGAAGATATCATCACATGCTCAAAAGGGTTGCATCAGCAAAAATAAATCCCAAAAAAATCATCATTTACAATATAATTAATTTAATGCTTACAGAAAATGTAAAACATTTGATATTTATTTCAATAAATAAATAAATAAATAAGATTGTAAACTGCAATATCGATATGTGAAGATATCATTACGTACTCAAAAGGGTTGCATCTGCAAAAGAAACCAAAAAAAAAAAAAAAAAAAATATTTACAATATAATTAATTTCAAACTTACAGAAAATGTAAAACATTGGATATTTATTTCAAAAAATAAATAAATACATAAATAAAATTGTAAGCTCCAATATCGATATGCGAGGATATCATCACGTACTCAAAAGGGTTGCATCTGCAAAAAGAAAATAAAAAAAAAATCATTTAGAATATAATTAATTTCAAGCTTATAGAAATGTAAAACATTAGATATTTATTTCATTAAATAAATAAATACATAAATAAGATTGTGACATATACATGAATCGAGTGTCACACAATGTATCTTCCAACAGCTTATCCAAACTAGTCGTAGACCTCAGGATGTTGTTTCGAAAAGAGCGTTCGGCTTTTTTGCTTTTAAGACAGACTTTGCAGTATTCAAGGCAATTGGAACTCCATCAATTTCACGCAACGGATCGTCACTAATAAGAAGACCCTCCGCCAATTGGACTATTGGTATACGTGAATTATAAAAAGATACTTTAATTACATCATACAATGATGATAATACTATTAAAATCAGGTAGTGATTGAACACATTGTCCTATAATCTAACAATAATCGAATAAACACAAAAGATGAAAAGAGTTCGTAAAGGACAAGTTTTCACAAATGGAAATTAGGCTCCAGATTCAAAACTGGGAAACGGTTTCGAGTCCCGTCTTTTTCTGCAAGTCATTTGTGCCTAGTTAGTCATGTGTGTCAAATTTCGTTGACATCCAACGTCGTTTGAGCATTTTAATGAGTCAACCGGTTCAGAAAAAAAGATTGTAAATAACAAATTTTCATAAACGAAAATTAGGCTCTAGATTCAAAACCGAGAATCGGTTTAGAGTTCCGTCTTCCCCTATAAGTCATTTGTGGCTAGTTAGTCGTGTGTCAAGTTTTGTTGACATCTGACACCGCTTAGCATTTTAGTGTGTCAACCCATTCGAAAAAGAGTTTATAAAGGACATGTTTTCATAAACAGAAATTAGGCTCCAGATTCAAAATCGCTTTTGTGCCTTGTTAGACGTGTGTGTCAAGTTTCGTTCACATCCGATGCCGTTTGAGCATTTTAGTGTGTTAACCAGTTCGAAATTTTTTTTTCTAAAGAACAAGTTTTCATAAACGGAAATTAGGCTCTAGATTCAAAATTAGGAATCGGTTTTGAGTCCCGTCTTTTTCTACAAGTCATTTGTGCTTAGTTAGTCGTGTGTGTCAAGTTTCGTTAACATCCAATGCCGTTTGAGCATTTCAGTGTGTCAACCGGTTCGGAAAAGAGTTTCTAAAGAACAAGTTTTCTTAAACAGAAATTAGGCTCTAGATTCAAAACCGGAAATCACTTTTGAGTTCCTTCTTCTTCTACAAGTCATTTGTGCCTAGTTAGTCGTGTGTGTCAAGTTTTGTTGACATCCGATGCCGTTTGAGCATTTTAGTGTGTCAACCCGTTTAAAAAAGAGTTTGTAAAGGATAAGTTTTCACAAACGGAAATTAAGCTCCAGATTCAAAACTGGAAAGCGGTTTCCAATCTCGTCTTTTTCTACAAGTCATTTGTGCCTAGCTAGTCGTGTGTGTCAAGTTTCGTTCACATCCGATGCCATTTGAGCATTTTAGTGTTTCAACCAGTGCGAAAAAGAGTTTCTAAAGAACACGTTTTCATAAACAGAAATTAGGCTCTAGATTCAAAACCGCAAATCAGTTTCGAGTTCCATCTTCTCCTACAAATCATTTGTGCCAAGTTAGCCATGTGTGTCAAGTTTTGTTGACATCCGATGCCATTTGAGCATTTTGGTGAGTCAACTGGTTCGGAAAAAAGTTTTTAAAGAACAAGTTTTCATAAACGGAAATTAGGCTTTAGATTCAAAATCGGGATTTGGTTTCGATTTCTGTCTTCTCTTACAAGTCATTTGTGCCTAGTTAATCGTGTGTGTCAAGTTTTGTTGACATCTGATGCCGTTTGAGCTTTTTAGTATGTCAACCCATTTGAAAAAGAGCTTATAAAGGACAAGTTTTTACAAACGGAAATTAGGCTCCAGATTCAAAACCAAAAAGCGGTTTCAAGTCCTGTTTTTTTCTACAAGTCATTTCTACTTAGTTGTGTGTGCCAAGTTTTGTTGACATCCGATGCCGTTTCAACATTTTAGTGTGTCAACCGGTTCAAAAAAGAGATTTTAAAGAACAAGTTTTCATAAACAGAAATTAGGCTCTAAATTGAAAACCGGGAATTGGTTCCGAGTTCTGTCTTCTCCTACAAGTCATTTGTGTCTAGTTAGTCGTGTGTGTCAAGTTTCGTTGACACTTGATGCCGTTTGAGCATTTTGGTGAGTGAACTAGTTCGGAAAAGAGTTTTTAAAGAACAAGTTTTCATAAATGGAAATTAGGCTCTAGATTCAAAACCGGGAATCGGTTTCGAGTTTGGTCTTCTCCTACAAGTCATTTGTGCCTAGTTAGTCGTGTGTGTCAAGTTTCGTTGACATCCGACGCCGTTTGAGCATTTTGGTGAGTCAACCGGTTCGAAAAGGAGTTTTTAAAAACAAGTTTTCATAAATGGAAATTAGGCTCTAAATTCAAAACCGAGAATCGGTTTCGAGTTTCGTCTTCTCCTACAAGTCATTTGTGTCTACTTAGTCTTGTGTGTCATGTTTCGTTGACATCCGATACCGTTTGAGTATGTTAGTGTGTCAACCAGTTCGAAATTTTTTTTTCTCTAAAGAACAAGTTTTCATAAACAAAAATTAGGCTCTAGATTCAAAACTGAGAATTGGTTTTGAGTTCCATCTTCTCTTGCAAGTCATTTTTGCCTAGTTAGTCGCATGTATCAAGTTTCGTTGACATCCGCTGCTGGTTGAGCATTTTGCTGAGTCAACCGGTTCAAAAAAGAGTTTTTAAAGAACCAAGTTTTCATAAACGGAAATTAGGTTTTAAATTCAAAACTGGAAATCGGTTTCGAGTTCTGTCTTCTCCTACAAGTCATTTGTGCCTAGTTAGTTGTGTGTGTCAAGTTTTGTTGACATCCGACGTCGGTTGAGCATTTTGATGAGTCAACCAGTTCGAAAGAGTTTCTAAAGAATAAGTTTTCATAAACGAAAGTTAGGCTCTAGATTCAAAATTAAGAATCGATTTTGAGTTCCGTCTTCTCCTACAAGTCATTTGTGCCTAGTTAGTTGTGTGTGAAGTTTCGTTAACATCTGACGCCAGTTGAGCATTTTGGTGAGTCAACCGGTTCGAAAAAGTGTTTTTAAAGAACATGTTTTCATAAACAAAAATTAGGTTCTAGATTCAAAATCGGGAATCGGTTTCAAGTTCCGTCTTCTTTTACAAGTCATTTTTGCCTAGTTAGTCACTTGTGTCAAGTTTCGTTGACATCCGACGCCGGTTGAGCATTTTGATAAGTCAACCGGTTCGAAAAAGAGTTTTTAAAGAACAAATTTTCATATACGGAAATTAGGCTCTAGATTCAAAACTAGCAATCGGTTTCGAGTTCCGTCTTCTCCTTCAAGTCATTTGTGCCTTGAGTGTCAAGTTTCATTGACATCGGATGCCGGTTGAGCATTTTGGTGAGTCAACCTGTTCGAAAAAGAGTTTTTAAAGAACAAGTTTTCATAAACGGAAATTAGGCTCTGAATTCAAAACCGAGAATCGGTTTCGTGTTCCGTCTTCTCCTACAAGTCATTTGTGCCTAGCTAGTCAAGTGTGTTAAGTTTCATTGACATCCGACGTTGTTTGAGCATTTTGGTGAGTCAACCGATTTAAAAAAGAATTTTTAAGAATAAGTTTTCGTAAACGGAAATTAGGCTCTATATTTAAAACCGGGAATCGGTTTTGAATAACAAAAACATATAGTTGTGGTTTTTGAGAGTTTACCAATCCCAATTTGTCCACATGGATGCATTACCCACTTCTTAATAAGCTTATACATGTGGGTGTTAGCATATAGAAAAATAAGGTTGTATTAAGAGGACAAGGCTCCCGCTTACGAAGCTGATTCCCATGGGTTTATGCCACCAACTTGGGGAGATAATTTTTTATCCGAGACATCTAAGCATGCAATTTAATACCACTATTTTTTTTACCATGACCAGTAGGAAATCAAGTAATTCAATGGTTTTCGACAAGGATTGAAAATATCCATTATCATGTGATTTGAAATCAGCAGCATAAAAAAATCAAATTAAAAGCTTTGTATTGTGATTATAAAGACAGTAGTACTCTGCTACGTACTTAATGATAGTACCAAGCCATATGTATGACAACTCAGGTCAGTGTCAAATGATAACCTCACATACAGTAACCAAGAACTCTTTTTGAGGAAACCCTTTCCCTAGTTGCCTCCATGTTTTTATGAGCATTCAATAGATATCACAGGTTACTAGAGTTCAAGCATCCAAATTGAAAATTAAAAAAGCAAACCTCAACTACATAAGAGTAAGAGCAAATATGTCAATGTACGTAACTATGTGTAATTCTTTAGGTATAAGCTATGTACGATGTACCTTGTAGTTCTGACAACAATCATGGAATCTTAGCCATATATCACTTGCATGGCTTTCACTGGTTACTGCAAAAGCTCGATCGTGCCTTGGTCGAAGATTTCCCCTCCCACTAAACAGCCCCATGCCAAGTGCTTCAGCACTAGCTGATGCCCAAGGAATCTATTTCATGATTCATGGCAAAGAAAAAGAGTATAAGAATAATGAATTCTAAAAGCAAGGGAAAATTTTACATAAAAATGTAATATCACAGTTAGTGTGATGCAATCAGCCTTTTGATGGATCGAAAAAAATTCAGTGGAAACTTGATCCAAACAGCATGTTTATGGTAATGAGGCAATAGATAGAACAATTGGCTGAAACCTCCAATGAATTATCATCACTAAAGCCAGCCATTTGCAAAAGTGAATAGAAGGAAAAGTAGAATGTGGCCCACCTGAGTTGCCTTTATTGCATACACATCCGGGTGGTAATCCTCATTAAACAGTTGTGGAAACTTGTCTCTGGTTCTGATCCCCAGATTATACAGTTCATCTTCTCCTTCGCTAATTAATTCACCACCCTTGAGCTTCCCTTGCCATGGAGATTTCCATCCCCGAAACCAGCCAGGAACTTTCTACAAAACAAACTTTGCTCTTTTGCATCTTGTAGAAGAACTTCCATATGCATGGCTAAATCATTTAACTCTTTTAAATTTTTCTTAGTTGCAGCACGAGTTCCGTGCCTCGCCTGGGATACCAAAATTTTGACTAATGAAAAGTATACTTTTAATAGAACACTCAGTTTAACACAAAATTGCAATCTGAACATAGCACAAACAATAGAAACCATAATGGCAGCATTGGAAGACTCCGTAGAAACCTTGACAAAAATATACAAGGAACAAGATGTTTTTGCAAATTGCATAAACACAAACCAAACAATTTTCAGCTTTCCAACAAAGTCGTGGCCAATTTTCAAGTGTCCAAAACATAGACACATTTTTTTTTTAAATATCCAGAACATACATGCTGCTAAGAAAACAATTGTAACAAGTGGCACATTTTGACTGACCACTTGCTTCTACTTGAGAATTGTAGCAAACGTACAAGCTCCAAAAAAGCATAAAATTTGCCTTTCAAAGCAGGATGAAAGTGAAAAATCTGTATAATATGATCATGTATAAGGGAAAATCTACTCTAGAGGAATTTGGGACTGTTATTCTGTTTTAGTTTTTCTTGAGGCTTTTTCCTTTTTTATTTGTTCTGCCCTTCTTTTTATATCCTTCTTTATGAGGAAATCTCTATGTTCTTTGCATTAGTTTCTTTCTCTCAAAAAGTTTTGCGGAAAAGAATTACTACACACACATACACTTGAGAATTACTACACAAATATGTTAGCTCAACAACACATCACAAATTTAAACCCCTCAGCTCAAAATGCTATGCACAAACACAGCTCTTAAAGAAAATGATCGCAGGTGATTTTGAACAAACACATGGAATTCAGAATGAGTCTCAGCCTATTAGTTTCTTTTAAAATATTTTATCTGTCAAATCCAAGCTAAAAATTTAGCAATGAAAAGCAAGATCAAGATCAAAAGTTAAAACCCAATATGCTATTAATCTATTTTTGTATATATTAAAGAGAGGGAGAGAAGGGATAGAGGGTTTTTCTCCATCTTGTTCTGTTCCTTTGAAATCCCCAGAATTATAAGCCTAAGTTTTTATAATATAGCTCCAAATTCCAATTCCAAAAGGGGGAATTACAGGAAGGATCAAATCCCATGGTGATTCTAAGCTTCCAAGCAGTAGTAGTCCAATTTCCAATAGTTAAGCATGCGTTACACAATATTTCCACACACCACATTCAATTATTCAATTAAAGAGATCCTTAAATTTTACCCAAAAAGAAAAGAAAAAAAATGTTTCAACCACCAACACTGGCGAGGGGAGCAGAGGAGAGCAGAGGAGAAAAATACCTGGATGCTGGAGGGAGAACCAGTGGGAAGTCGCCGCCACCGTTGCTACAAGCTGTCCGTGAGGGCAACGTGAGAGCGAGAGATTGTTAGGGTTTGTGCGAGCGAGTGTGAGAGGAAAGAAGAGGAGAGGAGAGGAGGATTACCTGGAACTCTTCGCACTTGGTGGTGTTGGGGCTGCGAGAGAGAGAGATACAGAAAGTGACGACTGGGAGAAACGGACAATTTTTTTGTTTTCTTTTTTGATCTGAGAACTAAAAGGGTAAGGAAGAGCGGGAAAAGAGAGAGGGCTAGAGCAAAATATAAAATTTTGCAACGGAGGAACAAAAGGCGTCGCAAAAAAATTAAAAAAGTCGGAAAAAGAAAAAAAATTCGACCGGTAACAAACCATTGCATATAATACTGTTTTTCACCACGGTCTTAGATATTCCGTCGCAAAAAAATTACTTTTGCTACGACTTCGTTTGCCGTCTCAAAAACATGATTTTTGCGACGATTTTCAAACCGTCACAAAAGGTTCCATGTCTAAAGCTTCGTTTTCTAGTAGTAAGTTTTACCTCAAGTCATGATTTTAACATCAAATCTCAACACAAAAATTCTGTTATAAATTAAACTGAACACTGTTCAATTTGTAAATTTTCAGAAAATAAATACTCATACATAAACACTTCATAAAATTTTCATAATGTTTGAGCTATACAACTATTTTTAAAATTTTACAAAAGTAAGATCTTCGACTCGAGAGACAAATTTCACCATGAATTGTGTAACAAATTAAAAACTATGTTTTAATTACCATAAACCCATTTACAAATGATCTTTTAATATATAAACAACAATCTGCAACCCTATACAAACAACAATACAAAGTGCCTTGTTGTCCCATAGTCTCCCAAAGCACACTATCACCAATTTCCACCCATCAGATTTTGAGAAACAACATACTAGCTGCCAATAACTATTGAGTAAATGACCAGTGACACTCTAAAAGTCAAATGTATATACAAATAGCAACCAACACTAAACTATAGTGAATCAAATGGATCTCAAATTGTCAAATGAAAATGTGATTTTTTTTTTTTTTTTTTTTAACAAATTGCCAAAAGAAAATGTCATTTTTGGGCCTTATTAACATGTGAGATGCAGAGAGAAAGTGCATGCATGGTCAAATATTGGCAATTGTAAATTTACGCTTCATTTGTTTGGGTAGAAAATATTTTTTTTATGTTTGGTGGTGGTGGTGGTGGTAGAATGAAGGTAGAGGTAGAGGTGGTAGCATGGTGGTGGGGCGGTGGTGATGATGATAGCGATGATGACAGTGGTGGTGGCCGTGGTGATGATGGTGTGGTGGTGGAGGCGAGAGTAACAGTGGTAATATAGTGACATTAATAAGACTATTCAAAAAATATAATATACCTTTTAAAAGTGAAAAACATTTCATATCTAAATAAGCTTGTTTTTTTGTTGATAATAAAAACTATTTTTCATTGGCTTTTGTTTTCTACTATTCCAAACACGAGAAAATACGAACCAAGCAAAAGGTTCCAATCCAAGATCTTCAGTATGGGAAACAATATCTTTACTACTTAAATAGCACACAACATATTTATTTTTAAATCAAAATTAAAATTTATATTTTACAGATTTAACAGCACACTCATCAAGTAAACACACACCTACTAACATATATCTACATTCTAACATTAATTTGATATTGTATGTGCAACTTCCCAGCATTGTGTAATGCATCAGCTTGACCACAATTCGCCATGGCTCCAAAAGCTACACCGCTTAGATCAAATTAAAATGCACCGCAACCACATGACACAAATCAAAGATTGCTACAGTTAGTGAAATCCTAAGCATATTGGATTTGACATGCATGCCACCCAAATATATTTTGAAAACCATATATATGCTTATTAGATAGCTTCAATTAATGTATGAAAACGATGAAAAAAAATTTGAAAACAATGAAAACATTTTCGGTGTTTCTCAATTTTAATAGGGAAGGATTCTCTCCCATCCACAATTTTACTAGAGGGGTGTTGTTGGGATTTATAGAGCCACCGCATATCCTATTTTGATAATTTTAAAAAAATAAATTCATTATATTCATAACTATATGATTTCATTATATCTGTTTAAAAAAACAAATGACAAGTATAATTTTGAAATTGTCCATTCATTTTTTTAAAGACCAATATGAAAACAATTATATGGATATAAATATGGCATTAATCTAAATTTTATCCTAAATGATCTACACACAAAAAAACTTCACAAATTGTACGATTCAGATCATCAAAATAAGACATATAATGTATCTTACGAACTGATTATCACAATTGTAATTCAACAGTAAATTAGATAGAACTCTTTCCCATATTAATAATAGAAAGCAAAAACATAAAAGAGGGATTGTTTTCTTCAAATTTTAAGAGAGACCTGTGTAATTTACTCTAAACTGTACAACCAAAAACATATTTGTCTTATTCATTGTTTGAGATGAGGGGTAGAGAGGAATATAGGTGTTTAGTTGTAAAGCTGTATGGTAAGTGTGAATAAGAAAAAATAGGGGTTTAGTTGTACAATATAAATTTTCTAAATTCTTAAATTATTATATTTACCCATTAGATTAAATTTTCAATATTGCTGATTCGCAGATACTGTCTGCAATTAGATCATATGAACTGAAATAAGAAACAATAAATGGATGCAACTAATAATTTAGGAATGAAGTAAAAAAACATGACTATAATTTACTGTATAACAAAATATGAATTTTTTTTAAAAGTTCATTGAATATAACAAAATATAAAAATGTATTGAATTTTAATATATATATATATATATATTTGTATTTTTTGTGTTTGGTGAATCTTTTATTTTCTTTCACAAATGTTATACTTTTTAAGTGTATCTAAATTAGATGTATATAAGAAATAAAAAATTTGCATAAAATATTAAAAAAATTCACTAAAAAGGAAAACAAAGCCCCCCCCCCCCCCAAAAAAAAAAAAAAAAAAAAAAAAAAAAAACTCAATTTTTTGAAAAGTGAATTAAACCAAACAAGGTAAACATATTATTTTTTCATCTATATAACCAATGAATTACTGATAAAATAAGCTAAGTGTTAACCCACTATAATTTGGAGAGGTCAGTGTAAATTTACCTTACCAAGCACTCATTTTCTTATTCATTATTCGAAGTAGAGAGAAATATGGGTGTTTGGTTGTCTATATTGTAAAATTATTTTTTAACCATTAGATTAGAATTATTTTTGAGTAAACTACCAATAGGTCCTAATAATTGGTCTTAATTCCCATCAAGTCCTATTGAAAATAAGTCTTGATAAAATCGTCGCTAAAAATATTTTTTTGTGACGATTTTTTACATGTCGCTAAAAATTAACAATTAGTGACTTTTTTATGTCATGATTTTTTTAAATTGTCGCTAAAACTTATAATTAGTGACGTTTTTCTGTGACGAATTTTTTAAATTGTCGCTAAAAGTTGTGAATTAGTGACACTTTTTCGTGACGATTTTTTTAAACTGTCGCTAAAATTTATAATTAGTTACATTTTTTGTGACAATTTCATATTGTCGTTGAAAATTAACAATTAGTGACATTTTTTAATAGTGTTTAATGAAAAGTGTCATTAATTATCATAGGACTTATTGGACAATAAGGCCTCGTTTGGAAACAGGCTAATTTAGTAACTTTTTGGCTATTTGGCTAAAATATGAGTTAAAAAAAACTAATATGTTTGGGATAACTTTTTGACTTTTTACAAAAAAATATGCAAAAAGTAAAGAGAAAAGAGAATCTTTGACTTTTTGGTATGGGTGTTGGCTTTTTTGCTTTTTTAGTAACTTTTTGGCTTTTTGGCTAAATGGGCTGATTCCCAAACGAGGCCTAAGTCCACTTATTAAAACCTACACGTAAGTCCCCCTAGATTTTTTGCGTTAATGATTTTGACAAATTGTCTCCAATGGAACCATATGAATTGAAATCATGAACAACAAAGACTAAATAGATGCAATTAATAATTTAAAAATGAAGTAGAAAAAGTGACTTAGTTTAGAGTATAAAAGTAAATTGAAAAAAAAAAACTATTAAAAAAGTGTCCAAGTCTTGAACCTTTTTCAATGGCAGCTATTAGAGTCAATAACAACCCTTTATTTTCACTACTCATTTATTAGGTCCATGATTTTATTCTTTTAATTTTTTGCATGATGATTTCCAATCAAGTGCTTTGTATAAACATCAAAGGAAATAAACTAGTGTTATTATGTATGATACAAATAAACTAGTAAGAAACTAAAAATAGACTAGATAACAACCATAACCAAGCCATAGTTTTTCATGATCAAGCAAAAGAATGCGGAAATTCATTGTAATACTTATCAAAGGACACCACTTGCATTGATTAATTTCACCTTCCTCTGTTCCTGTGAGCACGCTTTTTAAATCTCTTTCTGCTTTCGTTTCGTTCACCTTCAATATTCCTCACAAACCATTGAGATTTTCCTCTAAAGAACATAAGATATCCCATAACAAGTCCCCATACCAGTCCACATCCATAACCCGATAATATGACATACCAATTGAATCCACTCAAACAACACGTATTGTCTTCTTGTTGTGGTGTCCTAGGGTCACTGCGTGTACTTGACAATGGAGGTCCACATAATGCCAAGTTGCCAATGTAGGAATCATTTAAAAATGTATCAAATTGGTTGCCTTGTGGTATCGGTCCTATTAGTTGATTCTGTGAAAGGTTCAAGACTTCAAGGGATATCAAATTCCTTAGTTGTTGAGGGATCTTCCCAGTAAGTTTGTTGGAAGAGAGGTCTAACCATTCGAGCATTGTCAGATTAGCAAGAGATGCTGGTATATGACCTGTAAAGCTATTGTGAGACAAGTTGAGCCCTCTGATTGAATTTAACTTTCCAATGATCTGTGGAATTTGACCTTCGAAATTGTTTTTTGATAGATCAATTGCAGTGAAAATGGTTAGGACTTTTACCATTTCTATGGTTGATCCTTTGATTACTATAGTCAAACAATCATTATAGTAATATGCTAAACCTGAACCACCAGTCATCCCTAAGTATTTCAATTCAAAACTAGCTTCGTTGACATTCATCATAGCATTGAAATTCTCGAAATATTTTCTTGGCAATGGACCAGTAAAATAATTGTTTGATAGATCCATAACTCGCAAGATGGGGAAGGGAAATTTCAACTTGGAATTCAGTATAGGTCCATGGAATTTGTTAGATCGCAAAATTAGAACTTGTAGCGAAGTTAAATTTTCCAACCAATATGGAAATTTATCGAAGAACTTGTTATGTCCAAGGTCTAGCACTTGTAGCATTTTGCAATTCTCTAAAGATTTTGGTACTGGCCCCTCAAATCCATTGCTATCAAGGTTGATAGTTTTGAAGGAATTTTCCTCCGCAAATGTATCCGGAATGGTGCCAGAAAAATTATTCTTCCGCAGATCGAGTACAAAGAAATATATGCTGAAATTTCCTAAACATTGTGGAATAGCACCAGTAAAGTGATTATTAGACAGGACAAGAATTTGAAGGGAAATTGCATGACAGAGCATGTCTAGCTCACCACTAAAGTTATTTGATGAAAGAATGAGAATAGCAAGTTTCACTAGTTTGAAGATTGAACTTGGAAACCTTCCATGTAGGTTGTTATTGCTCAAATCAACAACACTTAAATGATCAGTGGATTTGAAATCTTTGAAATGGCCAGTCAATTTGTTACTACTGATGTTGAAGTAATACAATGCTGGTAAGCTGAAGACCCAAGGTGGAATTGTACCGTTGATAAAGTTATCATCTAAACTTAACGACGTTAGATTTGGAAGTCCAATTATTTGTGATGGAAGAGGTCCCGTTAGCTGATTATTCGACAAATCTAACTCAACAAGTTTCGTTAGGTTTGCACCCAATGATGGGAATGGACCGCCAAAGTTATTTGAACCACTATATAAATAAAGAAGACTTTTTACATTAGGTAAAAAATCTGCGATTTTACCTTCAAAATTATTACCCCCAACTCCCAACCAGACGAGATTTCCAAGGTTTGAAAGTGAAGACGGGACCATGCCAGTGAAATTGTTATATCGGATGCTTAAATCAATCATTTCCGTAAGGTTTCCGAGCGACGTAGGGATGGATCCATAAAATTTACAACGAGCGGCATACAACTTTTTCAAGGACTTCAAATTCCCAATTGAGTCGGGTAGTTCTCCAGAGAAATTAGTGTCTGAAAGCACCAAGTACTGGAGAGGACTGCTCGAGTTTATAAACTCGGGAAAATAACCAGTGAGAGCAAGATTACCCCATATACTCAACTCATTCAGATGTGGTAAATGGAATATTCCGTCAGGAAATTTTCCAAACAATTCACACCAACTAAGATCGAGATGTGTTAAAGAAGTGAGATTGAGCAAGGAATTCGAAACCACTGAAGATATGTTTACTTCTCTAAGATTAAGTTCTCTTACCTTGGTTAAGTTTTGAACGAGTAATTCAAATCCGGGTTCTTCCAACCTCAAACCATAATTGTAAGAGAGATCAAGCGAGACCAATTTGCTCAGAAAGGAGACTTGTATAGGAACTTTGCCAGAAAAACTAGAGCGAGAGAGGTTGAGGTGTGTCAATCTGGTGAATCGACTAAATTCAGATGAGATTCGAGACATACCGAAGTCATTGAAAGCAAGGTTGAGCCTTTGGAGGTGAGGAAAGTAGTAGAAGATGGTGCTATTGGGGTGGATGGTGCCGTTGAGCCAGCTGCAACTGAAGTCGAGGCCAATTACTTGACTTGTCTTGTTGTCACACTCGATCCCATCCCATGAGCAACAATCAGAACCCTCCTTCCACGACTCCATCTTCGGGTAAGAATGGATTCCGTAATAATCACAGAAATCGTCGGCAGGAGATTTATTGAAGGAAAATTGTTGCTTAAATTGGAGCAATGCAGAGCTCTGTTCTTGAGTGCACAGTTGGGCATGCAAACAGGTAATCTGGAAAAAACAAAGAAACAAAAAGAGGTGAAAGAGTTGATTGTTAGAGACCATCTTTGCTCGTAGATTCAAAAACAAAGCTTGCAATGCTCGCTGACTATTAACAGGGGAGAGGAGAGGCCAAATGCTTTATAGGCAAATGTAGGTGCAATGCAAAGCCTACAAACAAATAAATTGACTTTGACTAGTCAGTCTTCATTGATGTCTACAGAGCTGGACCCCATAATGTGTTTTGCACCCATCAAGAAAGACTTGACTTCATAAATGTCCATCATAATCAGCCGCCTAAAATGCTATAGGAAATAAATGCCTTGTTTGGTTTGTTTTTAATAAAAAATTTAAAATCTTTTTTTTTATAAATAAATTTGTAAGAGTAATTAAATTAAATAAATTTTTTTAAAAAAAATTTCAAAATTTTATTTGGTTACTTATTTTTCAAAATCACACACTTTCTCTCATACACATCAAATAAATCACTTTTTTTAAAACTCTCTCTCTAAAATAATTTTCCAAAACCATTTCTAAAAAATGACAAATCAAACAAATTTTTGTACTTTAGAAAATGAGTTGGACCCTCTCAATGAGGCACCCCCTTTGACCCCCTCTCTCTTTGATTGGCCAGTTTTTCCTTTTTCTTTTTCTTTTTTTCCTTCTCCTCCAATCACCACCCACCACGTGTGTGTGGGGGGTAGTGGGGGTGGTGATTGGAGGGAGTCTCAATCACTTCCCTTATCTCAAAAATTACTCTACAAACACAAACCAAACACGCCCAAAGTTTGACACATGACACGTCTACGGTGTATATACATAAAAACACAATACATCATAGTATAATATACACAACATAATTATAATGTTTTGTAATAAACACCGCAACATGTTGTAACTTCTATTATTGAATCGATTTTTAATATTTCTTATCATAAATAATTTGTAATATTTACACTACAACGTTAATAACATAATCATGACAATATATAATTTTGACTTTTGAATGTACACCTTAAATTTGTTTATTCATAATTTTTGGACAGAATGACATAAGACACTCACCACAAATTATGTGACTTTTATGATAGAACTCGTAATTTTGTTATGACAAAAAGGTGGGTGCATACTAGCATTTTCCTAAAAATTGTGTGAATTACTAGCAACTTTTTTAAATAAGAATCACTATATATCACTTGTTCTTTTTTTTTTTTTTCTTTTTTTTTCACATTTTTATATCACCAACCTAGATATATGACAAGGTATCATTTGTTTATATTAATTTCTTAATAATTATCTTCAAATAAAGTAACTATTAATAAGTATTTGGTAATACAAAATGATAATAGATAATCTACAATATATAATATTTCTTTTTTTAAAAAGGCATCATTTGTTTATATTAATTTCTTAATAATTATCTTCAAATAAAGTAACTATTAATAAGTATTTGTCAATACAAAATGATAATAGATAATCCGTAACACATAACATTTCTCTTTTTAAATTCACATATAGGGCCAGTAGCTAAGTAAGTGAGAGACCATAGACAAAATAAACTTTAAAAAAAGTTGGAGCAAGAAAAAATCCTCTCCCGTCCAATATTTGGATTAGAAGATATTGTTTGGACCTTTGGAGTCTATTACAAATCTAATTTTAGTGATATAAGTTGTTCGTCTTGTATGCTTTATTTAGTCAAAGATTTTAAAAATTGATATGATAATTGAAGCTACATCAATTTAAGAGGTTTTTTTTTTTTTTTTAAAGGAACATTTAAGAGTTGATTATGAGACAACATAGTTGATTAGATCCTATATTTGAAAATATTATTTGGTACTTTATGGGTGTTGCCTGTCCATGCTCCCCACTAATCATCATACATTATATCCCTTACTATTTCCCAATTACCCAATACAAAATCAAGAGTTCCACCTTCTTCTCTACACAAAATTTCAAAGACACCACATCGTCGTGCCAGTACCACCAAATAACTTCTCTCATATTTGCAATGCGAAGCCTACAAAACTAAGCTAGTCTTCACTCATGTCTATAAAACCTAACCCTATGGCATGTTTCACTCGTCAATGAGCACTTTGACTCCATAAATGTTGATCATAATCAATTGCTTAAATGCAATAGTCGGTGTTTGAGGTTTGTTTATTTGGTGGCTACGTTTTTGGTGTATTTTCATTTTTATTGAATATTTTTTAAAAAAATTTAAAAAATTTTGAGTTTCTAAATTTAACTTGATGAGACAAACCACAAAATTTAAATATAATTTAAAAAAGTTCAGAAAAGAAAAAAATAATCCTTAAAAAGAAAAAAGAAAAAAAGAGACACTCTAACACAGTGTATGAATCGTAACAATAATATAAGGTGAATGCACAAGCAATGCTCGTGTCAAAACATTTTATATCTCTTTCCAAAACCATGTAATGCCATGTTTATATCATAATTCATTAAAGCATTTCCTTTACAATAGAAAACAGGGCAGTGATTATAACTCTGGGAATTTGTAGGTACGTGTCTGCTAGTAGGCTATACAAGTACTACCAATTGCCATTTTTACCGGAAGACTCGGCATCTAACAGCACGGGTTTCTGGATTTTCACCAAGGACACACATGCCAACAATAATACCACAACCACACTCCCTATCCAGATTTATCAAGGTATTCACTCATTTTTCTCAAAATAATATACATTTTCAATGTGTTAAAAATGCAACAATACTCAATGCAAATGGATGAGAAATTAGTTTTAATTCTCCTAATTCTCATGCAAATTCTACAACAATCAAAGCTATCTTCCACTGACAGCCCAAAGTAGATATCTCTAAACAGATAGATAATTTTCAATAAAGATAAACTTTCCAAAATCTCAAAATGGGAGTGATAATGCATATCCAACTCCCCCATCATCATTCCAACTTCATAAAACCTAACATCATTTTCATTTTCATTTTCTTTTTACAAAATCAAATATTCATATTTTAAAGCAAAATCCCTTTTTCTTTATAAATCAATTTCAAGGATAAAAATCCATCATTTTATCACAACTCATCCATATTTACAAACTCACAATTGTATTCAAGAATCCATTTAAAAGCCCCTCTTTTGATTTCAAAACTAGACCCTAGATTTTATCCAAAAATTTGCAAATCATAATATTGTTTAGAAAAGCAAATAACTAAATTAAAAACCATACAAAAGTGTGGAGAAATCCCTACCTCAAAGCTTGAAGACAAGGGAGAGAGTGAAGAACCCTCAACGAAGCCGAAAACCAACTTTGCTCTGATTAGAATAAAACTCTAGGTGAGCTCTACCTTTTTAACAAAGGGACTAGGGTATAGAGATCAATAGATTGAGAGTATTTGGAGGTTAAAGATGAGTTTTAGAGAGAGAAGCTCTAGATTAGAGTTTTGAAATGTAGAGAGAGAGAGATATGAAAAAGTGACTTAAAAAGTGACTTTTCGGAACTAATATACACGCAAATCGCTCGAGTGACCAGACACAAACGAAGACACCGCTCGAGTGCATGGTCACTCGAGCGCACAATGCACCCTCATAGTAGTTCAAACCTTTAAAAGTTTGCTCGAGTGCAAGAAGCGTCCCTCAAGCGCAGATTTCAAACTCACAGTAGTTTTGCAGACTGTAAAACACCACTCAAGCAAACAAGCAAAATTCTAGGCAAAGACTCCTTTGAAAACGAACTCCCAACCTATTTCAAACGCAACTATAATACTCAAACAACCCAACTCAATCAAGAATAAGATGAACAAGGATATGAACAACCAAGTAAGACAAGGAATCCCCGATCCAAAACAATAAACAGGTTGGGTCTAAATTGTAATCACTATAATCTCCCCTCCTTAAGGAATTTCGTCCCCGGAATTTTAAAATCAACACAACCACTGTATTTAAATCAACTCCAACAATGATCCACCCATTGACCATCCATTCTCATAACAACGATAAACAAGTTTTCAATAGTGAATATACAATTCACTTTTCCAAAATATATACAATGTTCACAATTAATCAACATAACAAGATTTCAAATATTAGCAAAAAGGTCCGGATACTTCTCACAGACTTCTGCTTCGCACTCCCAAGTCACCTTCTCAACCTCGTAGTGCCTCCATAACACCTTTACCAATGGAATTGTCTTGCCTCGCAAGACTTGGTCCTATGTATCTAAGACTCTAACTCGTCTCTCCTCATACGAGGCATCCTCATCTACCTCTAACTCAGTCCAATCCAACACATGTGATGGATCCGGCTCATATTTCCGAAGCATACAGATATAAAACACGTCATGAACCTTGGAAAGCTGTGGCGGTAAGGCCAAACGATAAGCTACCTCTCCAATGTGCTCTAGGATCTCAAAAGGTCCAATAAATCTAGGAGACAACTTCCTGCTCTTCCCAAATCTCATCAAACCCTGTTTAGGTAATATCTTCAAGAAGACATGATCTTCTATCTCAAAGGATAACGATTTCTTCATACGGTCAGCGTAACTCTTCTGGTGACTCTGAGCCGAAACTAATCTTTTATAGATAAGTGAAACCTTCTCCATCATTTCCCAGACTAACTCAAGACCTAACATAGGTGTGTTACCCACCTCAGCCCAACACACCAAGGCCTCAAATGGTGTTATGCCAATACTTGCCTGAAAGTTATTGTTGTAGGCAAACTCCACTAAAGGTAGGTGCCTCTCCCACGACCCCCTAAAGTCAAGAACACAACCCTGAAGCATATCCTCTAAGATCTAAATGGTACACTCGGACTGCTCGTGAGTCTGAGGACGACATGTGGTACTAAATGTCAATCTAGTGCCTAAGGCATTCTGTAGACTTTGCTATAATCGAGCTGTGAAACGTGGATCTTTATCCGAAACAATAGTCATAGGGACTCCATGAAGTCGAACTCTGCCCTTAACATAAATGTCGGCAATATAATCTATCGAGTCACTCGTACACATCGGTACAAAGTGTGCTAACTTAGTTAACTGGCCAACTATTACCCACATAGCATTGTTACCCCATTGAGTCCTCGAAAGACCCATAACAAAATCCATCATGACATGCTCCCACTTTTCACTCGGCTATAGGCAAGGATTGCAACAAACCCGCTAGCTTCTGCTGCTCGGCATTCACTTGCTAACAAGTAAGGCACTTCGATACAAACAAGACTACGCCTCTCTTCATCCTCCTCCACCAGAACTGGCGACTAAGGTCGTGGTACATTTTTGTGCCTCCCGGATGGTGGAACTCTCGGAGTACCTCCTCTCTACAATACTCCAGCACGAAAAGACGATCAAGATATCTAACACTCGAGTCAAAATACATGTTGAAGCTTTTCTCTACTTTCTCACTAGATATCTTCACCCGGAGGGTTTCTACCTTAATATCACCCCGTTGGGCTTTTATAACTTGGCTCACAAGTTTAGGTTGAGCAACGATAGTAAACAAAGCTGCTGACTCAATAGACTCGCTAAGATGCAAGTCAAACTCACCAATAGCACCCAACATCTAAGTCGTAAGTATGATAGCTTGATGTGCAAATTCAATAAATGCAAAATGAGACACACAAAACCATCACCCTATCATGTATGATCAAGGGCAATAGAGACCTAGGAAAGTTAACACATTTCATCACTTTGAGTATGAAATATCCTAATTTTCCTTGTATTCAATTAACGTCCGATTGAACACACAACACACAAGTTATTATCTTGCTCACTTGTAATCCCAAGTTTTAATTACTCTTTTTAACTTACCAACCATTCTTTAATCTAGTTAAGTCCAAAGGTGAATTAAAGTCCTCTAATGGAAAGAGAGCTCAAAACACAAGTTACTTTAGGTATGAAAGAAGTCATACCGTTGGTAATAAACCCCCTAAGGGATTAAACCATTAAGTATGAAATCTCAATTTCACACTTAGGCAAACAAGTGACTTGAAACCACTTTCAAAGCAAAATTAAAAGCCGAGAAAGGAGGGAGGTTGCAGAGATTATTAGTGCTGAAATTAAGTGTGAAAAGCACAAAAAAACATGCAATCAACTCAAACAAGTGGTGTCTAAAGGCCTAAAACACCAAATTTATGAGGACTATTACACTACAACTATGCAATACAAGACTCAAATGCGACAACCAACCCAAAACAGAGTTAAAACAGCCTAAATCAGAGGCAAAAACATGCTGGAATTAAGCTATAACAAGCTAGCAAAATAAGCTAAAGCATGGCACCAACTAGGCGCAAACAAGACACAAGGAGAGAAGGCTAACCCCTTCAAATTTGGACCTCAAAACATGATTTTTACCACTGAAAACACTCTGAAAATCAGTGTTTAAAGGTCCAAAAAAAGATAGCTTTAAAATGGGAAACAAAGGTGAAATGGCCTTAACAACAAGGAATAAAGAGGGATGAACCACCCCCTAACCTTAAATGGCCAAAAACATCAATTTCAGTCCATAAAAACATGTTTTTTTTATAGCTCAAAAACAGCCCAAAACAATGAAAAAAAGATAGGAATACAAGTACGTAAAGCAAGCCTACAAAACTAGTATTATACCTCTTGAAGAGAAGAGTAATTCCAAGCAACAATTCCAAGCAAATACCACCTTCTAGAGCTCAAACCAAGCCCAAGAACACCTCAGCTCAGAGATGAGAGGATTTGGTTAAGGGTGTATAGGCAAGAGTGTAGGAATTGTAGGCAAAAGTGTAGAAAATTTGTAGAGAGAGAGGAAAATTTTGAGTCTAAAATTTTTCTAACCTCAAACATGAGAGAGGGGGGCCCTATATATTGAAAACATGAAATCTATACAAGGAGATCTAGCCCTCCATGTGTGGACAGATGCAAGCATCTGTGCAAACAGCTGGCACAGCTGGCATAAAATATTTGCAGAAAACACTGGTGGCCGGCCGATCATCAGTGATGGTCGGCAAGGTATCATTGATGGCTGACAAGGCACATCAATGGCCGGCAGACAAGAAATGATGGCCGGCAGCCTCCAGGGATGGCCGGCAGGCCACCAGAGATTGCAGGAAGGAAATACCAAGGCATGGTCCAAAAATGAGACAAAATGGATGCAGGGTTTGAAAGGCTCAAAGTTGTGGCATTCCGTTGAGGACTTCAAGTGCTCGGCGAGCAAACAGACTCATCATCGGATGTACCTGCAAGAACATCGAAGTTTTGAAGGGCCGTCAAAAATGAGGTGTCTACAGTTGCCCCTCTTTGACAGAACTCGGAGTCATGAAATGACACGAGTGAATGTCAAAGCCCAAAGACGACCCATTTTGACAAGGCTGAAAGACTTAGACAAACAATCAAAACAAAAATAAATGGTTGTGCCCGCAGGCTGCCTACGTATCCCTTTGCAAGGAATCAAACCAGCGTAGTTCTGGGGCAAAATGCAAATGATATGCATGATGCAAGAACATAACCTATGATCATGCAATGAGGCTGTACAATGAAACATTTGAATGCAAATGCAATGCAAAGAAATGCCACATTTAAACAAGGTATAACAATTCTTATCATGAAAAGAAGTAAGTAAACAAACACGAGCTAAACCACATTTCATGCAGAAAGGATGTAAGAAAATTATGCAAGCTTAACTACGCAACGCGCAGGAAAGGTGAAGGGTGACACAACCGTCGGGCACACCCAAGGTTTTAACCGAGATCCTAACGCGTTGCACACGAGAGGAGGAAAGACGGTGTGAACACCGGGTGCACCCGAATGTTTTTAACCGATGTAAACAATCCTAACGCATCTCACGCGAGAGGAGGAAGAGGTGGTGTGAACACCGGGTGCACTCGAATGTTTTTAACCGAAAGGTGGTGTGAACATTGGGACACACCCGAATGTTTTTAATTAAAGAGTGGTGTGAACACCGGGATACACCCGAATGTTTTTTACCGAAGGGTAGTGTGAACACCAAGACGCACCCGAATGTTTTTAACCGAAGAGTAGTGGTGTGAACAACGAGACACACCCGAATACTTTGAACCGAAGGGTGGTGTGAACACCAGGACGCACTCGAATGTTTTTAATCGAACGGATCCTAAAGCGTCTCACGCAAGAGGAGGAAGAGTGGTCTGAACACTGGGATACACCCAAATGTTTTTAACCGAAGCAATTCTAACGCATCTCATGCGAGATGAGGAAGAGTGGAATGAAGCGATTCGTAGGGAACAAATGATTTTACCTGGAACTCTTCTGAATGAACCGTACATACAATATCGTGCATGTGTAGGAAAAAACTTAACAAGTGCGATACAGTATGAATGCATGTTCTATGCAAGACAAACAATCGAGATACAATGTTAATGGCATGTTCTATGCGAAACAAACAATCGAAAAGCATATTCTATGCATGATTGATAACGGGAGCATATTCTATGTGTGATTCAAAAGCGGATGCACATTCCATGCATGATTCAAGAGCGAATGCAAGATGCGTATACAATTCTCGTGAGATGTACATCTTATAACAACATATGTGAAATGCATATTCTATGCCACAAAGTGAAGTGCATGTTCCATGCAACAACGAATAAGAAATGCATGTTCTATGTAAGATACCAAAGCATGATTTGATGAAAACAAACTTAGTAGCAACTTCCGATTCACCTCTCGAAAAAGTTACAATACGTTTAAAGGATACACCTGGTTCATGTTGACAAGTAACGAACATCGCGCACCAAAAACACAGTTTTAAGCTTCCATAGAGACAATCTGAACCAAACAGTGAACAATCCCTTCAATTCTTGAAAACCAAGGACATAAAACATCATCAGGACCCCAAGGGAAGCTGCCGGCCACAAGGGAAGGCTGCCGGCCAGGTGCTGGCCACCAATGAGCCTTGCCGACCATCGATGGCAGTGCGGGGGCAAACTTGACTTTTCGATTTGGGTCTTTAAATATAAGCCACTAGGGCTCATTTCCTCACTTCCTCTTGTCTGAAATCTTCCTCGCTCTCTCTCTAGACACTCCTTCTCTCTAGATTTGCATTTTCTACGCAGTTTACAATACCCCACACAAATTTGATTCGCTAAACTCTCTTTATTTACTTCACTTTGAACCGATTGAAATTTGATTTCGATGCTTCTTTCCTCATTTCCACCATTCTAGGCTTGTTTCCCTAGAGTTTCTCTTGAGTTTGGTGCACTTTTCCCGGCTTTGACTTTTTTCTCAATTTTCTCTCTCCTAGGGTTGACTTTTGCCAAGTTTACCCTTTTTCTTCATTTTTCTTTACTCTTCACCCATTTTACACCTATTTTCAGATGGCAGATGTGCTTTCTCATGACAGGGCTCCTCCGGAGGTTCCCCTAGTAGTTCGAGCCCGAGCCCGAGCCAGAGCCATTACTGCTGAGGGTACGGCCTTTCGATCCGGAGAGATATCATCCTTAGACACACATATTGCCCACTTCCGGAGGCATCAAACGTTTTACCGAGTTTGCTCGCGGTGCACCAGAGGACCTTCTGCTGAGGGAGTGAGATTCCCACTTATCAGCCATTGCCATTAAGGTATGAACTCTGTTTTTATGCATTTCTGCCTTTCTTTATTTGCATTTTTTACACTGCCTTTATCGGATTCACCTGACTGCATTTCATACATTGCCTTGTATCTGTTGCATTTCATGCACTGCCTTATATCTGTTGCATTTGTTTTCTACCACAAGGCGAGTCTCGCGCCTTCAGAGGCTATGGTGTTACGACCGCTCGAGACTAGTATGATGAGCTCCCCGCTGGAGTTCGAGACATCATTGATGAGGCTGGTTTCGGCCTCTTCTGCTTTGGCTTGACTGTGGTCACCGTGAGCCGTCCCCTCCTAACAGTACTCGTGGAGAAATAGAGGGATATCGCCAACTTCTTCCACTTTTCCTTTGTAGAGGAGATGACGATAACTCCTTACAACTTTGCCATGATCACCGGCTTAGACGTAAGGGTGATCCGATCCCTTTTGATACAGATATAGAGGAGTGGAAGGTGGTTTGGTTCGAGCTATTGGGGGCATACCCACCCATATACTGGACAGGGATTGTCAGATACACTTGGTTCGCTAAGCAATTCAGAGGGACCGAGCCCTAGACGGTAGGGGAGATCGAGCAGTATGCCACGGCTTCCTAATGTTCATCTTCGATACCACTTTGTTTTTGAACAGGTGGAACACTGTAGGCCTGCATTTGCTGAGTGCCTTGGTGACCCTTCCTCGGGTTCGTTTTTATGACTGGGACAGACCCGGCCTCACCACGCTATACGGATACATGAGCTCTGCCTCGCGTCTGCGGGAAGACTTGATTGGAGGCTACTGGCGAGCCTGGGAGGTACACATCTCAACTTCCTTTTAGTACCTTACAGTTTATTTACAATTTTGTTTTACATCTGTTTCAACACATGCTTTCTGCTTCGTATTTCTGTATCTACTTAGACACTGTATGCTTTTTGCTTTACATTTTCTGTATCTGCTCGATATTGTACTGATCACATACCACTGCATTTTCTCTGCAGCTATGGGTAGATGCATACTTTCCAACTCTCGCCCAGGAGCCTGTAGAAGAGCTTCCATTGACAGTCTTTTATTCGCGGATATATGACAGTCGGCTCCGCCGTAGGACCCGTGAGCTGTTCACATTTTTCTGCTAGTACTTCAACACCGTAGAGACCTATGAGGTAATCCAAAACATTGTCATTTTTTCTTTGAAACTATTCTGCTTCACACATTTAGCAATTGATAGTAACTAATAATCTATACAACTTCTGTTTGCAGATCATGTGGCAGTTGTGGGCCACGATGCCAGCAGGGGTTCGGGACCAGTTCGCCGACGCTTGGGCCACTTCCCACTATTGCATTCTACTCGAGGGCCTAGTCTGCTAGGCTTGGTTCTTGGGCAAGCGCTTCGTGCGCCAAATTATGGGCCTGCCCGACCCGATCGTCCCGATGGCTCCACCAGAGTCCATGCGGTCCACAGAGAGCCTCTTTGTTGAGGAGGTCATCCAGTTCATGGTAGGCCTAGACGCCGACTTCTTCCGAGCGAAGAGCAACTCTGCAGCTTTCATCCAGACACACTTGATACAGCTCCTGACCGGTGTTCGTGGAGCTGAGGAGGCAAGAGCTCCTACCGCGAGAGCGAGGTCCAGAGTGACTCGGGCGAGCAGAGCCCGTGGCAGAGGGGCTTTCCAGGCAAGGCAGAGAGCTGATTAGCCAGAGCTTCCTACCATGCTGACTTGCTGGCGACACACCGGGGATGCCTACTAGGTCCCGATTGAGCTCGCAACGGCTGGATATGAGCTTGTCGGGGACCGAGGCCCGACTTCGATATAAACCACACTTTAGCATTTGCACTCCACAGTTCATTTCAGATTTATTCATTTGTAGATACTAATCATTCAAATACATTTGTAGGCACCGATCGAGTACACATGAGGCGCCCTCGGGTTGATAACCTCACTAATGGAGATGGTACAGAGGAGGGAAACACTGCTCGGCCTTCATGGTATCCCGGTAAGTTCTTCAGTTTGCACTTCAGGCATCAAACTTCCGCTGACACATTGACACTAACATTCTAACTAAAACCATATCTGACACACTACAATCACACACTGTATTCACACACTACATTCATACACTGTATTCATACACTACATCTGATTTTTACATACACTTATTGTCACGACCCAAACCCGGCCCTATGGGTTTAGCACCGTAACCGGCCAGTAATCTGAGATTACCGAAGGCCTGCTTAACAGTAATACAGTAAAACAGAGTACAGGGCCTGGCGGAAGCCAACGCAGTAAATAGATAATGTCCAATGAGCTGTGACAGTCTGTATGCGAAAAGATTTTTCATGCATTCAAACAGTTCAGAACGGTACAGTCTAAACAGTAACGCAAAACAGTATAGAGACAGACGGGGAGATTTAACACCCCAAGCCAAAGCTTGACGGGTTCGGAACCTCGCAGTGAGGCACAGTGGTTGGCTGACAAAACAAAAGCTTGCCTGACGCTCCTAGCGGCGGTCCGGTGCTTGAACACCTACATATATATATGAGCAGTGAGCTAAAGCCCAGTGAATAACATAAAGCGTAAAGAGGTTATGAATGAATGTCCTTACAGTAATGAAACAGTTCATTAAACAGTATTTCAGTCTTTCAGTATTTCAGTCAATCAGTCATTCAGTTTGTGGCTCATATTTCAGGCCATAACAGTTATTCAATCAAAACAGTGATATGTGGTACATCCATTAGCCTATAAACAGTAGGTCCAAAAGGACCAGGTCTTAACAGACCAAACAGTAAGTGATGGCCATCAGTCAGTAAACAGTAGTGATTCCAACGAGGGAACCGACAGAGATCTCTGTAACAGTAACAGTAAATAGTAAGTGCTAAGGATGCCACAGTACAGTTCGGAAATAAAGGACATACATTCATTCAGTAAATAATTCCAGTTCAGTAAACAGTTCAGTAAACAGTTCGGTTCAATATTCGAAAGATAACCATTTTGAACATATCTTTACACAATTGTTACTCACAGAGTTCTGGGCTACAGTAAGCTAGAGCGTCTCCTCGGTAAGCCAACCCTATACAGTTAACAGATTGAACACACACTAAGCTACACAGTATACGGTTGGGAAAGATCAGTAACTTAATCCCTAATTTGCCTCGGTGTGTTCTACATCTATATCCTCATTACGATGCCTTAAACTAGGCCTAAGAATGCCTAGAATGGGATGAGGATGCAAAGATGCACTTAGAAAGCACTTACAAAATTTGCTAAAAATAAGGGCCTCGCTCGAGCGAGCCTTCCTTCGCTCGAGCGAGCTCCCAAAATCAAGGGCTTCGCTCGAGCGAGAAATCCTTCGCTCGAGCGGTCTGATGAAACAGTAAAAATACTGGATGCTGAAATTTTACGCTCGAGCCACCATTTATTCGCTCGAGCGGATCTCTGAACAAACGACGGTCGCTCGAGCGAGGAATCCTTCGCTCGAGCGAGGAGGCCAAATTCTGGAATTTCCAGATTTGTCTTCCGAGTCCGAACCAAGCATTCTCCCACTCTATACTCGACCTCTTGGGCCCAAATTCTGGGAAACACATCTCAATTCAATATACAACAAGTTTCAAAGCTCAATTTATGAATTCAAGCCCCAAAGGTGAGTCAATTAAAACCATTTTTCAAACCCATTTCATGAACATCTTCAAACATGACATGCATGGGTTAAAACCAATTCAAAGCTTCAACTCTTGCTCCAAAGAGCTCAATCTTTTCAAAACAAGATGACAACATGGATTTAAACATGATTATGAACATGCATGTGGCATTTGACCATGGAATCAACTCAAAACTCATCAATTCAAGCATGCATGCATGATATATGCTAGAATCCCACATATTTGAACTAAATCATGACTTAGTTCTATAATGAAGCATGAATCATGCAAGAACTTGTTCAATGTCAACAATAAGAAGATGAATTCCTTACCTAAGTCTTGTATTCAAGGTTTAGGAGCTCAAAAATACATCAATCTTCAATCCTCTTACAATCCAAGCAAAATCAAGCAAGATGAGAAGGAAAACCACTCTCTCCCTTTTCTCTCTCTCTAGATTCGGCAAGATCAACAAATGTGCTGAGGAAATGTTGCTAAGTGTATAATATAAGGCTTCAATATGTCTAGGATAGTGGCCACTAAGGGTGGCAAAAGTGTAATTAAGTCAAACTCTTTAATTTGGCTTTAATTAGTCTAGTTTAATCATACTAAATCGATTTTCAGATAATTATGCCATAAAATCCCATTAATTACGATGAACACAGAACATCAATCAATTTTCGATTTGGCCGCCGATAAGGCCTTCAATTTGCAGTTTTAATGCATAAGACGGGAATAGATAATTTGGCAGTTGAACAAATAAATTATGCATTTAAACGGTTACAGTCAATCGATTCGGTTTCGGATCTCAGTCAGTCAATTCGGTACCTTAATCAATTCAATTATTAATCATGTTCAGTCTCAGTAAACAGTAATCCGTAGGTAATCGGTAAACAGTGACGAGGGTTGTTACACTTATTCTACACATTCTGCTTCCATCTGATACAAATGCTATAACTGATATGTGACAACTGTCTTTTCAGATCCTACCCATGCCGATGGCGCCAATGGCAGTTGCAGCACCTGCACCAGTAGTATCTCTTCCGGTAGCAGAGAGGAGAGAGATATAGGCTCCAGCACATGGCCGAGGCAGAGCTAGAGGCACCCGAGACGAGAGCTATCCTTCAGAGCCCATTCTAAGTAATGATGATGCTGAGACAAGCGACTCTGAGGAGGCAGCGAGTCAGCATTCAAAGTCATCTGAGAGTGGAGGTGATGATGCCGGCTCGGGTTCCGAGAATGGAGGCGATGATGTTGAGGAGGGCTCTGGAGCAGAGAATGGAGATAGCTCCGGCTCAGACTCTGGTTCATAGGGAGATTTAGACAGCGGTGCTGACGGGGACAGTGCCCCAAAGTCCTCTCCTCCGAGGAAGAGGATGAAGAGCGCTTCTCGAGCCTGAGGTGATTAGCGCTAATTTTTTGTATTTTTGCTTAGTTTCTTTTTCGCTTATAGTTTTAGCACAGCTTCAGACAGGTTTTATTTGCTTTAAAAACTTGTACTGCACTTTTGTAAAACAACCATGATTGGAATGAAAACTAGTTCTTATGAAAAAGTGTTGCATTTTGCATCATGAGCACCACTTAGCATGGAAATAAGATTGAATTTGATAATGAAAACTGAACACTTATATTGTCACAACATTCTTAATCGGGTAATGAACCGACCAATAGCTGAAATGTGAAATACAACATACAAACTCAATAAACAACACCCAATAACTTGATAAACAAAACGACAACAACTAGATGAATAGAACAACATACAACTCGATAAGCAAAACAACGCAACAACAAATGACATACAAAAATAACAAACTTGCTAAAGCCGAAAGGACTCAAAATAAGACCTTAAAATAGACTAAAAGCAGAACAAAACACATGCTTTCAGCACTGTTCAGCACAAAGGTGGACAGCAGGTCAAAGTGAGAGACTGTCGGCCACAAATAGGGGTTGCCGGCCACATGCCGGCCATGAGAGGTGGCCTGCCAGCCATCAATGTCTCTTGCCGACCATCAATGCAGATTGCCAGTTACTTGCCAGCCACTTGCCGGCCATCAATGTACAGGACCTCCAAATTGTTGACACCTGACTTTCACTCACTGCCTTATCTTCTATAAAAGGTTGAACTTCATAGTTTCTTCATTTCAGCTGCAAATTCTTCACAAATGAAGTCATTTTTTGCCAAAAAACTCTCGAATTGGATTGCGACTTTAGATGGCTCGGAAAAGGTGAATTTTTGGGGTTTCGGCATAAATGCACTTTTCCCGCTGAGCCATTCTCTGCTTTGTTTTTTGTTCCTTCATACCGTGGCTAGATGTTGGAACCCAATTACACATGTCTTTAGCTTTGGAGGACAAGAGATATACCCGACAATCGAAGAATTTGAGGCACTAATGGAATCCCAGTGCGGCGAGGAAATCATACCTCAACCCTGTTTCGGCCACATCCAAGCTTTGGGACGGATGTGTGGGCTCACTCTACATGATGCTTGATCCTTGGTCCACAATGGAGAGCTGGACATTCCCAGTCTGATTCGTCAATTTTCTGAGGTCGGCGACCGAAGTAATCTTCTTTGGCAGGGTTCTTGACAACACGCCCTTTGTTTGTGTATGCTAGCACATTTCCTTCTTGCCCCTAGTTTTGGTGGGTCTAGTATTCGGCTAATTGAAGTGGCGCAAGGCCTAAAAGAGGGCAAGAGTTGCATTGGCTTGGTGCTGGCCGATATTTTGATGAGCTTAGACGCCTTTCATCGGCGAGAGACTACCGAATTCGCGAGAAGTCCACTATTTCTTCAGGTAATGTTTCCCACCCTTTCTAATATATGCTTCTCACATCACTCGACATTCATGCTCTGTTTTTCTCTCAAAGCCCTTTTCTCACTTTTCCCTCAACATACATCTCTCTATTCTTTAATCTTTCTTTTCTTTCATCCCTCCCCGGGTGTGGCTAATGGATAAGCTAAGGGCAGTGGACTCTTGCCCTGCATACTCAGCTCGAGCATACTTTTTTCGCCAACAGCTAGTGGATTTCTCGAATGAAAGATGGTGGTGCCACTGGATGTGCAACAGGTCTACTGTTAACATTACTTGGCGTTGCCCCTGGCTTAATTTGACCGAAATGAGCTATAGCATGACTCAACAACCTGGCATTCAGCTGATTGACCTAACATACTGTGTATTCTTTTTTCCGTTCTGGTTCAGGTGTCAGTTTGGACATGATCAGACTTGCTCAGAGGAGGGGGTAGAGTACTCGACTTCGTTCCCCATCCGAGGTTCACATTTGGCTAGGTACCTCACTGCTTGGAGGATAAGAGAGCTTCTGGCCCCAGTCCCTAGTTTCAACTACGCCCTTTTTGGCGAGTGCCTGGCTTGGCTCGAGGATGAGGCACAAATCGGGCCCACTTTAGCATCAGAAGCTTCCACAAGCATGAGCGGGGGACGCAGGAGCACTTGATTCATCTATGTCCCTAGTTTATTGCTTTGATCTTACTTTTCGAGTTTCATGAATGTAATAAAAGTAACTTTGATTTGTATCGAGAGTTGGAGAACTTTGTATTGAAATCAATGAAATTAAAGTTATGAGCACTAAAAGTTTTCCTTTTGGTCCAAAAATGATTTAAGTTGTAAAAGGTAAAATTTGAGCAAAGTCAACTTTTATCAAAACTTTTCAAAACCGTTTTCGATAAGGATCACTACTTGACACACACGGAATCTATCCTCAAGATGTATAACCCCGAATCCGAAGATCACAAATTGCCCCTTGACTGAATAGCACTGCTCAGTACTGTAACCAACTCTTTTCATAGGGTAAAGATCTCAATGGAACCTTCGGATAAAGAACAGACAAAGATGACCTGATCAAACACATGGACAGGACAGTTGAGTTGGAGGTATTTACGGCCGAACTTTAGGATAAAGTTGCCTACGTATCCCGAAGATGGGAATCAAGCCTTACATAGTTTGGTTCGGGTTCACTCGAGTATTAACGCTCTCTTTTTGCATTCTAACTTTTGCCAAGGCCGCTCTTTTGGATTTTCAACCTTGCGAGCTTAGTTTTTCTTTATTTCTCATTTTTTTGTGCTCTAACTTTTGCCTTGGTCGCCCTTCCGGGTTGTCGGCCTAGTGAGCCTCTTAGGGATAGTATTTCTTCAACTTGTCCATGTTGATCGGTTGGGAAAATTCTAGGCCATCCAGGTCCATGAGAATAACAACTCCACCCAACCAGATAGTTTTGATGATGTAAAGACCAATCCAATTGGGTCTGAACTTATCCCTAGGGTCATAGATGGAAGCTTGGTTGTCTTTCACCACCAGATCCCCCTCTTTGAGATTCCGGGACTTAACCTTATTGTTAAAAGCCCTGGTAATCCTGTGTTGATAACCCTAAATATGGTACAATGCTTTCAACCTTCTCTCATCAAATAGCATTAGTTCTTCGAACCTGCTTTGCTGCTAGTCTACCTCTGCTATTTGACACTCAAAAAAAAAAAAGAAAAAAATTCGGTGTGACTGCGCCGATGACATCAATTCCCCAGACTGAGAAAGGCCATGGTGAAGTCATGTTGTATAGCTTCAACAGGGAGATGTTCATGCGAGTGGCATGAATTTGGCATTTGTGGCATTGCCAAACAAAATCGATACAATCCTTCTCCATAGTAGACCAGTAGTAACTGTAACAACCCTCGTACTGATTACCGATAAACTACTGAATTAGCTACTGATCACTGCTAAACTAAACTGAGAATGACTGATAATTGAATTAACTGAAGTACTGAATGGACTGATTGAAATCGAAACTGAAATTGAATAAGTATATCTATTGTATTGCATTTCTATCTGTTTGATTGATCATTTATCTGTTCGTGTTTATGTTTAAACTGTTAATTGAAGGCCTTATCGGCGGCCGAATTAGAAACCGTTTAGTGTTTTGGACTCAGTAGAATATTTGTGATTTAATGGTATATTTATCTGAAAATTTATTAGGAATGATTAAATTAGATTAAGTGAGCCAAATACAAGAGTTGCCTTAATTACTAATTTATCACACTTAGTGGCCCACTACTTGGACCTTCTTGAGCCTTGTATACACTTGAAACAAACCTCTTCCTCAGCCAATTTGAGAGCTCAACCGATCTTAGAGAGAGAGAGAAGGAAGAGAATTGATTTTCATCACATTTTGCTTGATTGTGCTTGAAACTTAAGAGAATTGAAGTGTTGACTCCATTATTGATCTCCTAGGTTCTCAATTGAAGACTTAGGTAAGTGAATCCATCTTCTTCTTGTTGACTTTGAGCTTCATCTTGCATGGTTCATGCTCCATTGTAGGATTAAACCATGATTTAGTGCTAAAAGGTTGAATTATGCTTGGATTGTTGCATGCATGCTTGAATTGGTGCATTTTGGAGTTGAATTCATGATGGATTGTACATGCATGCTCATATTTCTATCAAAGTCCATGTTTTCATTTTGTTTTCCAACTATTGAGCTCATTAGAGCAAGATTTGAACCTTGAATTTGGTTAAAAGCCCATGCATTGCATGTTTTGAAATTGTTCATGAAAATTGGTTTGAAATTGAGTTTAATTGAAACACCCTTGGGCTTTGATTTCTTAAATTGAGTTTTGAAACATGTTATTCTATGTGTTTAAAAGAGTTTTTCCAGAAAATGGCCCAAGAGGATCGAAAATGTTGCGTTTGAATTTGGTTTTGAGCTTGGGACTCGAATCTGGGATTTCCAGATTTCTGTTGTCCGCTCGAGCGGACGAAGTAGCGCTCGAGCGGAGAAATCGAGCTCCCAGCATCTTGCACTGTGCATCAGTCCGCTCGAGCGGAGCATTGGGCGCTCGAGCGGAGGACTGGGTGACACGCTCGAGCGGGCGTCGAGCGGAGATTTCACCTATCCAGTACTTTTTGGTCCGCTCGAGCGGGGATTTTGCGCTCGAGCGGGGACCTTTGTTTGCCTTTCCGCTCGAGCGGGGAAACCTGCGCTCGAGCGGGACTCTGTTTCATTGAAATTCTGCAATTGTGTTCCATGCGCATCTTTGCATCCTCATCCCATCCTAGGCATTCTTAGGCCTAGTTTAAGACATCTTAATGAGGATATAGATGTAGAACACACCGAGGCATAATAGGAAGTTAATTATTGTACTTCCCCAACTATTAAACTTAGAGTGTGTTCATTTTGTTAACTGTTTAGGGTTGGCACTCGGGGACGCGCTCTAGCATACTGTAGCCCGATCTCTGTGAGTAACGATTGTATAAAGATATGTTCAAAAATGGTTATATGATTATCTTCTGAACTGTCTACTGAATGGAACTGCAACTGAACTGTTTTACTGAAATGTAATTATTTACTGAATGAATGTATGTCCTTTATTTCTGAACTGTACTGTGGCATCCTTAGCACCTACTGTTACTGACTGTACTGTTACAGAGATCTCTGTCGGTTCCCTTGTGGAATCATACTGTTTACCGAATGACTGGCCATCATTACTGTTCGGTCCTTTTGGACCTACTGTTTACTGTTATGCTAATGGATGTACCACATATGACTGAATGACTGTTCTGACGGAAAGACTGAAATACTGTTTAATGAACTGTTTTCATTACTGTAAGGACATTACATTCTTAACCTCTTTATACATTATGTTATTCACTAGGCTTTAGCTCACTGCTCATATATATATGTAGGTGTACAGGCACCGGATCAAAGCTAGAAGCGTCGGAGTAAGCTCCAGTTTTGTCAAGCCAGCCTATGTGTCTCACTGCGAGGTTCCGAGTTGCCATGCTATGGCTTGGGGTGTTTTTGTGTCCCCCATCGGTCTCCTTACTGTTTTATACCATTGTATAGACTGTCTACTGTTTTACTGTACTGTTGTCGAGGGATTAGGTCCCCGTACTGAATGTTTGTATATGATTGTATAGACTGTACTGTTTTGAACTGTATGAATGCATGAAAATGTTTTTGGCATACAGATTTTCATAGCTCAATGGACACTAGTTACTTACTGTATTGGCTTCCGCCAGGCCCTGTACTCTGTTTAACTGTATTACTGTTCAGCAGGCCTTCGGTAATCTCGGATTACTGGCCAGTTACGGTGCTAAACCCATAGGGCCGGGTTTGGGTCGTGATAGTAACCTTGCCTGAGAATCTTCCGGGCTAATATTACTCTACTCATGTGTGCTCCGTACTTTTCTCCATGGATGGCCTCTATTAGGCGCTTTGATTTCTCTACTTCGACACACAACTTGTGCATTCCCAGATGACACCTCTTGTACAGTTTACCATCCATCATATTGCCCTCTTATCTTTGGCATTTGCCCCTGGTGGATAAACCTCATTTTCCAAGAAGTTTCAGATATCATAGAACCAAGGGTTTTGATCTTGCATTTCATCTATTGCGGCGATAGTCTAATAAGTCGGCGTATACCACTGCTCAATGATGATCGAACGCATCCGCACTCCAAGTGGGATGTCTATCATAGAAGATAGAGTTGATAAAGCGTCAGCGAACCTACTGTTCTCTCTCAGTAGATGTGTGAAGGTTAGCTTTTCAAACCTAGGAATCAAAACATCCAAGGTCTGGTGATAGATCTTCATCTTTTCTTCTTTGACCTTCTAGTTTCCTTTTTCTTAAGACACAACTGGGTTCGAGTCCCCGATGATGTCCAACCTTTTTGCCCCTAGTTCTAGGGCAGCTTCCAAACCAGCGATACACGCCTCATATTCTGCTTCGTTATTGGATACCTTGAACCGAAGTTTGAAGGATAAGGGTATATGGGAATTGTTAGGTGCTATCAGCAATACACCTATCCCATAACCGTACTGATTAGACACTCCATCAAAGTACATTGTCCAAATCTCTTCCTTGACTTGCAGAATAGCTTTATCTGGGAACAGGTATTCTACCGCTTCATCTCCTTCTACTGGGTGATCTACCAAGAACTCTACTACTGCTCTCCCCTTGACCGACTTGCGAGTAACATACTTCAGATCAAATTCGGAGAGAAGAAGCAGCCAACGAGCTAGCCTACCCGTAAGCGCTGGTTTCTGAAAGAGATATTTGATGGGATCTAATCTCAATACCAAGATTACAGAGTGAGCTAACAAGTAGTGCCTCAACTTCCTAGTAACCCATACCAAGGCTAAGCAAGCTCTCTCCAACAGAGTGTAGTGAGTCTCATAATCCAGCATTTTCTTGCACAAGTAATAGATGGCTTTCTCCACCTTATCCTCAGATTCCTGAGCAAGCATGCATTCCATTGTTGTGTCCATTATTGACAGATACAAAATCAAGGGCTTCCCTGGCTCTGGCGGCGATGACGCAAGTGAATTATGAAGATACCGCTTAATCTGCTCAAAAGCGAATTGACACAGATCATCCCATTGGAACTTCTGTCCTTTCTTCAGGAGATCAAAAAGTGGTTCACAAGTCAAGGTTAATTTAGAGATAAACCATCTTATGAATTGCAGAAAGCCTCGCACCTCCTTTTCAGTCCTTGGTGGTGGCATTTCTAGGATGGCCTTGATTTTGGAAGGATCTACCTCGATGCCCCTTTGTGTAATCAAGAAACCCAGCATTTTCCCCGCTGTTACGCTGAAAGTACACTTCTGTGGATTCAATCTCAGTCTGTATTCTCTGATCCGTTGAAAGAATTTCTTAAAGGCGGTGTAGTGGCCCTCTTTTTCTTTGGACTTGACAATCATGTCGTCCACGTACGCCTTAACCTCTTTATGGATCATATCATGCAGAATTGTGGTTGAAGCCCTTTGATAGGTAGCCCCGGCATTCTTCAGCCCAAACGGCATCACCCTGTAGCAGTAAGTTCCTCACGGCATAGTGAAAGCAGTTTTCTCTCTGTCCTCAGGCACCATCAGAATCTGGTTGTACCCGGAAAATCTATCCATTAAGGAGAGCAATGCATGGCCCGCAATGAAGTCCACCAATTCATCGATGTGCAGTAAAGGAAAGTCATCCTTCAGACTGGCTCTGTTCAGATCTCTGAAGTCCACACACACCCAAATTTTGCCGTCTTCTTCAGCACTGTGACGATGTTAGCCAACCAAGTTGGATACTCAAATACTAGGAAAAACCCTGCGTCTATCTACTTGGTGACCTCTTCCCTAATCTTCAAAGCCCAATCCGGGCATATTCTCCACAACTTCTGTTTGACAGGATGAGCCTCGGGGTCGAGAGGGATTCGATACTGTACAATCTCAGGATCAATTCCAGGCATGTCTTCGTAGGACCACGTGAAAACTTCTTTGAAATCTCTTAATAAAGCGACTAAGCGCTCGCGCTCCTCTGAAGACAACATGAACCCGATCTAGACCAAACGCGGATCCTTCTTAGTACCCACATTAAAAGCAATGATTTCATCGACGAGGGGTTTTGTAAACCTCTCCTCTTCTCGATTAATCAAAATTTTCAAAACCAGAGGAATTCCTTCCTTATCGTTTTCATCAAAATTTTGAAAATCATGATCAATGCAATAAACAAGTGGCATAGAGAAATACTCAGAATCTGCAGCGGCATTTTCATTCAAAAGGTCCAACACATCGAGTTCTTCGATTATAACTGACTCAAAAGAAAAAGAAAAGGGCGACCTGGACAAGACCTTGGCATCCGGGTTATCAACCCTAGGAATACCAGACCCAGACTCAGAAGCACCGGAATCTGACTCCGACTCCACAGACTCTGTAGAATCAGATTCTGGCTCACTACCTGACTCTGAACTGCTAGACAAGTGACCCTCCTTCAGCTGCCAAACGAGGGATGGTACGTCAGATGCATCCAAAATGCTGCTAGAAGGGTTCTCACCTGGTTGGTCCCCGATCATGAAAACGGCCAGGTTATCCCCCAAGCTCTCTAAGTCGATCAGAGAATCCGAAAAGAGACATGCCAGTGCAGCTCCTACTTCAAGCTCGTCATTGTTGGATTCACCTTCTGTGCTCCATTCAGCTTCAACAATTGGCTCAGCCCTTTCCTCTGTATCACTGTCTTGCACCTGCAAGTCGAAGAAAATTTCAAAGCCAGGAACACGTTGCTTCTCAGAGTTGAACTAGGATTCGAGAAAACCACAAAATGGGAAGTCTTCTCCCTCCCGAACAAAATAACCATTCAGGATTCCCCAAATTGGTCTGTGTACAAGTTCATAGCACTTCCCGGTCTGCTTAGCTCCGGCTCTTTCCCCTTCCTAACCTAATCCTCTTTGGTGGGCGTATAGCCAAGACCAAAGGCATATGGGTTATGTAGCATATCGGCCAATGCAGTAACGCCCTTCCGACCACTTCTTCTCAACCCCATTCCTAGCATATGTTGGAGCTTGTTCATGAAATAGATTGATTGGGCACTAACATACAAGCCCTCATCAGTTGCCAAGATGGTTTACACTGCCCGGGCCTTAGCTAGGGTGAATCCAGAGAGGAAAACATCCTCCTCGCCATGAACAATTTCCAGCACAGGTGTAGTTACCTCTGGCGGAGGATGTATAGATGAATTCCCAAACACAATAGCTACCCCTTTCCCATGGCGGTATTTCAACATTTGGTGGAGGGTAGAGGAGACAACTTTTACTTGGTGCAGCCAAGGTCTTCCTAGTAGTAGATTGAAAGTGGCCGACACATCCAGGACATGGAACTCAATATCCTGTTAAGCTGGACCCACTTGAACTCTGATCTGTACCGTGCCCATTACCTCTCTGCTAGTGTTGTCATACTCCCGAATCACCTGAGCTGTAGGCACGAACTCTACTGGTTTCAAACTGATGGCATATGTTATACAAGATGGACACACATTGATTACTGACCTTGTATTGATCAATACCGCTGGCACCTACTTTTCTCTGCACTTAACAGATATGTACAGAGGTTTGTTGTGTGCTGAGCCTTCTGGCGGTAATTCTTTGTCTGAAAAGGTTAAAGTTGGCGCAACACCTCCCGGGAAGACTAATCTAACAAGCTGTTCAGGAGTGGTGTCAATAGACAATTTGGCTTTGTCCATCGCTAATAACACAGCCTGTCGATGTACGCGAGAAGCCATAAGCAGACCCCAGATTGAAATATCGGCCTAGATCTTCTTCAGCTGTTTTAGCACCGCTTCTTCTTCCAATTGCCTTTCTCTCTACTTCTCTACCTTTTTATCATTTCCGGAGGCTTCAGCTTGATCCAAATGTGGGGGCTTGAAATACCGCCCACTCCTCGTCATATGGTCAACCTTTTCAGAGTACCAGGTATTGTCTGGCAGGTCTTCACCACAATCTTCATCGATGTGAGCCAAAAACATATCATCGTCCTCCCACCATGCACCTCCGACAGCCGACAAACAGTTGTCCGACTCCAGTCTGATCATTCTCTCATTAGAAACATCCCTCGCAGGGCATTGAGCTGTTCCAGCTTCCTATTTGTATTGATCCTTTTCTTGCACAAGCCGCTTCAGTGCGACTTCTTCTTCAGTATCTGCAGTACTCACGGCACCCAGTTCTTGAGCTAAATTCTTGATACCGGTGCTCTCCGTCAATTTCCCCTTATCCTCGGCCATTTCGGCCACTGAAGCTATTCTAGCTTCTTTTTCTTTAGGTTTTGATTGAGTTTCCTCCTCTCGGTCAGGTTTATCATTAAGCCACCCGAAGTCGTTTGTCGACCCATTCAGATGAAACCAGTCAATCTGCATGCCTTCCTGATCTTGTTCGTCGTAGAACTACAGATTGTCTAAGTCTTCTTCCAGCTTCGCTAGATCATCCAGACCTTGGCTTGGGCCATCTTCTCGAACCACATTAACCTCCGCTACTGTCGCCAATACCACTTCGGGTTTGGCTTGATCGATTGTCACAATATAATAGCATGGGTCATAAACCCCCTCAGATACATCCGCAGGGCTCTCAAGCAATGGACTGGTATTCTTTTCCACAATCAACTTCCCTCATTCTGCCATTGTCACCACCACAGGTTCAAGTTATAGAGTGGAAGTGTTCTTTATGAGCACGGCCAGTTTGGATAGATGAGAAGGAGTAATGTATACGCTAGGGTCATATGGGATGGCTAGTGTATGTATTAAATTTAGATTCCGAGGTGAGGGAACTTGGTTGTGGGCTGGAAGAGGGTTGGTGGTTACATTTGGCCTTTGGGGTGGCACTGTCACTTTGTTGTCAATGAGATCTTGAATCTCATGACGCAGCCTGTAGCATTGGTCGGTGTCGTGACCATGCTACTGGTGAAAAGCGTAGTATTTGGTTGGGTTGTGTTTAGATGGGAGAAGATCGAGTAGTGGACGTTGTTCTAATGACTTAAGATGCCCCTTTCTAATCAGGACCCCCAGGGCTTTGGATAAAGGCATATAGAGCGGGATAAAGACCTTTTGAGATCAGGTCTGGCTAGTTGAGGTTTGTGGATTTGTATTAGTGAGAAGGTTGGTAGTTTTTGGTGTCGTGGTGATGACATTCACATCAGATAGCTATGCAGCTGTGCTTCCACTCGTGGTTGCATTGGAACTACGTGTGAAAGGTCTCGTAGGCTGTTCCTTTTCATCGACAATCAACCCTTGTTTCATCGCATCTTCAATCTGAACCCCTATCTCGTGGAGCTCAGTGAATGTGAACAATGGCAAGACAATCATCTTCTGCAGTAATTTCCCTTGCAGATTATAGACCACCATTCTGATTTGGTCCTTTTCTGACGGCCTAGTAGTCATCATCAAAGCCTTGGCCCTCCACCAGGTCACAAAGTTCGAGAAGCCCTCATTTGGCTCCTATTGGGTTGCCTCAAGATCACGAGTTATGACCTTGATCTGGGTATTGTAGGAGTACTGTGTGATGAAGGCCTCAGCCATTTCCTCCCAACTTTGTTTCACAGAGTCTTCCAGCTTTGCATACCAGATAGCTGCTATCCCTGACAAGGTTCGGCCAAAAAGCAACAGCTTTTGAAGTTTGGTGAGGCCCATTGGCCGTAGGATATCTGAGAATAACCACAGATGGACCATGGGATCACCAGAGCCATTGAACCGGTCTATGTATGGCATCTTGAATTTGTCCAACAAAGTTACTGTGGAATTGGTATAACCATCCTCGATGTCAGGGATTGAGCTCACACCCTGTGCTCGCTTGAGAAGCTTCTCTAGCTTGTTGACCTTTAGTGCAGTGGGGTCAACCTCGAATTCAAATGGCGCCTCAGTTTGGTACACTGGTACCCTGGAAGCTTGCGGTGGGATGGGGTCTACCGGAATGCCCAGATTCTCTTGGACATTGACAGTGACTCTGGGCGCTAAAATACCCACTGGAGGCACATGGGATGTAGAAGCTACCGCCGGCTGTGGTTGCTGTTACTACAGCCTATTTATCACTTTTGCTTGGTGGGCTGTAACTTCAGCTTGGCGGGCATCATCTTGCTACATAGTTTCAATAGTTTGTTAGAGATGACGAAGCAAGTCTTCCATACTAACCGGAGGATGCTGTGCCATCAGAACTGGTGAATAATCTCTTACTGGAGTGGAAGTAAAAGACTGAGCCTGGCTGAGCACAGGTGAAGCAAAAGGTAACTGCTAGACTGGTGAATTATGCCTAACCCTCCTCCGTCTCGTAACTGGTGAGAGCGAAGCAAACACTGGTTGTCCCCTAACAAGATCCCCAGATCTGTAAAGTCTCCTTACACGAATCCAGAGTGCTAAGGGGGTAACTGAACTGTCTGAAGCAATTATGAGAAACTACCTTGCAAAGAGAAATAAAGCAAAAAAGAAAGCGAAAAATCAGAAACCGCACAACACTTCAGCTCAGATATGAACAAGACACAGTTGTAATCATAAGCTGTAGAACTGCACTCAACACTAATTTCTGTCCCCAAATCTGATACCCAAACTTGCAACTAATACATACGTTCCTGAAGAGTTTCACTCTAAAAGCACATACCAATTAAGTGAGGGCAAAAACACCCTTATGATGGGGTAGGATTACCCTGTCCTAGTTTCGTCAGGAGCTAGGGTTAGCTATTCAAGCAAAGTGTTTCACACAATCCTGCATTCGGGTAAGCAACCTGTTGTAGTTTGAAATAGTCTCTATGGCTTTCGATATGCAACTAGGTTGATTGGTCAAAAAGGGCACCTTAGCAAGGCTACCTAATATACCCCTCACACCTAACACCGAGAAGTGAAAGGAGGATCAAACAGTACAGTGGTAGTCCAGATCCAAGGATTGTGTTCCCATCGTGGCAGAGCCCACAACCGGTCAGCCTTTTGGTAGGCTTTTCTAAGCGAGCCTCTGGCAAACCGTTTAGGAATAGCAAATGGCAAACACAGTGACTTAGGCGCACCAATATAAATGTAAATGCAAAGAAACACATAAGTGTAGATAAAATTTCATATTGTGAGTTTGAGTCAAGTTCTCTAAATCCCTAGTGGAGTCGTCATAAACTGTAGCTCGCCTTTTTCGCCCCCCTTTCGGAAGGTTGAAAGAAAGCCCTACAGTTCAGACTCCCGCGGTTCTGAATCTAATCTCACAAGTGCAATGTGAAATTGATAAACACCAAAGAGTCCAAATCCAACAAATCTTTTGAAAAATCGATTTTAGAATTAAAAATACCAAAATTGGACTGCATTGCCAGATACAGAGTCGCTACCTAAATATTTTACTTTTAGGAAAATTTAGGAAACCCATGACTCATGCCAAAGGGCTCGTGTCCATCATCACCAAAGTTGCCCCGGCTCGAGAACTTAGGTACGAGAGGAGAAGGTCATGAATTGAGCACCCCTACTCGCCCGATCAAAGATCGACCTCTACTAATCATGATATGATTTTTATCAACATTATGTGCTCTTGTTCTGGTTATTAGGCTAGCTTTACTATGTGATGCACACAAGCAAGTATAGACTAGTTTGCTCAAGTTGGAACAATTCAATTTCATGTTTGCTTTGTGAAAAATGTTTGAATTTGTCACCTCAAGTGGGCTTAAAGTTTCCGAATTTGCCACTCAACAAAATGGGCTTAAAACTGTGAATTTGCCACTAGACATAGTGGGCTTAAATGTATATTCGTTGAATTGTTCCAATTCAAGCAACAAGCCTTCACCCACAGGCATTCAAGCAGTTTAGCAAGTAAGCACTTAGCCTCATGGCAAGCATGCTAGTCATGGTAGTCATTTACACTTATGCAAATATGCTAAAGCACTAAAAACTCACCTAATACTCTAAGCTAAGAAGATATGAGTAAGAAAAATATGTATGATTCCTAACTATACAAGATGTCTAATGCAACACATACAATATGCAACTACTAGGCTCGGCTACTAATATGACATATGAATTAATTCAAGACATGTGGTCTAAGTACGTATTCAAAGAATTATTTGAAATGACAATGTAGTTTGAATGATGCGTCGAGCCTTGGTGTATGCAAGACAAGATGAATGTATGCAAGCATAAAGTATGTTAATTGAAACATGTCCCTAATCTAACCATTACAAGCTAGTAAATAAAGGGAGAAAGACGAGGGGTTGGGAGACATGCACATTATTACGTTATGCTCTCACGAAAGAGAGTCCGAATGAATAAAAGCTAAGCTAATTAGCAACTAAGCTAAGCTAATTAAAGCTAATTATTACAAACAAAATAAATAACTAGCTAAACTAATTAACTAATTATTACAACAACAAATGAACTAATTAGTTAACTAACTAATTAAATAATTACAAAACAATTGCAACTAATAATTAAATTAAGTAACTAGACTAAGCTAATTGCCGCTCCGCCTCGGGAAATGAAAGATATGCATGCACATGCTTGGTTTCCACCCGAAAGGACCTCTGCTTCGCTCTCAAAAGCCTCTGTTTGCACAATTGAACACTTCTAAAACAATTTTGCTGCACCTTACCAACATTCTGCTGACATTTGCATCAGTGGCCAGCCGGCTTCCGGTAAAGCTTGCCGGCCACCTGCCGGCCATCAATGGTGCTTGCTGCCCACCTGCCAGCCACTGATGCACTGGTTCATCTTACTGCAACAGAGGACAAGCAAAGCAAAAAGAGGGTATTCCCACAAATTGTTTATATAATTCACCCCTCCTTTTCATGAACAAATCCAAGGAGTTGTGAACTTAAGCCACAAACCACCAACTCAAGAAATTTCATTGCAGGATTGCTTGTGACTCAAGATATGCAAATTCAATAAATGCAAAATGAGACACACAAAACCATCACCCTATCATGTATGATCAAGGGCAATAGAGACCTAGGAAAGTTAACACATTTCATCACTTTGAGTATGAAATGTCCTAATTTTCCTTGTGTTCAATTAACGTCCGATTGAACACACAACACACAAGTTATTATCTTGCTCACATTTAATCCCAAGTTGTAATTACTCTTTTTAACTTACTAACCATTCTTTAAACCAATTAAGTCCAAAGGTGAATTAAAGTCCTCTAATGGAAAGAGAGCTCAAAACACAAGTTGCTTTAGGTATGAAAGAAGTATCATACCGTTGGTAATGAACCTCCTAAGGGATTAAACCATTAAGTATGAAACCTCAATTTCACACTTAGGCAAACAAGTGACTTGAAACCACTTTCAAAGCAAAATTAAAAGCCAAGAAAGGAGGGAGGTTGCACAGATGATTAGTGCTGAAATTAAGTGTGAAAAGCACCAAAAACATGCAATCAACTCAAACAAGTGGTGTCTAAAGGCCTAAAACACCAAACTTGTAAGGACTGTTACATTACAACTATGCAATACAAGACTCAAATGCAACAACCAACCCAAAACAGAGTTAAAACAGCCTAAATCAGAGGCTAAAACATGCTGGAATTAAGTTATAACAAGCTAGAAAAATAAGCTAAAGCATGGCACCAACTAGGCTAGCAAATAAGACACAAGGAGAGGAGGCTAACCCCTCCAAATTTGGACCTCAAAACATGATTTTTACCATTGAAAGCACTCGGCAAAATCAGTGTTTAAAGGTCCAAAAAAAAAGATGGTTTTAAAATGGGAAACAAATGTGAAATGGCCGTAACTACAAGGAATAAAGAGGGATGAACCACCCCCTAACCTTAAATGGCCAAAAACACCAATTTCAGTCCATAAAAACAGGTTTTTTTACAGCTCAAAAACAACCCAAAACAATAAAAAAAGATAGGAATACAAGTATGTAAAGCAAGCCTACAAAGCTAGTATTATACCTCTTGAAGAGAAAGGTGATTCCAAGCAACAATTCCAAGCAAATACCACCTTCTAGAGCTCAAACCAAGCCCAAGAACACCTCAGCTCAGAGATAAGAGGATTTGGTTAAGGGTGTATACGCAAGAGTGTAGGAATTGTAGGCAAAAGTATAGAAAATTTGTAGAGAGAGAGAGAGAAAGAGAATTGTAAAGAGAGAGGAAAATTTTGAGTCTAAAATTTTTTAACCTCAAACATGAGAGAGGGGGGCCCTATATATAGAAAACATGAAATCTATACAAGGAGATCCAGCCCTCCACATGTGGATAGATGCAAGCATCTGTGCAAACAGCTAGCACAACTGGCATAAAATATTTGCAGAAAACACTAGTGGTTGGCTGGCCATCAACGATGGCCGGTAAGGCATCATTGATGGCCGACAAGGCACATCAATGGTTGACAGACAAGAAATGATGGTTGGCAACCTCCATGGACAGCCGGCAGACCACCAGAGATTGTAGGAAGGAAAGACCAAGGCATGGTCCAAAAATTAGACAAAATGGATACAGGGTTTAAAAGGCTCAAAGTTGTGGCATTCCGCTGAGGACTTCGAGCTCTCGACGAGCAAACAGACTCATCATCAGATGTACCTGCAAGAACATCCAAGTTTTGAAGGGCCATCAAAAATGGGGTGTCTACAGTAGTAAACGTACTAGAACCTCAAAATCTTTTAGTCCAGATTTCCTAACATTTTTGTTAGAAAATGAGCTTTTGACTTTTAAAGAAGCTATGTCCAGTCATGAGGCTCCTTTATGGAAAGAAGCTGTAAATAGTAAAGCTGAATCCATCCTGCAAAATCAATAGTCAAAATAAAATTAGGAAACAAAACAAAAGTAGCCAATTTAGAGTAGGTTTGAATAATTTGAAAGATACAGGGCTTGATTAGTTTGTATCTCAAAATACAATTTTTGAGAAAATTTTTTAAAATTTTGTTTGGTTCAAATTTTTTGAAAAAAAATTTCAAAATCACTTTCTCTCTCCTACACATCAATCAATCAGTTTTTTTTTCTTCTCTCTCATTCTCAATCACTTTTTCTCTCACACACATCTACAACAAAATATCAAATCATCTTAAACTCCCAAACTCCAAAACTATTTTCAAAATATACAACCAAACAAACTAAAAAAATTTCTAAACTCTCTCCTCAAATTTTTTTTTTTTGAAAATTTATCTCAGATCACAAACCAAACACACCTACAATTTTTTATTTCTATATTTCAAAAAATTAAAATCGCTTTGATGATGATAGTTGAAAAAAATATTGTTGTCAAATTTAGTATCTTCCTATACATAGAACCCTTTTTTTTTCGGATATTGATAGTTTAGATTTGTTTTCAAAATTAAGTATTTTAAAGAAATTTTACAAATAGAAGAAAACAACCTAATTGATGTACTAAATTATATAAAAAAAAATTAGATTATCTTTTAAATACATGCATTTCTTTTACGCTATTATCGACAACACAATTGCTTCTGGAAATTTTTTTTTCAAAATTAAATTTGATAAATATCATATATAAGATCAATCATGTCACAAGATGTATTAGTTGGATTAGCCATAACATCAATTGAAAATGATGTGTTGTAAGAACTTGAATGTAAAAACTTAATTAGTAATTTTGCATCTCAAAAAATGAGAAAATTCTATTTTAAATAATAATTATAGTGTAAGAAATTATAAAGAGCCTCATTTTGATTTTTTGCCTTAGGCCTCAAATAGGCATGAGCTGCCTCTGAATGGCTTGCAGCTTTGTTATTCCTATTGTTTCAATTTGGATTATAATTGTTAGGTTTTTCTTATTGGCAATCCCATTTGACAAAACTCCTTTCAGTGTAATTTTATTCGATCTTTTATTTAAGTGACGCCTTGAGTATTTAGATACAAATCTAACGTGAATTGTGCCTATACAGAAGAGTTTGTGATCTTAATCCTATTATGTTTGCTACTTCGCTGACTATGTCAAGGATCGAGCTGTTTCTTCGCTCGAGCAAAGGAATGTGCGCTCGAGCGAAGAATCTTTGGTCCTAGAAGTTTTCTGACTGTAAAATTACTGAGAAGATGTTTTTCTCGCTAGAGCGACACTTTGGCGGTTCGCTCAAATGAAGACACTTGGAAAAACATGTGTTTTTGTCTCCTCGCTCGAGTGACCATCGCGGCCCTATTTTCTATAAATATGTGGTTTTATCAAATTTTAGGGTTACAACTTCCAGATCTTCTTCTTGGGCGTTAGGGTTTTCATCTGAAGCTTCTTTGCTTGTTTCCTTTGATATCTGTGAGATTTTATATCATGAATTGAGTGGATTATATCAAAGGGTGTGCTTATTTTTATGTATTCAATACAAAAGAGAGAGTTGTTCTTCGGTGGGTTCCGTGGAACTTGAGCTTGAAGCTTTGGTGGATTTCAGAGTGGCTCATCGTCATGGATTCGGCATCAACATTGTAGATTCAACGTTGGGTAAGACAATTCTGAGATGAAGGCGGGGCTGGAAGAGGCACATAGAGGTCGGTTCGATTCGGGCGTGGATTCGCTAGGTAATTAAGAGTACACTTGTGTAATTTCTTTGTACCTTCTTAATGGATTGTTTTGTAGCTTTGACCCGTGATTTTTTTTATCACAAATAAAGGTGCTCCAATTGTGGTTTTTCCACGTTAAAATCGTTGCATCAATTTGTCTTTGATTGTTTGATTGGGATTGCTATTTACTGATTAAAATTGACAAAATAATCACAAATCAATATCTCAGAGATTTTTAGATTTTTCAATAATGACACTCGTAACTATGTTAATCGTACCACCAAGAAGTTTCCATCATTCCTAGGCCTTGCAATTGGGATGACAAAAACTTCGTAGTTTCAATGGACTTGGCATTTGACTCGTCTATGTCTCTTCACTACAAATTACTTGCAATCCATTCAAAAAAATGGTGCGGCCCTGATTGTTGAATTTCCATATATTTCTCAGACACTTGAACTTGGATGTTTTCTAGGGTATCATTTGCTTACATAATGAGTATAGTATTAGTGTCCTCTTTAATCGCCAACTCACAAGGGAACTACTGTATTTCAGGGAGTCTAGAGGTCATTTACAGTTAATTGAATTTTACAAAAGTTGCTTTCGTGATTTTCACCTATTTAAGTTGAAGAGCGAGTATTCTAAGTGGTTTGTGAAATACCACGTTGACCTGGAATCGGGTGTATCAACTTTTCTAGATATGATTCGTATGTACCTGGCCAATCATGTATGACTTATGAATTTGACATGCTTTGCTTCCTTGGAGGAGAAGTTGAAGGGAATTCATGCTTGGTTGAATACATACCTAGCAAAGTTTCATCCTATACCACATGTGCATTGTTGCCCTCTTCCTCATTCTCGTCTATATACATAGTACAACATCAAGATCAAGATGAAACCATTGACACATCGCCACCACTGATGCAGCAATATCTTACTCCGGTGACCACCACCACCGTCAACGTTGCCACCTCTCTTCTTTTGTGAATAACAACATTAGTATCAGCATCACCGAAAAAGTCATCAGCGATGACAACCTCCTCAAGCAAATCCTGATTCGACTACCACCGAAGCCTTTCTTCCGATTCAATCTCATATGTAAAAGATGGCTCACTCTCATCTATAGGATCCTTATGACCTCGATTGGAAGCCTCCAAAATATGCATTGACTTTTTTCCTCCGTAGGTACTCACTCTTTTCTAGAAAAATCAAATTTAATTACATCTCTACCCACTTTCAAAATAAAAAATGGCAACAAATATGCCTATCTGGGCAATTTTAAATTACTTTAAATTTTAAAAATGACACTAATAGATATACTTATTTCCTTAAATTAGTTTCAAAATGGGACAGATATTTGTTGATTTATTTATTTATTTATTTATTTTTAATTTATAGAATTTCTTATTCGATGTGGATCTTGTTTTAAAGATCTTGAAAAGATGAATCCAAAAATATCAATTTTATTAAAAACAAAGTGATATGGTTAAAGTTAAAACATATTAAAGCTTTTAAGCTCAAAATACACAGAAATGACAAATATGTCAAGAATTGTCATTGCCACCACATGTTTGGACTTACCAACTAGAAAGTGCTATGCGTGTGTTCCTGTGATTTCTATGTTGGATGGGGCAATTTTCAGGTAGTTTTTAGTGTCTATAAAAATGGCCCCTTGTTGTAACATGATTTTGGAGTTGTAAGTAAAGTTTTTCCTAGTTAAAGAATGAGTGTGGAATTCTTCTACAGACTCGAGTGTATAACTCAAGAAGCCCCTATGGAGCAAGGTACATTTCTCTTCAATTACTTTCCTAATTGCTGAATATTAGTAAATTCAAATAGGCCTTAGTCGGCATAATCCGAACTTATCTCTTGGAATCTATTATTTTAGAAACCCTATCCTTATTTTCCTTGTTTTAATAATACTAAGTTGTCCTTTGTCACTAGTAGCGAGTGTGTCACTCATTAATGGTAGAAATGGCATGGAAGTGGCCATGGTGTTGATGGGCTTATTTTCCAATTGAACCTATAATTGCATAGCCAACCCAGTCCTTGGGAGCATGTGTTGATTCTAAGATAAACAAGGCAGCCTTGTAACCAGCAACTTTTCTGATCTGAAGTTGCTCTTAGATAATTATTTAACTTCATGTAAACATTATTTTGATTTCATTCTTCTTCGTGGTGTATATTGCTTAGTTAATTATTCATTTTGCTTCCATGACTGCTAGGACTCAACCAATGTGTAGTAGAAATGCTAACAAATTTATGTCTATGAAATGTAGATTTCCTTTATTTTGAAAAAATTGATGCCTATCAATGAAGATCTCATTTTATGTGGTTGAATTTCACCTTATAGTAGAATTTGGTTATCGAGTCATATTGAAAGAGAAGAATTGTATTGATTAGCAATCATGTCTGCTAGGAATAGATTCATATCTGTTATAGTTCTTCAAAAAATTGGTATTTACTAATAAGAAATGAGAAAAGATATTTCATTCACTACACAATTACACTTAGCCATACGCCTATTTATATTTAATACAAGAGAGTTGGTTAGGAGTTTGTTACAACAAACTTTAACTAAATCTTAACTAAGAATCCTAACCACCACTACTACAACACTGATATTTATATCTCTTTGCAGCTATATGTGATACACTAAGCTGTGGCTTCAATGACTGCTGTTGTAGCTTCAACGACTGCATTTGCTGAGACTTATGCAGTGGTTGCTGATGCAATGACTGTGGCTGCAATGGCTGCAGCTGCTAAGACAATTGTAATGGCTGCATAGTCTTATCAGTCCCCCTCAAGATGATAGGGCTAGGAAGCACCAGAAGCTTGGATTTAAGATAAAGAAAATGAGAAGAAGAAAATGGCTTAGTAAAGATATCAGCAATTTGATCATCAGTAGCAATATAAGCCAAAGAGATTTGTTTAGAGACCACTCTTTCCTGAATGAAATGACAGTCCACCTCTATGTGTTTAGACTTATGGAACATTGGATTGGCGGCTAAAGCCATACCAGAAACATTGTCACACCATAACACAGGCACAGTAGAAGAAGGAACATATAAATCTTTGAGCAATTGTTGAATCCAACAGATTTCTGCTGTAGTGTGAGCCATAGACCTATATTCAGCTTCTGTGGAAGATCTGGAGACTGTGGGTTGCTTTTTAGAGGACCAAGAGACAAGGTTGGAGCCAAGATATATACAAAAGCCAGAAGTAGATCTTCTGTCAGTGCAATCCCCCGCCCAATTGGAATCAGTAAACGCATGAAGATCATAAGAACCTTTTCTGAAAGTAAGACCATGAGAAACAGTGCCTTGAATATATCTGAGCAGGCGTTTAACTAGAGCAAAGTGAGCATTAGTTGGGGCTTGCATATGCTGACAAGCTTGATTGACAACAAAGGCAATGTCAGGTCGAGTAATGGTTAAGTATTGTAAAGCACCAACTATGCTTCTATAAAAGAAAGGCTGAGCATAAGGAAGCACATCAGTGGAGAAAGGAACAACAGAGGACTTTTGAGCAATAGGTGTGGAGCAGGGTTTACAATGAACCATACCAGCTTTATGAAGCAGCTCTTGAGCATACTTTTGCCGAGACAAAAAGTAACAAGTGGAAAGAGCTTGAACGGAGATGCCTAAAAAATAGGAGACATCTCCTAGTTCCTTCATGGAAAATGCCACATGCATCTGAGCAAGTAATACTTGAATCAAACTAGGATCGCTTCCCGTAAGCAGAATGTCATCTACATAGATCAGCAAAATAGTGATACTAGTAGAGGTTTTTTTTACAAAGAGAGAAGGATCAGAATAACTATGACAGAAGCCTTGAGTAAGTAAGACAGATGAGAAGGTGGAGTACCAAGCCCGAGGAGCATTCTTGAGGCCATACAAAGCTTTGTGCAATTTGCACACATGATATGGAAAGGTGGAATCAACAAAACCCTGAGGTTGCAACATATATACCTCTTCATCCAACTTGCCATGTAAAAAAGCATTGGAGATGTCCAACTGCTTGAGAGGACATTGATTTTGAAATGCAAGACACAAGAGAATACGAATAGTAGGTTGCTTAGCAACAGGACTAAATGTTTCATCATAATCGACTCCCTCTTGTTGCAAGTATCCCTTAGCAACTAAGTGAGCCTTGTAACGAGCAATGGTACCATCCGAATTCTTTTTAATACAAAACACCCACTTGCAACCTATAGCAGATTTGGTAGAAGAAGGAGGAACAAGGGTCCAAGTACCTTGTTTATGGAGAGCTTGAAACTCCTCATTCATAGCATTAAGCCAGAGAGGAGAAGTTAAAGCTTGAGTAGCATTCTAAGGCTCAGTACTAGTAAGATCCACTGGAGGAGTGTGAGTAAGATGACAAGAAGGAGCTGCAATATACTGAGAAAGAGAAGAAACTTTAGACCTAGTAGTCATAGGATGAGTATTATAAGAAGTAGGAAGAGGTGGGAGGTGAATAGAAATAGATTCAATAGGAATAGAAGAAGTAGCAAGAACAACAGCAGATGCTTCAGGAATAACAGTAACAGGTGCTTCAAGAATAACAGGAACAGCAAGTAAAACAGAGACTGCAGAAACAGAACTGGTAGATGGAACAGAAGAAGCCAGAGGAGCAGAAAAAGATGAGGAAGAAACAAGAGGAAGAGGTGAGGTAGAGGTGGCAAACTTAGAAGAAGACCAGAAAAAGGATGTAAGATAAGGTAGAGTATGAGGAGTAGGTGTCTGAGTAGCAAATAAGAAGCAAGACTCATTAAACAAGACATGTCTAGACAAAAAAATTTTGCCAGTAGAGGGATCCAAACACCTGTATCCTTTAGTGGAAGGATGGTAACCTAACAAAACACAAGGTGAAGATCTTGGTTGAAGTTTATGATCAATATAAGGTCGAAGCCATGGAAAACATTGGCAACCAAATACCTTGAAAAATTCATAATCTGGAAGAGCATGAAAGAGTAACTGAAAAGGAGATTTATGATGAAGAGACAAACTAGGCATCCTATTTATAAGAAACACAGCTGTAGCTAGAGCTTCAAACCAGTAGGTAAAAGGCATGCAAGATTGATGCATTAATGCAATAGCTGTCTCAACAATGTGTTGATGTTTTCTTTTAGCAATGCCATTTTGTTCTGGAGTGTAAGGACAAGTGAGATGATGTAGAATACCACTTTCAGCAAGATAACTATCCATTTGATGATTAACAAACTCAGTTCCATTATCAGTTCTGAGAATTTTCAAGAATGTATCAAATTGTTTTTCCAAATAAGCTTTAAACAAAAGAAATGTGGAAAAGATTTCACTCTTAACATAAAGAGGATAGATCCAAGTAAATCTTGTGAAATCATCAACAAACAAAAGATAGTATTTATAACCAGTAAGAGAAGCATGAAATGGTCCCCAAACATCACTATGCACACGAGAAAATGGCTTATTAACAGTAGAAATAGACAGTTTGAAAGGCAACCTATGTATCTTAGCAACACTACAAGAAGTGCAAGCTAATGAATTACAATCTTTATTTGATAAAGGTGTAGGTAAGTATTGAAGAAGATGATGAAATTTTAGTGCGGAAGGATGACCAAGTCTTTGATACCAAGTAGACACAGAGACTTGTGATTTTGCCTGAGCAACATGAGCTTAAGGAATCATAGAAGAGGATGAATCAGCAAAATGGTAGAGTCCATGAATATTAGGTCCTTTATGCAGAACCTTGTTCGTATGCTTGTCCTGAACCACAAAGGAGTTAGAATCAAATGTAACAGAACAATTATTATCCTTGGTGAGTTGATGAACATACAAGAGGGTAGAAGAAATGTTAGGCACATGAAGAAGATTATTGAGACAAAAAGAATACTGAGGAATAGGGAATAATCCCTTACCAATGTGTTGAATGGGAACAGCCTGACCATTACCAATAGTGACTTGGTCTGAGCCTTGGTAAGGTTGATAGAGTTGGAGATTAGGCAAATCATTTGTGATATGATTGGTTGCAGCAGAGTCTATGTACCACGGAGTGGATGAATCAGATGGAGCAAAAGACTGATTAGAAGAAGACTGATTTGCAGTGACAGAGTAAGCATGAGATGGAAAAGACTAAGAATTAGATGGGGAAGAAGCCTGAGCAGGCTGATAGGTAGAATCCATATGAAACCAGCAATCAAAAGCACTATGATTATGACCTCCACAGATTTGACAACCAGAATAAGAAGCATTGCTTGAACGACTGTCATATCTGCTATCATATCTCCCTGCTGTCCTCCATATCTACCTCGACAATACCTTCCATTGCCTCTGTATCTTCTTCCTCTATTACCACAAAATTGATATCTACTTCTATTTCTAGATCTTCATCTTCAACTGTAGCTGATGCAAGACTGAGTTGATCTGCAATATTGCGAATCTGAGTCAAATATTTCTCCATTGAGAGGCCTTTCTTGGAGACTGATTGAAGTTTATTCTTCAATTGATGTATGTGAGATCGAAAGAGTGAGGTAAATCTCTTCTCTAGAGCACTCCAGACTTGAGCACAGTGTTGATATTGAAGAACAGTGGCAAACACAGATGAGGAGAGAGTTGCAGTAATGCAACTCAACAGATGTGCATCGATGATCTTCCATCTTGCAAACTCTGGATTTTTAATTATTATTCCAGATGCATCAAGGATCTGAGGAAGTGGACATGGAATCACTCTAGTTACAAAATCAAACAAATCTGTGGCTCTAAGCACATTCTGAAGCTGATGTTTCCAGATAAGAAAATTAGAAGAATCAAGTTTCATTGTTACTAGAGCCTGAAAATTCGAAATCAGTAAACTAAGACTTGGTGGTAGAGAAGATGATGAAACCACCATGAATGAATCTTGCTCGTGAGAGCTATATGGCTCTGATACCATAACAAGAAATGAGAAAAGATATTTCATTCACCACACAATTACACTTAGGGATACGCCTATTTATATTTAATACAAGAGAGTTGGTTAGGAGTTTGTTACAACAAACTTTAACTGAATCTTAACTAAGAATCCTAACCACCACTACTACAACACTGATATTTATATCTCTTTGCAGCTATATGTGATACACTAAGCTGTGGCTTCAATGACTGCTGTTGTAGCTTCAACGACTACAATTGCTGAGACTTATGCACTGGTTGCTGATGCAATGACTGTGGCTGCAATGGCTGCAGCTGCTGAGACAATTGTAATGGCTGCATAGTCTTATCATTTACCCAAAAAACAAAACTTCAAAAGGAATTGGTTTCTTGCCAAGCAAGAAGCAATCATAAACTTTCTTAGAGTAATCCATGTTTGAAACAGAATAAAACAAGAATTGATCTCTTTTATTGGATTAAATTCTTGCCTCATTCAAACACTACAATGCGAATTACCTCTTTCTTTATTTTCATTGTTTCTTGGTTCTTAATTAGAGTGTGGCTGTGACTTGGTGCGATGGCATTGTGGAAAGTACTGCCCACCTCTAGTACTATGGCACAGGTTAGCCTAACATAGCTGCAGGTATTGCAAGGATGAACTCTTTTTATATGTATTACCTTCCTTATTTTGTTTGTAGAATTAGATTAGATTATGGAAGTCTAAACTATCAATTCTAATAAAGTGAAATCTGGAACTGAAAATAAATGGGGCAACAAAACTAAACTAAACTAGCAAGTTTTCAATGTTAGAAACATATTTTACTTCAGTATATCAATATAACTAAATTGTGATGGAGGCATTGCGGTGAAGTTGAAATCAAGACTCAAGGATACCCTTTTCTTTTCTTTTTTTTTTTTTTTTTTTTGGTGGTTTGATTATCTACCATTTATGAAACTTGTCTTTGGTAAACAAAAAGGTTTAGTTAGCTTTATTTTATTTTTCTCTTTGGTTGATTTGTACTTTACCCTGCTGTAGGTTGTATTCTTACTCATTTGCTACCTTGTGAAAAAAAAAAAAATTGTATCCCTTTTCCCTCTCCTTTTTGTCTTCTAAATTAGTAGATTATTTGAAAATCATTTTATGCATTTGATGGCAATCTTTTTCCATTAAATAACTGTATTCTAGAAATGTGTTAAGTTAATTAGGAAGTTTAAACTCATGCTGTTAATATCAGTTCTTTTACATGTTCATAATCTAATCACCGAATTGGATACATAGGGTGAGACCCACATACCCATCTCGTGTGAGAGGGTTGAGAACTTTCTCCATCTCTAATAGCAGTAAAAATTCAGTCTATAAACCTTAAACTTTTGAAAAGCATTTGTCATAGACAGAATTAGTTGTAATTAATGTTGACAAGAAAACAATAAAATTGGTAACTACGTATACTACATGCATATATGTCTATCTTAAAAAAAAAAGAAAAAGAAAACCCCGATTTGTGATTATGATTCAATTTCAAACAATGAATAGCAATCCCAATCAACAACAAATCGACACAACGATTTAACGTGGAAAAAATCACAATTGTTGCACCTCCAATTATGATAAAAAAATCACGAGCCAAAACCACAAAACAATCCACTAAAATGACAAAAAGAAATTACACACGAGAACTCTCAATTATCTAGCAAATCCATGCGTGAATTGAACCAAACCCGATGTGCCTCTTTCACCACCGTCTTCACCACGGAATTGCTTTGCCCAACATTGAATCCACAACACCAATGTCGAATCCACGACGATGAACCACTCCAGAATCCACCAAAGCTTCAAGCCCAAGTTCCTCAAAATCCACCAATGAACACCTCTCTCTTTTTGTGAATGAAAGAACAAAACAAACCCTTGATGTTTGTCAATATATAGTTTGTTGATCAATCGATCGTCTTCTGTACATCAAGGATGTTAGGTTTTTATTCTTGGCAATCCTGTTTGACAAAACTCCTTTCAGTTGTAATTTTGTTCAACTTTTATTTTAGTGAGGCTATGAGTTTTTAGATGCGAATCCAACCCGAATTGTGTCTCGCACAGATGTTTCAGAAGTTAATTCTTTCATGTTTGCCACTTCACTGACTATGTCAGGGATCGAGCTGGCATTCCTACGCTTGAGCAGAGATTGCGACCTTTCAGAAGTTTCACTCGCCTGCAAAAGTACTAGGAGTTGTTTTTTCCTATTCGAGCGGCCATTCCTGCACTCGAGCAGACATTGCGGATTTGTTTTCTATAAATATGTGTTTCAGTCCAATTTTAGGGTACGACTTCCAGATCTTCTTCTTGGGTATTCGGCTTTTCATCTAGAGCTTCTTTACTTGTTTTCTTTGATATCTTTGAGAGCTTATATCATGAATTGAGTGGGTTATATCAAAGGGTTTGTTTATTTTGTTTTATTTACAAAAGAGAGATTTGTTCTTCGGTGGATTCCATCAAATTTGGGCCTGAAACTTTGGTGGATTCTAGAGTGGCTCATCGTCGTGGATTCGACATCGGTATTGTGGATTCAACGTTGGGCAAGACGATTCCGAGGTGAAGACCGTGGTGGAAGAGGGATATACGGGTTGGTTCAATTCGAGCATGGACTCGCTAGGTAATTGAGAGTGCACTTGTGTAATTTCTTTTGTTTTCTTAGTGGATTGTTTTGTGGCTTTTGCCCATGGTTTTTTTATCACAGTTGGAGGCACTCCAATTGTAGTTTTTCTACATTAAAATCGTTGTATTGATTTGTCTTGATTGTTTGATTGGGATTGTTATTTACTACGTAAAATTGCTACATAATCACAAATCAATATCTAGGAGATTTCTAGATTTTTCGAAGGAAACTCATATATAAACACCGTCCAATATAGAACACTTTGTATTTTACTCATCTCTGAGAATCTGGATGGGTTGAACCCTAAAAAAACAAACGGCGCATTTTATACAAAATAGAGCTACGAAGACCACTCGAGCACACACTTTACCACTCGAACAGTGTGAGAAAAGGCAATCACTACAGGAAATTAGAGTTTTAGCGGCGTTTCAAAAACGCCGCCAAAAGCCTCAAAAACACCACAAAATGTTACAGCGACATTTAATATTTTTGTCCCTGATACGACCGCCGCAATAGCTTTGCAACGTTTGAAAAACGTCGCTAAAAATATTAGACGGCGTTTTTGAAAACGCCGCAAAATCTTTGACATTGTTGGAACTTCCGTTAGTAACGGATGACGTCACAATGACGTCATTTAGTGGCGTTTTTACCAAAAACGCCATTTTTTATTTATTTATTTATTTTTGGGTGTGTGTTATCATATAAAACTGAAATAACAGACCAACTCAGTTCCCATCAGTTGCTTTTGCAACAACACATACCAATGAAGCAAAGATGACATACTATTCAATCCAAAGTACCAATAAAAATTAACAGCTTTAAGCATCAATACAAATTAACAACTAGTAGCAAATCTAACAACAATGCACAATACTCTAAATAGCAATTCACTACATCAAGCAGTTCCAAAAGCTGCTTCTCACAACTGGTCACATCAACCCAAACTTCCACCTGAGTTGTCGGCTTGTCTCCAAGGTGTTTAGAATTTGCAAGTGTATGCCGATTAGCACCAATATTGACATCTAAGATTTCATTTCACTGCATCACATTGATTAATATAATGCACAGAAATCGCCAGCTTAAAATCTTACTGTATGTTAACCCCAAAAATAATGAAATCACAGATTTTAACAATGTATTTCATAACTATAAATTACATTAAGTGAAATGTTACACCATGTCTTTTGATTCTAAATATGATGTAGAACATGCGGTGTCAGTTAGTTTAGGCATCCAGTCAAAGTTGCAAATTTGGGCCAGAACCACCCATGTTCGATTTGAAACAGCCCAACAACAAAAATTCACTGCTTCACCGTGACCTAAGCCACCAAAGTCTCTCATTTTGGCTCCCAAATTCACATTTGTTCCCCTTTCTAGAAAGTTTTAATTTAGTTATGACTTAATTTAGGAGTTTTCATTTTTTTTTTTTTTGACACTTTTCTTATACTTTATAGTATCTCAGTTTGAATCTAATAGAAATTTGCAATTGTTGGTACTTTTGTTCATTATTCTATGTCTTGTTAGGAATAGGATTATTATTTTATATCAAGGGTTGTAAACCTTCACTAAAGTATCTCAGTTTTAATAATATTGGTCTTTCAGTGAGGCTTATTTAATGGTGGATCATGGTCCTCAGAATAATATGCAATAAGGTGTTCCTACAATCAACATAAAACAAACACCCACAAACTATTAACATTTCAATACTACCATCCTTAACCCAAATCGGTTCTAACATTTCAATACTGCCAAAGTTGAACCAGAGACACTCCGTTTATATATTAAGACCAACATTACCTTCAGCGTGGAACTTTCAGATGATTCAACAAGCAATGTTTGCATCAACTCTTCCTTCTCCAATGCTAACTGCAAACACAAAGTTCAGAACTCGGTAATTCTAAAAGTATACTCAATAATATTACTTCAATTATTTTATCAGGAAATTAAAAATATCAAATATGAAAAAGGGAAAAATATAGATATCAAAACCTTACAAAAATGAAATAAAAAAGGTTCATCCTGCAAGAAACAAGTGAACTGAAATCTATATAAAGATGGAACACATGCTACCTCGGAAATTAATGTGTTAATGTTTTGAATCGTTTTCATTTGATCAACTGGAATATTTAAAGATGAGACTTCAAGATTGAACTGTCTATTTTCAGGGAGCAACGAGGAACTGGAGGCTTCACTTCTGAGAAAAGGTGCAGTACTGTGCATTTCCTGGTTTGAGGTGTCCGCTGTAGCATCTGCATCATCCTCATGGACTAAATTAACAATAAACACAACCAAAAGAGTGATCAAATTCATAGAATGAAAATGACTGTTAAAGCACGATCAATATCCAATAATCACTAGTAATGATACAAATCCATCCATGGCTCGGATAGGAGGCAGAGCATGTACACTCAAGGGTATTCAATAGAATACCCTGATGTTTTTTTTTTTTTTTTTTTTGAGGTTTCATATATGTTTATCAGTAATGAATCAAGATTTTGAATACCCAATTCTTAGATCTTGAACACCTAATTTGTTGATTCCAATTTTTGCACACCCAACTCACATTCCACTTGAGTAATATTCAAGATCAAAAAACAATCCTCAAACAAAAAAGAAAAAGCCTAATACTATAGAAACCAAACATAAACTCGAACACAAAAAATGTATGAATAGAAAAGATTTTTCAAAAGTGCACCAATCAATCTTGTAAAATCTCATCCATTCATACATTTTGTGTTCAGTTCTATGTTTGATATCTGTGTTCCTATTTATTTTTCAAATAAAATAAAGGTACCAAACAAATAGCTCTCTTAGTAAATATAGCTTATGTCAAATTAGGACATAAAATTTGTAAAGAATTGATTGCGTAACGAAATGGGATATTAATGAAAAAATGATTGTTTAGTTACTTACATTGAAAATAATTTATTCAATAGTATTTTGCTTGTGATTTGAGAAGTTCAAATTGGAAGATTTATTAGTAGTGGGAAATAACCACTGATAAGTGTATTCTTTTTATACAAATTCTAATTTAAGTTCAAGTTTTTGGATACCCTAACCAAATTTTCTGGAGCCACCACTGATGGCTCATCTGTCCGTAATTGAATCTTATACTTAAAGAACTTAAAGAATAAAATAGTCCATTAACATCTAGCATGACAGATATGTAATCACAATGCCAACTGCAATCATCAAAAAATAATTCTTGGTTTCGAAACTATGCTGTAAGAGCATTGAAACAATCCTTGGTTTACAAACTCACTCTGACACATGCGATTCTCTTGGCAGCAACATAAAAGTAGGTTCCACTTAAGCTTTAAGCTTCAATTATGCCACAATCTAATAAAGTTCATACACCAACACTATGTATATATAAGGCTAACGAATAAAAATAAATAGATATACTCAAAATAACTCATGAACAGATTTAAACTCCTAAATAACTCAAACTCCCAATTATTGTTGCCTTATCGATCTTCATCAATTCTCCCCACTAAGAAGAACTCCCATATGGAGAATAAAGAGAAAGATAGCACTCAAATTATTCAGAATTAAAGTATCAAAGATTGCCCTTAACAATCGGAGTGGCAACAGTGATGAAGCCAGGGCATATTATTCATATATTTCAAATCAATGATGAACCCAACACCATTCCAATTAGAAAAACTTCAATCACTTCCGATTCCTTTGAAACCAAAAATAAACTAAAATAAAATAAACTTGAATAATAATTTGAAATTTTTTTTTAAAAAAAAAAAACCCCACTCAGAACACCCTAAACTCCTTGACATAAATTTACACCAAATTGAATTTTACTCCAATATTTACCAAATCAAGAAATTCTCAAATCTATATTCAAAATTAAATTCTAAACTAAGGTCTCAAATTTTCCACTCTGCCATTGGTTTTTACAATACAAATTCAAATAGCTCCCTTCTTTTTATGGTTGAAAATAAAGAGCAAATCCCAAGTAATATTGCAATTCTAACAGCATATATATATATATAACTGTATACACAAAGAAGAGAGAGAGAGAGAGAGAGAGAGAGAGAGAGAGAGAGATCTAATAAAAACTTACAGATTTGAGAAGCCAAATCTCAAATAGGTTTCATGTAGATTAATCGACCAATTGATGAACGATGAGATCTAATAAAAACAGAAAATCAGAAGTGAGAAGCCAGATCTGAGTTAGAATGTAAAAAATCTATTAAAAATAAAAAACCTAAACAAATTGAAACTCACAAAATCGAAAGAGACAACTGCAAATCTGGAGAATCAACCTTCGAATCTGATGAAGAGATGAGTACAGAGAGTGAGAGAGAGAATTCGAGCAAGAGTGAGAGTGAGACTGCGACAGAGAGAATTCGAGCGAGTGCGAGAGTGAGAGAAACTGCAAATCTGGAGAATCAACCTTCGAATCTTCAAGAATCAACCTTCAAATCTTCGACAAACTTCATAGATCTGATGAAGAGATGAGTACAGAGAGTGAGAGTGAGACTGAGAGAGAGAGAATTCGAGCAAGAGCGACAGTGAGACTAAGACAGAGAATGAGAGCGAGAGCGAAAGTGAGAGACAACTGCAAATTTGGAGAATCAACCTTCGAATCTTCAAGAATCAACCTTCAAATCTTTGACAAACTTCATAGATCTGATGAAGAGATGTGTCACGACCCAAACCCGCCCCGAGTAGGTTGGTATCGTAACCGGCCAGTAATCCTAGATTACCACAGGCCTTTCTGTACAAAACATAAATAAACGGGGCTCGCGGAAGCGAAAACAAACTACAATAGTCCAAAGAGCTGTGCATTTATATGAACATACATTACATGCCAAAAATGAGTTAATTACCCACATTCATTACATAACATGATCGTAAACATCACATACGACTCTGTCACAACTGTACAACAAAACTAAACAAGAGCTCACAAAACGGCCTTCCAGGCCTAGCCCCGACTCGGAGGCACACAAAACTGGTAGGCTCGATGCAAATCTCAGCTTAGGCTTGACTCCCTGAATGCTCACCTATAAATACATAAATACAAACAATGAGCTAAAGCTCAGCAAGTAACATTAACGTAAAGGGGTAGTGAACGAACTCCAACATTTCATATAAATCCGTAAAACATAACATTCATATACATAACCATACTCATCATAGAACATACATAATGGCATACTCCATAGAACATAACATGTGTCGACTAACGACTAGAGTAACCGATCCCGGACACCGATTAAACACATACCGAGATCTCGTAACTGGTCATGGGCTTGTCCTTCCATGCCGTCCCCCATGACTCAAGCGCATGGGCCTGCATGTTCTCGCCCCCATGACTTCAACTAACTATGGATGCCATACTAGATTCGCAAATAGGACATTCGTTCACAGAAAACATTATCATTTCATAATCTATACATAACATAGCATTTTTGAAACATAATTTCATAATAACATATCTTTACAGAAATGTTACTCACAGTGGGTTTCCAAAACCGATGGCACGGTCTTCACTTCTTGACCTGCAAATCATCAACAGCATAATACATTTCTTAACATATCATCATCAAATCACATAATTCATGCCATTCCATATTTCTTTTACATTCTTTCATATTCATTCTTATCTTTCTTTACTTTAATTCATACTCATGAAATGCTAAATTATGCCATTAACATGCTAAAAATCATGTAAAACAACTTCCAAAAACTTTCCTGAAAAAGGTCCTCCGCTCGAGCGCCCCTTTGTCCGCTCGAGCGGACTGTACAATCTGTCAAAACTGCTGGGAGGCCGATTTCTCCGCTCGAGCGGGCTTCCCTCCGCTCGAGCGGACCATGCAAAAGTCCGAAACTCTGGTTCTTCTTCTAAATTTCATCATTTTCTTTGAAACATTAACTTCCAATCTTATGAAATCAAAGCTCAAAATCATTGATCAACAACATGATTGAACCATCAAACTTCACACAAAGCCCATATAGATCAGAAATAAGATCAAACCCATGAACTAAGATGAAAAACCATGAACATATACATACAAGCTTCATATCTCTATATCCATGGAGGTTCTACCTCAATTTGCCAAATATAACTTAAATCATGCCATAGATGCTCAATTTAAACATAAATTCTCTTTCATTCCGTTCATATACCACAAGATCATTGATGATGCAACTTTATTTCAAGGAAATAGGAGAAGATCCTTACCTTAAACACTTGATTAAGAAAGTTTGAGCTTAAACCCCTTTTTCTTCTCTTCTTCTCCCTTGCTTTCCCTCTCCTACGAATTCCTCTCTTTTCTCTCTTCTAGATTTTTCTTTCTCTTTGGTTCTTGAGTCAAACAAAGTCATATAATTCTTACATCCTTATCTATATCTCACAATAAATAGATTTGTACCAAACATTTGAGCCAAACAAGCTTTACGAATCAGACGAAATCCAGTCTTCAATTTAATGTCCCAAATAACTCTAAAAATTCCCGGTATCACATAGACATGTTCAATTTCGTTTTCTGAAGCCATTACGGTTGTCAATTTAAGTCCCAAAGTCGTAATTCCAACAGATATTTTGCTAATTCAAACAGATAATCTTCAATTAAATCATATAAATGCATAATTAATTACTGATAATTGTGACACACGGTTCCGGGTCATTACAAGATGAGTACAGAGAGTGAGAATGAGACCGAGAGTGAGAGAGAATTTGAGCGAAAGCGAAAGTGAGACTGAGACTGAGACAGACTTCGAGCGAGGGTGAGAGTGAGAGTGAGAGTGAAAGTGAATTCGAGCAAGAGTGAGAGGGAGGGAGAGAGTGAGATAGGATATGTAACGGCGTCAGATATGCACCCACAACAGCACTGTTTTGAAATTTAATTAACACAGCACTGTAGTTTTTAATTTTTAATTGATCAATGATGGCGTTTTAATAAAAATGCCATAAAAAAAACGTTGCCATAGCTTGTTTTTGTTGTAGTGAGTGCTCACATATAAGCCAATCGCTCGAGCAGTAAAACATGTCTCCCAAAAGTTCAAAACGTAAGCAAAGATACTAGATGAACCATTTCACCGCTTAAGTGCAAAAAAGACCACTCGAGCGGTTAATCAACTTTGACTTCTTTCTTGGCTTTGGCTTCAGGGGATCTCCGTACTTAGTCAGCGAAATGACAAACCAAGAGAGCTAAAAAAGATACAAATTGTCAGTACACACTCCTTTACTCTAACATAACTAGGGTTGGATCCGCATCTAAGTTCTCATAACTCATAGATACAATAGAGCGAATAAAAATACAACTTAATAGAATTTTGTCTAATGAAGTTATCAATTATAAAAACCTAACAATATCTATACTACTATAATATCAGAGAGAGTTACTTATTGCTATAACAATTTACATGTATCTTATTTTATACCCATTTTGCTCTCATATTTTGTTCAGACTACTTTACTATATGTTTGGACTATTTTATAATTTGATGGCCCAACTCTTCGTGTCAGATTGCCGTGTGAAGGCTAATGCTCTCATTTTCACATGGTCACTCCCTTTGTTTCAAGGAGAAAAAGCACGTCTCCATCATTTTACACTCTCTGTGGTTCAGTCTCTGTGGAAGATCTCCAGGATGTGGATCACAATGGGTTCACGAGCTCAACCGAAGATGGGTTCACTAAGATATTCAATAGTCTATGACTACTTTATCATCAGAATTGCATATGTAGTGGTAGCCATCTCAATTGAGGTATTTTCGCTTTAATTCACCAATTCTTGGCTTAGATCACTATTTTGTTTTGCATTTTTAGGATTTTGCATGTTCTACAACATTTTATTATTTATTTTTTATGTGATTCTTTGTAACTCCACGCTTTAATTCGAGAGAATCAGATATTGAAGTAGTTAATGCTTCTCTATTCTATACCTTATTTATTTATTGTCTTGTTTATTGTTGTTATAGTTTCCTTAGAAAGTTCTATATAATCCATGGAGAAAATGTCCTAGGAAGTTGAAATTTGAAGTTGCTTACTATTTTTGTTTAGTTTCAATACGAGGCAATTGCTTGTTTATGACATTGACAATAGGCTGCAAGCAAGAATAATGATTTGGATTTAGTTTATTTTATTGAAAGTAATTTTTTAACTGAGCAGGTGAACTAGAACTTCATGTTTCCCCTTTTATTTTGAAATTTGTTACTTTGCATCCATAGGGGATGCATTCGAACTTATGTTGCACAATACTGATCTTGGAAATCATTGGAAGCCATTAAGAAGATCTCAAAATATGTTGCTCAGAATATAGTGGGCAAATTACATGGTATGAATTCAAATTCCTCTATTCGACCTTTGATCCCCGTTTTACTCTATTTACCCTTGTTATACTTGTGTTGTTTCATATATTTGTTTCCGTTTTTGCTCCATTTTTCCTCGTTAATTATGTTTCGAGTATTGTTTAATTTAGGTAGAGAATACATATAATTTATTTAAATTATGGTTTGTTGAATTCTAGAATTAGAGCTTTCAACCTAATTTATTGAATTTATTTATAGGTGATTCTTCATGCCAAAAAATAAAATAAAAATTCCTTTCACTTTATATATTATTGCATCTTTGGGTTTGTGCATATAAGTATCAAATTATTGCCAATTGGTCACAATCCGGTCACAATCTCATTCAAGCTCTATATTGGATGATTAATTTATTCATTTGCATAACCCATATTTGTATTTGCTCATTCTTCTTGTTCATGGACTTCTTGGTTTTAATTTGTTAGATTTGATGTGTTCTGTGGTGAAATAGCTATTCATGATTCCTTTTGTCCATGCTTCTGGTAAGAATTATATTGTCCTTGCTTAAAATTGTGGAGACTGTAAGTGAAAGTGTGACTAATCTCCAACTAGGCTCAATGGCAATTGTTCATTCTCAGGGCAGTTCCTTCACTGGACCGACACCATTGGTCTTTGAGGTTTGTTTGGTTTTTTTCTCAATAGTTCACTTTTATGAGTTTGGCTTCTGGTTTTCCTTCTTCTTCTGACTTAATTTGCTGTTTCCTTCACTTATTATCCAGGATCGTCTCGCCAAATTGTCTGGTATGTTGTTTCTTCTGCTTTGATTTGTCAATCTTGAAACTGATGTGTGAAGCATGATTAATTAGCATATGTGTTTAACCGTATGCACTGTAGTTTGCTTTGTGTTAGAACATAAGTAATATCAAGGTACTTCTATGAAAAATAAAAAAATAAAATTGTTGTGTGCTTGAAATTCATTACAAAAAATCTATAAACTGAAAGCAGTGATGAAGACCTGTCTTAGACTGTCTTGAGGAGCATATTAAGGGCGTATTTGATTGGATGGATTTGAATATGGGATTGAGATTATTAATCCGTGAGTCCAATTATCCTATGTTTGTTTTAACATTTTGGTTTAAGATTATTAATCCAATAGATAACTAATACAACAAATTTGTAGGATTATGGGGTAGGGGTGAGATTATTAATCCAATGGATAATTTATCCTATTAATCCAATTGGATAGTAAATACCACACTAATTTAATAGAATTATTAATACCTCACTATTAGTCTTGTGAATCAAACATGGCCTAAAAATCTTGTGTTGGGTTAATTTTGTGAGGTCAAATTTGGGGATATCATCCCAAGGAAGGGAGAAATTTGTGGTGTTCCACTCTGCAGCTTGAGACTGATTGACGATTGTTTTTCCTTTGTTCACATTGATTGAAGGTGCAATAGATTTTGCCTCTTATGGGGTTCTGCTTTTCATTTGTTTGAGTTCATGCTGGCACTCTGTTTTTGTTGAATGTTACTTTGCTATACTTCGTCTTGTTTTTGTCTTGCACAGTGGCCATCTTACCGACTTCTAGATTGTAGTTTTTAGGACACTTACTGATCAATCTTACTAATTAGACTTGTTTACCTACAGGTTATAATTGATAAATTTATCACTATAAAAATAAGAGATTGATAAATTTATTAATAAGACTTAATGGGATAATAAGTCTCAAAAGTAAGCCCTATTGGTAATTTACCTTAGTTTTTTTTTTTTTTTATTAGGATTATTCAATTAGATGGGACCAGGAACATCATGATTGGGTGTGGTTGCCCTCAGTTTTGAAGCAACTCTCCTGGGGAATTTGTCTTCACTATTGATGTAATGTACACTACACTATTTTTTAGGATAAATTACACCCACACCCCTTGATATTTATATTTAATACAAATTATTCCTTGAAGTTTTAGAAATTACACTTCCTTCCCTGAAGTTTGTATTTGCATTACAAATTACTCATTCCCCTAGTCAACTGTTAAACAACTTGGCAGATTTTGCCTAGGTCAACAATTTAATTATTTACAATGCCAATTTTACCCCTTATCACTCTTCTTTATCATTTTGTAGGTTTCTCCTAGCACATTTTTTTTTTTCTTTTTAGAAAGGCATTCCAAAAAATTAAAAACTTGACAAACCAAACAAAACCATTTCAGTTGTCATTCAATTAGATTATTGAATATCACACAGTGAAGGGACTCACATCGGATTGGCTCTGACTGGCTCTGAACGCCAAGGGACTCACATCGAAGGGAGTTCTTATAGACAGCACCAAACAAAGCTATTAAGCCAACCCTACTAGCACAATATTGTTCGCTTTGGCCAAAGCCTCACGGTTTTGTTCTTCTTTAGAAAAGGCCTTATACTAGTTAGGAAGAATTAGTCAACTTATTAAGTGGGTTGTGAATGTCTCTCAGACTGATGTGAAACAAACCCATTTCGGGCTCCCACACTATTTGTTAAGTTTTGATTAAAGATTTTAATCATTTTCATGTTTGTTGATGGACTTGATGCTTGAACAGTACACAGTGAAGCACAAACAAGAAGATGAAAGGAGAATCATCTCGGCTGATCATTGGGATCTCCGTAGGGGTAGTAATTGGTGTGCTTTTGGCTATAATGGAACGGTTTTGCATTACCATAGAAGACGCTAACAGATATGGAATAGTAGTTCTCGGAGGGTGGCAACCATCCCTATTCGTACTAATGGTGCTGATTCTTGTACAATATTATCAAATCCTTCTGCTAGTATGGAATCACCCAGAATATCTGTGTAGAATGGCATGTCTTTGTGGCTTGGAGTTGGAGGACTTAAAAGGGCTAATATGGTTTCTGCATCTAGAATGCTTTTATCTAAGATTCTTCGTTCATCTTTTGAGCATGCATCTTAACCAGCATTGTAATGCTTTCTTTAATGTGTGCATTGCAGTTTTAGAAGTTTTTTTTATTTATTTATTTATAGTGATATATGCTATTTTATCATCCACGACGTTCTTTGGATCTCCCATGATTCCGCAGTTGTGCCACTATCATGCCCTTCACTGGGAGTCTAGATTCTCTCCTTACTCTCTGTCCTTATCTCTATACTTACAATGGTGCAGATGCATTTTAAGATAATTCAACAGTCCAGATCTAACTATTTTAAAAAATAAAGATATTAAACAAGTCAGATCTAGACCGTTGGATCATCTTAGAGTGCATCTCCACCGTTCCAAGTAGGGAGATAAGGAGAGAGAGCAAGGAGAGGATCCTAATTCCCACATTGGTGTCTCACTGTATTCTTACATAAACACATAATATCCACACAATTAGCAAGTAATTGATGTACGACAATTTAGCAATTCATTTTTTTTTTTTCTTCTTTTATCATGGGTACACCTAATCATGTGAAGCAAGACACATGCGCCACTAATGTGTGTATATATATAAGAGAGAGAGAGAGAGAGAGAGAGAGAGAGAGAGAGAGAGAGAGAGAGAGAGATGCAGGGTGTGTGAAGATGTCAATATATGTGCACTTTTTAATTTATTTTTTTTTAAAGTAAAATTGGGACACATATTACAAATTAAAAATTAGGGACTTATATATATATATGTATGTATGTATATATGGTACTTTCAATAGGTCATAACTTTGCATTTGGTGGTCTATTTTGGATGATTTTTTTTATTCTATCTATTTTTTCGAGATCTATGCATTATTTTGTTAAAAAAAAGAAAGTAAAAAGGTAACTGTTTTGGGTTTGAATTTGAATTTGAATTTTCCAACATAAATTATGAAACATAAGACAAAATAATCCTGTGATTCAATCTACATGGTGTGGCAAGTTTATGTTCCATTGTGTAGAACCATAGTTTGTATGATACCAAATATATAGTTGCTTTGTCATGGGTTGCTTTCGCCTTGTCTTGCTTTAAGTTAGTGTTAAAATGGGATAAATATGTTTTAATTTTTTTTCTTTCAAATTTTATATTTAATATTGATCAAGTTTTAAAGATCCTAAGAGGACGAATCTAAAAATATCAATTTAATTAAAAATGGGTTTATATATTAAATTTATAATGTTTTAAAGTTGTTAGCACAAAATATACATAAAGTGCAAATGTGTCAAGAATTATTCTTAACTGTACATATTTAGACTCACCAACCAAAAAGTGTCATGTGTGTAGGGGTGTAATTTTAGCCCATGAGCCCGTAGCCCACTTTAAGCCTGCCTGCGGCCTGGGTGGACCCGGCTAGACCCGAACCCAAGCCCTCCCAAGACCCTAAGCCTGGGCCTGGGCTTGGGTCGTGTGTTCTGGAGCTTGGCCTAGACCAAAAAAATTTTCCTCCTCTGGCTCAGCCAACCTGCCCCAACGGCTCTGCAGCCTTTCACTGTGCAACAATAAGAAATTAAAAGAAAAATTAAAACTGTCATTTGACCATTAATTTCACAACGGCTAAAATTTTTTTATTTATTATAAATTAATCCCTCCCTCCTCCCAACTCTTATAAATAAGATATTTCTCACAAACAAATATCTCTCTCAAACTTTCGTTCTCTCTCAACTCTCAACTCTCTCAATTAATCTTGAAATCTCATCCTTAAGTGGCAATTGCAATTGTGCAAGAAGAAGCTTTTATTAGGAGAAGTTAATTTTTGTATTGCATTCACTGATCAGTAACATTAATTATTTAAATTAATATTTATTAGTTATTCATTTTTTTACGTTAATTATTTCGTAACATATATTACTTGTTATTATTTACTCATTATTTTAATTAATTGTTAATTAATATATTATTTTAATTAAATTACTATGGATCCTAATTTTTCTAATGTTTAAGTTAAAAGTTGATATATGTTTATGTTGAAATTAATATATATTGTTAATTTGAATTACTATATATTAATATATATAAGCTTTTAACTTAAAAAAGCTTCACCAAATAGGGTCATACCCCTAGATGATGATGCTACTGTTAAAAGAGGGATATTAGGTACAGTAGAAGGAGAAGGTAAAAGCGCCCCTACCCCAACTTTCAAATAATCAGCTTTTTTTCAGCTTATTTAAGCTATTTCTACCTAATAAGCTATAAGCAGAAACTACACTAAATGGTTTGGCACAAACTTCCAAATCAAAATAAGCTATAATCACCTCCCAAAGCTGTAACAAACAGTCCCTATGTTTAGTACTGTTTGGGAGCATTTTGAAAGAGTATCTGTAACTAATCTTGATTATACATCTGTATTTAAAGTAAAATGTAAATACTATGGACATTTACTTAGTGTTGCATTAGCAGAGGTACTAGCCATCTAAAAAGGCATGCTCCAAGACATTTACAAAATCAATAACTTGATATTAGAACTCAAATGCAATTGGGGGGGTTCATCAACTGGTAATTTGCAAACATGTTCATATGATCTTATGCATGCACAAAGTTCTGTAATTGATTATATTATTAAAAAGACCAACATTTTACTACTAGTGAATGTCCTGATTTTTTAGAAATGAATATTCATTGAGGTTTTGCATCGCAATAGCAAGATTTTTCAAGAAACACTATTAGAAATAGGATTTTAAAGAAATTTGAGGATATTAAAAGTGAATTATTTGACATTTTTAAAAATTTGAATAGAAGAGTTTGTTTAACATCTAATATGTGGTCAAATAATAGTTTAGAATATCAATGTATTACTGCACATTTTATTGAAAATGATTGGAAATTAAATAAAAGAATCATTTCATTTAGATTAGTTGAACTTTCATACATTGGTCATTCACTTAGGGTAGAAATAATTAATGTATTATATGAGTGGGTTTTACAAAATAAAATATTTACCATTAGTTTAGATAATGTAACATATTACAATTAGAGTGTAGCCATTTGAAATCAACATTACAACGCTGGAAGTACTTCAAAATTTTCCTCTTGTTCCTTGTCCCACATTGATTTCTTATTAGTTTTTTTTACACATTTTATATGTAGACCTTTGTCATTGGGTATGGGACAAGAATGTAGGGGAGACTATGTAAGCTTTGGGCTATATGTGTGAAGCCCATATATATATATACAAGCGTGCGCATTGGACTTCGACTAGGCTGGGTTGGGCGCGTGTGTGAGCTAATACAATATATATATATTCTCATTGATTTTCTATAAGATTCATTTCCTTTTGTAATTAACTATGATTAAGGAATTAACTAGCCATTTTATAATTCAAGGGATTTGTTTGATCAAATGCTTAATTTATTCTTACCTTACTTTCAGACTTGGAATTATATATATACTAGTAGTTTAGTAATATAGAAAAAGTTCTCTCTTCTTCTTCGTCTTTCCTACACTGTTTCTTGGTTTCTTTGGGCTATTCCTTAGATGAGTTCAGGTCTTGCTCGGTGAGTGCACACCATCAAGACTCGCCGGTGTATCTTGGACAACGACCGCCAGTAGCCATTTGCACCAAGTGGGGCAAAATCGTTTCTTAAAGATAACAAATTGACTTTTGCGCCTTGATTCTATTCTTTCTCTATTTTTATTCTGCTTTTATCTTCTTGTATCTATTTCAGTTTGTTAATCAAGTAGAGTTTTATATATTTTTCCAACATACAACTACTTATTGATGGTGATTTATTTCATATTCGTTGTTGTGCTCATATTTTAAACCTGATTATTAAAAAAACTATGCATATATATGACACTTCTATACTGGTAATAAAACATGAGGTTATTACTATTATGTCTTCTACCAATCGAATTTCAAAATATAGAAAAATTTGTCAACAAGAAGGTATACCATTTAAAAAATTAATTTTATATATAGACAACAAGTGGACTTCAACGTATAATATGTTAAAGAGAGCTTGCAAATAAAGAAAAACAATAAATTTATTTTTTGCAACAACATCAATAGGAGAAGTACTGACTCCCAGAAAACTTAATTGGCGTCAAGTAGCCCTATATAAAGATTTTCTAAAAGTTTTTTATACTGCAACAAAATTATTTTCTTATATATATATATATTCCTACTTCACCATTTGTTTTACATATGCTAGCAGAAATAATGAAATTCACAAAATATATTGGTAATGAATATTATATAACCATTATTATTGCAATGAAAGAAAAATTTGATAAATATTCGATTTATTATCTCATCTTTTAGGTTTAGCCATCGTAATTGATCTTAGATTTAAAGGAATTTATTTACAAAACTTTTTAGATCATATTTTTTCTGATAAAAAACAACTTGCCCCTATTATGAAAACATACACAAAATTATTTGAAGAATATAAGGAAGCTATATCTGCAAATACATCTACACACACTACGCCAGCCTCATTCTCGAGGTAGAATTAAGTATTTTTTCAACAATAAAAAGTAGAAGAATATCTCAAATACAAGCGTAAGTAGTTCTGACAATGTTATTTAGATAGTCCAGCAGTGGATGATAACTATGATTTTGAAATTTTGAATTGATGGAACAAAATCAACCTATGTGGCTTGTGCTTTCATAGATGACCCGTGATATACTAACAATTTTTATTTCTATAGTTGCTTTTGAAACAGCTTTCATCCCAAATGGTTGAGGCATTGATGATATTGAAATAGTATATGCATGTGCTTATAAGAAGACAAAATTATAGTGAAAATAAGATAATTTAAAGCGATTTGAATGATATATCCTCAGGCAAAGCGAGTGAATTATCTGCCTCTTCTGCTAATTGATCAATATTTTTTTTTTTTTCCACTATTTCATTTCATAATGTATCTATTAGATTATTGAGGTGGAGTATAATGCAAATGGTTGGTAGGCTAGTAGGTGCCAACCCAGTTGAGATGTACTAGACCTATAACGATGTAATTTTTCTACCATCATCAATAATCTATATCTATTTTATTTAATGATATAAATTTTTTTAATATTTTATTTCATTTGGAAATAAAAATTATTCATTAAATAAATGTTATTTATTTAATTTAATGATTGGAGCCTAGACCCGTCGACCCTAATTTGTGTGAGCCTGGATCTGAGCCAAACTTTTTAGCTCGTGGGCCAGCCCAACCCAAAAAATGGCGAAAGCCCATGAGATCCGAAGGCAAGCCGGGCTGGCCGGACCCAAATCACACCCCTACATGTGTATGTTTACCACCAATAAAGATCAAAGCTTAGACCTCTGCTAGAAAACATTCCATCACATGGAGTATTGGTCAATTTTTTCAAAACTAATTTAGTTAAAAATAAAAATTAAAAGCATTCATCAATTTTATTTTTTTTTTCCTTTTTTGTTTGGTTTCAAATATTTTTCAAAATTTTAGAATTTTTATACAGGAAGATAGTTTGTCTATGGATCACAACTGGACTGGGCAGCCTAGTTGGGACCATGAGCCCACTTCGTTCATATTGTAAATTTTTATGTGTAAATCTTTTAATTAAAAAAATTAGATTGATTCAATAATTGTAACTATATATATTATTTCATTACGCTTGTCATTCAAAAAATGAATGATTTATTGTTAAAATTATTTTTACCTTGCATTTTTTTATTTTTTGGAAGAAAAATATGAAGAAAAAAATATATCTACATTTATCAAATCAAATTTGATTTTTTTTTTTTTTTTTTTTTTTTTTTTGAATGATCTAGGTACAAACCTACGAAAAAACACAATTTATCTCCAGTACACATTTGTATGAGCATCTTAGATTAACGGTCTATTTTTAAAATCATTTTTACCTTGCATTTTTTTTTTTTTTTTTTGGGAAGAAAAATATGAAGAAAAAAATATATCTGCATTTATCAAATCAAATTTGATTTTTTTTTTTCTTTTGAATGATCTAGGTATAGACCTACAAAATGAACTGATTGAGCCATAACACAAAAGTGCCTTTCTCTCTTTAAATCCATATGTAACAAGATACATAACCCAAATCCACGAAGGCATGTTTGATAACAATTATAAGTTAACTTATTTAGTTTTTTTATTAAGGGTTGGGCTTCTCTTAAGGGACGTATAGAGCCCACTACGTGTCTCGTTTTGATAATTCAAACAATTCGTTTTGAAGGCCCTTCATGTATTATTCATGAAAAAAATTAATTTAATCCAATAATCGTACTCTTTTTATTTTATCGCATTTGTCTCAAAAAAATGAATAATCTATTTTCAAAAATATACTCATCATCTTCTTCTTCTTTTTTTAGAGAAATGCGATATAATGAAAAGACTACAAGTGTCCGATCTACTTAATTTTTTCATAAATGATATACAAAATTATATAATACACACTACAAATATTCATAATTTCCATTATAAAAAAAAACAACTTTTTTATGATATATACTTTTTTTAAAACACACCTCTTGATTTCTTTTTCGCTGTATTTGAATCATGAATTTAGATAAAGACTTGAAAAAAGAGAGGAAAAATGTAAGTCGAATATGAATGAAATATAATTATATTTCATTTACATTTTTTCTTTTTTCCAAATTCCTATCTAAATCTATGATCCAAAAACAAACTTTCTAAATTTCTTTTTATTTTTATTTTTTTTAGGTGCATAAATGGATATATAAATAGACTACTCCATATACCCGCCAAGCTATATTGCCCTATCAAAATGGCCTTGATTTTTTTTTTTTTTTTTTTGGTATGATAAAATTTTCATTTGATAAATCTCATTAAATAAAAAAATAAGGGACCCATTCATTAAAAACCAAAATCTATTTCTTCTCTATTATGTTTTTCACTCAAACCAGATAAAAGATCAATGGTTAAATGGTTGTTTGATCACATATATTTAAAAGATGTGTTTGATACTATTGACAATAAGATAATCATCTAATAATTTTAAGAAAATAACACATCGTCGAATATAATTATAAAAATTTATATATATATATATATATTGTTAAGGTGGTAGTATTTTATTAAAAATTTATTTGACTTTGAAAGCGAAAAATTTCAAATGTTAATTAGCTTAAATTTTCTTTTAATAAAATTTGTAAAACTTTAAATTTTGAATGACTCCATCTATTAAATTTCTAGGGTCGCCATTGGCCCCTTAGCAATTACAGTATATCTATGAGAAATTCCTCTACATCAAGATCAAAGTTAAGACATCTTGCATACCTGAGCGCTAAGAAATATATTTAACCTTAAAAAAAAAACAAACTATGATGACTTATTTTAAGCGAGAAATCCAAAAACATTACCACCAAACGAATCCTGTTGGTGGCTTTCTGAATTCATACCAACACAGAATCCACCCTTGGTTACTTGAAGACCTGGTTTATTGACAGTAAGAAAATGAACAACAAAAAGTTAGATGAGACAGCTGTGTATTATGGGGATAGTGAGGGGGGCCTGCAGTCTCTTTCTACCTTCAAAACCGCGTAGGAGAAAGAAGGAAAGTTAATGGGGAAGTTAGCTATTTTAGTTTTTAATTATTTTAATATATTAAAATTTTTATATTTGTAAAGATAGTTAAACTTTTTTATAATTAAATGTATTGTTGGTAAAAATAAAATAATTATAAATTTAATGTGACATTTTATATTATTAATTATTTTAACTTATTTTCTGTTGCTGTAAATTTTAACTTGAAAAAATTCTAAACCAACCACCAAACAAAGCCAATAATAATAACAACGAATTTTCAATATTTATTAATTCAGCAACTTTTCGTCATCATCGCAGCTGTCCTGTGAGCCCCCACACTTCACCAATCCCCAAGTCAACCTAAAATTTCTTTCCCATACGCACGCACGTATACTGTTTCATTAACACAAATTTTATTTAGGGCAAATTACATATACCCCTCGAGGTTTAGTAAAATTACAGATATCTCCCTGAGGTTTGAGAAATTACAGATAGTCCCCTGAAAGTACTATTTGCATAACAAATTAGAAGACAAATTATTATGAAAATATAAATCTCATGGGGCAATTTATTATGAAAATATAAACCTCAGGGGCTATCTGTAATTTTTAAAACTTTAGGGGATATCTGTAATTTAGCTAAACCTCGAGGGAGATATATGTAATTTGTCCTTTTATTTATTATTTTGAAATTTTTTATTATTTTGTATTACTGTCTAGATAAATTTTATAAATAGTTTATTTTTAAGAATAATTATTAAGAAATTAATGAATGTAAATGAAATTTGATTGCATATCCTAATAATAATATTAAAGGATGAAAAAAAAAAAAAGGAGATATAGCAGCCTTCTTCCGATATATATATATATATTTTAAAAAATTTTGAGCAACAGTACATGCCAAAAAAACAAAAAAAAAGAAAGAAAAAGAAATGGCCCCATGTCATCTACTCACTAATTGATCAATGTTTATCAAGTTGGCTACACTTGTTCCAGTACTCTTTGCTCATTTGGACCGGCATATTAGATGAGATTAGTATTCTTAGTACTCGTTTGGCATGTGAATTTGGATTAGGTTGGGATTGTTTTTGTTACAAAATATAAAATAGGTTTTTTAATTCCAAGTTAAAAGTTATCACATCTAAGTCATAATTATTTTTTTCTCTCACAAAAGTTAAAAAAGTAAAAAAAAACTCATCCCAAACAAGGCTATTTTAACCCTAGGTTAAAATAGCTAAAAATTCAAAAAGTTAAAATGTCAATTCACATCTCAAACGAAGCCTTATTCTTAGGATTATCAATCTTTTCAAAAATTACTTTATTAGCAAGTAATTTTGGCAATACAAAAAATAAGCAACTTATTGACTTATTTAAATTGCATCACTTCTTTATTTTTTTACATATCTTTTCGTAATAAGCAAAAAAATCAAAAAAAATAAGTCATACCCAAACCAAGCTGGATAATAGTAAGAAAAGGCTATCCAGAGATAAAGTTATATATGGATAGCATTCGTAGAACTCATATTCATATATCATATATCTTATGTTTAGATTGGCTTACATGAGCAAGGATTAAAAAAATGTAAAAATTACAAATCAGTTGTACTTTCTCAAAATAATTACATACTCATGAAAAAGTTTATGATCTTAATAATTAAAGTTTGTAAAGTTTACTATTTATCTTCTTTTTTTTTTTCTTTTTTTTTTCCCAAACGGTACTGATTTGTTCTTTCCCTTAAAAAAAATTCTATTTAATTTTATAATTTAACCCATTAGGGGATGTTTGGGAAGTCATTATTTATATTTTTTTAATTGATTTTTTAACTTTTTATTAAAAAAAAGATATGCAAAATAATAAAAAGGATAATATGATTGAGTTAGCTTGAACCTCTTTTTATTTTTATTTTTATTTTTATTTATTTATTTTTGTATCTCAACTCCTGGTGGAGTGCATGTGTGGACTATCTTTCGTAATAAAACATGAGATTATGTATTTTATTAAATTTTTAACTCAATCCATGTCTATCAAACAAACATAGGAACTACTATTTTAAGTCGTTGAGTTGGTAATACCATGGTAATCAATGTTTGCTCTATTTTCCCAACCAACCTATAATACCATTGGCTGGCTCCTCCATCACTGATCACCAAACTTCACTCCTATATAAACCCTCACCATTTCATGCACTTTATTCACACCACCAAATCCCAATATTATTGTGTTCTTTCTTTTTCTCTTCAACCACCATGAATTCTCAAACTTTATTTTCTAAAAAGATGGCTATTACTATTATGGTTTCTTCCCTTGTGCTGTGTCTTCTTCTAACAATGGCCTCTGCCGGCAACTTATACCAAGATTTCGACATCACATGGGGCGATGGCCGAGCCAAAATACTCAACAATGGACAGCTTCTCACCCTATCGCTTGACAAGTCATCCGGCTCGGGATTCAAATCTAAAAACCAGTACTTGTTTGGTAAAATTGATATGCAGCTAAAACTTGTGCCTGGTAACTCTGCTGGCACCGTCACTGCATACTATGTAAGCTTATGTTGTTTTGTTCCTCAAATAGAAAAATTCAGACAAAAAGATATGGCTTTAAAACAAAATACTAAGTTTATTTATAAAAACAATATTGTCACATTAATTTTTTTAATTTTAGTTTTATGAATTTTATGTATGAATAGAATTTTTTCAATGTTGGGTTGATTGCAGTTGTCTTCGGTTGGATCGACTCATGATGAAATTGATTTTGAATTTCTGGGTAATTTGAGTGGCGACCCTTATATTCTCCACACTAATGTGTTTACGCAAGGGAAAGGAAATAGAGAGCAGCAATTTTATCTTTGGTTCGACCCTACTCAAGATTTCCATACCTACTCCCTTCTATGGAATCCTCAGAGTATGATGTAACTCTCTCTCCCTCTCTCTCTCTCATAGTTTTAAGTAGTATCAGGAGATGTACCAGAATCAGTAGGGTAATTATATTGAGAATATTGAACAAAATGAACAAGGAAGTAGATAAAACTGTCGTGAATTTTTTTAAATCATCAGCAACTAAAAAAAATAGAACTTTTTTTTATAACAATTGAGTCAACGTATAGGTTATACATATCGAGGAGCAATGATCCTCTAGAGTTTTTTTTTTTCTAAAGTTTGTGGTTGAGATTTAATGATAAGTCACATCAATTTTTCAACATTAAATCTCAACCACACAATACACCACTTTAGGAAACTTTAGGAAAAAAATACTCTAAAGGATCCTTGGTGCATATCGAGAGTCGATCGATACACATCTGATTTTCATTTTAATAATTGAAGAAAATGTTTTACATGAGTACTGTGAAAAAAGTAATTTATTATGAGAACATCTAATTATACTTGTGAAATACTAATGAAACAAAGAGTTTGTAAAATAATTTTCATAAAATTAGTAGCATCGCATTATATATTTTAGGATAAATTACAAATACACTCCTTAAGGTTTGCTTAAAGTACAGATTGCTCCCTGTGATTTGAAAAATTACAAATACCTCATTATTAGAATTTTTTTAACAAAATTAACTACAAAAATGAAATTCATAATTGATCTCCTATACAATAATAAAATTACCTAACTTATTAATTGAAATATATTTCTAACATCATTAAAAACTGTTAATTGACTTCATAATTTATCAGTAAAATAGACAATTTGTTATGAAATTAGAAACCTCAGGGATGAAACGTAATTTTCATAACCAAGGGAGGTAATTTGTATTTTAATCAAATTTCATGGTGTATTTATAATCTACCTATATTTTACAAATAATATAATTTCGCCATCATAGGTGTATTAATATCAAAAAGGACAAAAATTCGATACTTTTATTTGTGGAAAAAGAATCCCTAAACCCTTTATTTATTTACTTTAATACTTATCATAATATATATATATTTTTTTTTATTTAGTTTTTCAGTGGATGGAACTCCAATCAGACAATTCAAGAACTTGGAATCAAAGGGTATTCCTTTCCCTAATAACCAATCCATGTGGATATACTCTAGTCTCTGGAACGCTGATGACTGGGCTACACGTGGAGGCCTAGTGAAGACCGATTGGAGCCAAGCTCCATTCACCGCGTCGTACAGGAACTTCTCTGCCGAAGCTTGCATACCAGGTTCCTCCTCTTCCTGTTCAAACAACCCGGCCTGGTTAACTCAGTCACTCGACTCAACTGGTCAACAGAGGATCAAATGGGTGCAAAAAAACTACATGATTTACAACTATTGCACTGATACTAAAAGATTCCCTCAAGGATTGCCTCAAGAATGCTCACTAACATGATGACCAACCTAAAAATTCAATATCTCAACATCATAATTTATTGGGTTAATTACATTTTTTTTTTTTTTTTGGGGTCTCAAAAGTACGATATTTGTGTCATTTTGATTTTCAGTGTTTAAATTGTATCAATTTAGTCCCTAATGTATGAGAAATGTTCCAATTTGGCTCATCAACCAAATTCTGTCAATAAAGGTCATTAAATTCAGGAATACATGTGAAAACTAGTTTAAAAATTACACTTCTGACCATGTTTGAAAACTCGCTTAAAAAATTACACTTCGATCATGTTTGATTAGTACGATTAATTGTGAGAGAATTAATAATACATGAGATTAGTTTAATTATCTAGCTGAATTAGTTTAAGAATCAAATTGACACAATTGAAATATTGTTGACCAAAATGATACAAATCTCATACGCTAGAGATCAAAAATGTAATTAACCCGAATTTATTACTTTGGTTTACATTTTTAGCTCCATGTTTTAGATTAAGATTCTTCATAAGAAGTAAAAAAATTTAAAAAAAAAATTATGGATATAGAAATCAGGGGCGGAGCCCAGATTTCTTTGGTGGGAGGTCATTTCGCCAAAGAGATGGCATATGATAAATCTACTGAGGCGTCGATAGATCCGTTAAAGTTTTATTTGATTAAATCATTATTGAATATTACTCAATAGAGGTCAACTGAACCAATAAAATTATAAGAGATTAGTCTTAATTAATATTATTTGTATAAATTTTATGGTTAAGGAGGTCAAAATGTAAGAATTTATAGATAAACATTAAAGTAATATTTGGTAATAGTTAAAAAAATCTTAATATAATTAATCTATTATACAATATCCTTAGGTACATAAAGTTTTGCTAGTGATTCCATTAAATATATTATAGAAACTCACAAATAAACTATATTGTTTTTAATATGGACCGGATTAAATTTTTTCAATAATGTTACAATTCTTTTTTTTTTTTTTTGAACTACAATAATGTTAGAATAATTATATGTTTTACTACAATTTGTTTATTATCTTAACCACTCATATTTAATACCAATATAACACTGACACATAAAAAAATAAACAATACATAATAAGAAAATATAATGACCATAATATTATTGTAAATATTTTCTTTGACTGGTAACTTTACTACATTAAAGTTTTTTCATTTTTTTTAATGTTAGATTAAAATTGGAAGAACTATTATGTAATATATTTATAAAAAAAATTAATTTAACACTGTTTGGCAAGTTGGTTTATGGGCTTTTTTGGCTATTTTAGCCACAATAGACAAAATAGGCTATTTTAGCCACAACAAACAAAACATCACATCCAACCCATAATCATTACACTCTTATCTCACAAAAAAAGTCAAAAAAGCCAAAAAGCTAAAAAGTCCTTCCCAAACTAAACTTTTTAGCCTAGGCTAAAATAGCCAAAAAAAATCAAAAAGCCAACCCACTTCCCAAACCAACCCTATAAAATACAGATTTTACATAAGGTTAGAGGCTCTAGAACCCCCTGACCTGAGCCCTCTGCCTCCGGCCCTTGTAGAAATGTATGGTGACTTTGTCAATTGAAATGTTCAATGAAAGTGAGAAGGATGATTTTCTTTGATTATTAAAGTTGTTATAAATAAATAATGCATTGATGTTTGACAGAATTTTCTTTCCTTGAAATTGACTTCGTCACCATGGCACCATACGCAAGTCTAACATTGTCACATACTAACATACGTACGTCTTTATAATTAATGAACGAATAGACTTATGCAATTGGAATACAATAAAATAAAATAAATTTCAATCTAGTGTTCATACTTATCTATTATGTCTCATTGCAATACAATAAAATAAAATAAATTTCAATCTAGTGTTCATACTTATCTATTATGTCTCATTAACTACTTTTATTATTAGGATAAATTACACCTAACTGTTTTAAAATTTAAATATGTATATATATATCTATATATATAACAAGTTTCATAATTTTGGTATATTACATTGATTTTCTTTTTAATAAGATTCAATGGACTAAATTTAATGCAAATAGTGTGAAAAAGTAAGAATAAATAACAAAAATATATATATTTCAGCTTAAAAAAGATAACATTTTTTTTTTAATCTATTCGGCTAACGAATTATACATGAAAAATGAATTAAACATTATATAAATTAAAATTTTAAAAGAGCTTAATCTAATTATGTTAAAATTGTAAAAAAAATAAAAATAATAATAATTAAACTTCAAGAGATATTAGTGTAATATACTCTTATTATTATTTTATCAACGAAAGGAAATTTATTGATTTCAAGAACCATCAATAAAAACAGATCAAGGAATATGCATCCTTGCTTAGTCTATGGTCTTGCAAAAAGGACCAGAAAATTATTCAAAATTTTATATCTGTGATGTGTGTTCAAACTTTTTGTTGGGGGACAGCGAGAACCCTAACCCACTCAACAAAGCTAGAATAGAGAGACAAAACAAAGTGGTGGGCGATGGCAGTGGTGAGGCAACGGTAATGGATTCTAGCCAATGGCTCTAGAATAAACAACTTTAACCATTAACTATGTTTTACACAACACCACCTAAATTTTAATTCTAAACACTTCATATCTATTACGAGTTCTTTCGATAATCCAAACCGTTTAATATGTAAAATTCGTCGAGTACTTTATATTTACAAAAAATCACGTTAATTGAATATCGGTAGTCCCTTGATCGGAATATATTTTTGTCAATGGTAAATATAATTTTAAAAATAAATTGTTAACAAAAAATGTGTATTAATCAAGGGGCTACTGATATCCGATCAACATAATATTTTGCGGGCATAAAGTACTCGATGATCTCTCAGGCCCGACCCTAGGATTTCCGGGGCTCAAAGCTGATAATCAACTAAAAAATTTCTGGGGCCCTTCACATTTTTTTTTTCATTGAATGAAAAAAAAAAATTGAAAATAAAGGATAAAATATTTGTGTCAAAATCACAAAAAATACTTAACATTAAATTACAATAACTAATAAGTATCGCTTGATTCTCACCCTTCTTGTATTTTTAGAAGTAAATAAATCAATCATACTTGCATAATCTAATTTTTTTGCAAAATCATTTTCAATGAATAACAATATTAATTATTTTAAATGGGTCTTCCAATTTTTTAATGGATTAATTTATTTTAAGTTAATTTGGGCCTTCCTTAATTTTTTTTGGACTTAAAAATATCTATATAATAAAGCATGATGGTTTTTAAATTTGTTCTACTAAGACATTTGGACGGCTCAGATCTATTCAAATTATAGAACAACGGCTGAGATATATTTTTCAAAAAATGTTCTGCATATATATTTTCTAGTACTTAATATATTAGACTAAACTATAATAAGAGAGACCCCTTTTTTGGGTCTATTTTCAATGGATAACAATGCTAATTTTTTTGAATGGTCTTTCAATTTTTTAATGGGTCAATTTATTTTAAGTTAGTTTGGGTCTTTTTTAATTTTTTTAGACTTAAAACATATCTAATATATTATACTAAACTATAATAGGAGGGCCCCTTTTTTGAGTCTATTTTCAGGAGCCCTAGGCCATGGCCTTGTGGCCTATGCCCAGGGCCGGCCCTGTGATCTCTACACATTGAATGGTTCGAATCATTAAAACGGGACTCATGGTAAGCCAACAATACGCTCCAATCTACTATGTGGACTAGAGAGAAGCCATCTTCTTTCTTATACATATAGCATCTGACACTTGATTATATTAAACCCGTGAACAATATTATCACAAAACCATTGATTTATCAAACAAATCAATAGCTCTCCAAAAACAACATGAAACAGCAGATCTACATCTCTCTTAGCTCTCACAGAGGAGAAAAAAAAAAAAGTGAGAGAAATATGAGAGAAAGAGAGAGAAGAAGAAGCTAGTTGAGGATCCATTACCGATGCTTTGCCGCCACCATTGCCGTCACCCTGCTCTTCGTTTTGTATCTCTGTTCTTACTCCGTTAGGTGGGTTATGGTTCTCAACGCTGAGAGACAACAGAAAAGAGAGGAAAGGAAAAAGAAAAGAAAAAAAAATCCAAAATAGCATCGTTTTAGCCAAAACGACACTGTTTTGGCACCATAGCAGGGAGCATTGTAGGATACTATGGCAGAAGACTTGGACTCCAATAGGAGGTAGGGCAAATATTTACTATAAAAAGTGAAAAATTTTGTGGGGTGCAATTTTTGCTATATTTTTTTTCCATACAAAAGAATTGCACTTCATGTATTTGTAATTACTTTCGATTAACCACTACAAGAAAAAGCAGAATTGGCGACTAAAATTCGAATTTTCGTCGCTGAAAGTAGCACAATTGGCGACTAAAATGGAATTAGTAGCCAAAAGTGAAAACTTTTGGCGACTAAAACAGTTTAGTAGCCAAATGTATAGTTATTGGCGACTAAAAATCAGTTTAGTCGCCGATTATATGGGTTTTAGCGACTAAAAAAATTTTAGTAGCCAAAAGTGAAGGTTTTTAGCGACTAAAAACATTTAATAGCCAAAAGTATAGGTTTTGGCAACTAAAAAATAGTTTGGTCGCCGATTATGCGTGTTTTACCGACAAAAAAAAATTTCGTAGCCAAAAGCAAAGCTTTTTGGCTACTAAAAAAAATTTAGTAGCTAAAAGTCAACAATTGGCGACTAAAATTCAGTTTAGTCGCCAAAAGTGGAGGTTTTAAGCGGGAATTAATTCTTTTAGCAACTAAAAAATAATTAGTAGCCAAAAAGTATAGAATTGGCGACTAAAAAATAGATTTAGTCGCCAAAAGTGGTCTCCTATTTTTTTTAGTAAATAATTTATTTTTTACATAAATTATATTGAATAAAAATAATTATGTTTATATATATAGTTTTATATTAATACGGCTCAATATACTATATAATAATATATGTTGCATATATATTCATGTGGTGTTGTAGTGGCATAGTGGAGAGAGTGTGCGACTAAAATGTGTAGTCGCCAAAAGCTTGAGTATTGGCGACGAAAAAAATAGTCGGCAAATGTATAAATTTAAAAAAAATAATTCACTATTGGCGACTAAAAATTTAGTCGCCAAATGTATAATTTAAAAAATATAATTGAGCTTTGACGACCAAAGTTTTAATCGCTACAGACTTTGTTTTTGGCGACTAAAAGTTTTTTAATCGCCAATACCTTCCCCGACCATGTTTTTGCGACAAAACCGACGACTAAAAAATTTAGTCGGAGAAACTAAAAAGTCGACTTTTGGCGACTAAAAATTTAGTAGCTGTGTGAGTGATTTTCTGACCACACTGCCCCTCTTAGTAATCAGTTGGTGAGCACCGGCAGAATAGATGGCTTCTAGATAACCTGCAACAGAAAGAGAAGAATCCCACGGTGGTTCGCCACCCGGGGGTACTCCGACGATCAAGTCAATACTCAATATCTCTCAAAGATAAACCAACTATTCAACTCACAAGCTTGAGTATCAAAAAGCATACCTTAGACCCATGGGAGTGCCTCTCTTTTATAGCCAATACAATCCTAGTCCCAATAGGAGCCTGGCCCTAATGGACTTAGGATTATTGCTAATCTGGGGCTCCCAGTGGGATTAGGATAAACTCTCTAAGAGTTCTATATTTACCCAAACTGAAGTCTTCTCCCAATCTAGGACTCTTGTCCATATCTAGGTTGAGTTCCCTCTTCATTCTAAGACTCTTGCCCCTCATCCGCTTATCTCGGATTCCGATATCTTCGGAGGTAACCTCGGCCTATCTGAGATGACCTCGGCATAACAACCAGGACACGTGGCACCTCGGCTGACATGTCGGCGTCACCTTGCCACGTGTTGGTACTCAGAAAATATATCCCCACAGTAGCCAAAGGTGCTTTTTCTTGTAGTGAACTACCCCGATTTGTAATTGTTCCTAAATATATCTTCACTTGAGATTTCAAATTCTATGCAAATTTCTCGTTTTATTTTATGTGCTTAAAATATATCCTGAACTAGGTTGATATATGTTCCAAAGTAATCATGTGTAATCCAATGCCCAAAGCAAATAATAAAAGTTAGGCAAGCTGTCAACAATAATAACACAACAACAAAACAAGAAAACTCTCCTAAACCCAACAACAATACCATTAACTTATAGCCTCAAATTCATTTTGAAACGATCAAACATGGCTTGATTTTTCCAATGAAGATAAACAATTTCCTTCCACACCCAAGAAATTGTATGGCAATTACAAGATTTGATTTACCATACATTAGGATCCATACCACACCACAAACTACCTTTTTCCACAAAAAAGTATTCTCAACCCTATACCTCCACCACCATTTTGTTAGGAATAAATCCCACCCAAGCAATGTAAGCAAATAAAATAAAAATAGAATGATCACAAAATAGAGAACACAAGATTTTACGTGGTTCTACCCAAATGCTTATGTCCACGGTAAGTGAGAAGCAATGCGCTAAATATTGAAATAATTACAATGGTGAGACAAATACAACTCCTTGGTATTTTCTCACACCCCCACAATGTTATTGCTCTCAACCTCACACCCCTACAAAGATAATACACACATATATCAGTCACCAAACCCACACTGTTTGCGACTCCCTTACTATACCCACTATGTATATATATCACTCACTGTGTACACTCCCCAAACAGTAGCACTGTTTTGTACAATTCACTTATGTCGTGTGAATTTTTTTCTCTATGTATCAACCCATTACACAGTTGATAAATATATAGATATGAACATTACATAAGACAGACAAACTTTTGAACTTCCCAAGCCAGAGATGCCAACTACCACATGTGTGTAATCATTACACCCTTGCCAGCAAACCCAATAGATTCCCAACAACAATCTTTTCCTTTCTCAAAGAGTATGTGTCATATTACCAATGAAACAATTAAAGACTATGATGAGACATCCCAACAAAACGTGTCTAACCATACATCTTCCTAAAGCAGTTCCAGAAACATACTGTGATCCAAAAATTAGGTTCCAAAAAATATTTATTTATTTTTCTATGGACAGAAAAACCCAACAATCACCCCCTTCTATCCATGAGAAAAATTCATATTGTCGCACCCTTTCATTCCTGTGTCCATTCAAAAACAGTAACCAAATTTTCTGCAAAAGAAACCCACTTTTTTACAGAAACCTTCTCAAAATTTTCTTTTTCTTTATCCAAAATTACCTTGTGAACCATTGGTTGTTGCCCTTGTTCTTGGCCGGATTTTTGCACATTTTCGCGAATCTTTGAACACTGCCACACTTACATACACATCCACCTTTGGGCACTTTGGTGTTTGACAAAATCACCTCGGTCACAACACCCCCTTCAAGAAAATAAAGATCCCTGACCATTTTTCCCATCATCGCCACTCTATCTCCCTTAAAAATATCAAGAGCTCCAACCTTTGATGAAAACTTGCAACCCTTGGAATCCAACATACCAAGTGAAATTAAATTTTTTCATAAATCGGGAACATGCTGAACCCCAATTAAGGTCACAACCCTTCCATCAAGCAAGTGAAATCTAACCGTACCGGTGCCCACAACCTTGTTCATTGTATGGTTAACCATTCTCACAATATTACCATTGCATGCTTGATAAGAGGCAAAAAAATTTCGAGTTGCACAGATATGAAAAGGACATCCAGAATCAAGTACCCAATCCGAATTTTTCATACTTGAATTTGGGAAAACCACATATAAATCATCTTTACTTTGGATAGAATCCACCATCGCCATAGAATCTAAGAACTTCGTTTTTTTTTATTATTATTATTTTTTATTTTTTTATTTTTTTTTATCTTCCTTGAGCTTCGGACAAAATTTAAGCACATGGCCCTCATTGTCACAATAATAGCATTTTTTCACATAACCCCTTGATTACGAGCGGCCCCTTGACTGTGAACGTCCCATTGACTACTCGGCTCCACCATGCTTCTCCATCGTCCTCCCTCTAGATGGTGTTGGAAAATTGGTTTATATAAGGCTTATTTTAGGCCAACTTTGAGCTCAAAATTGAGTGGGCCCCAAAAGTCTTTTGGGGTGGGTCTGAAAACGTGATGTGTTCCTTGTCGCATGGCAAGTCATACGGTGAAGACGGTTCGTCAAAACCATTTATAAGTAAATGGGAAGTTGACGTCATTTTCGGGTTCGTGGATTTGGGAAATTAAGTTTTAAATGTAGGTTTCCTTGTGAGACTTGTCCCACATTAAAACTTGAAGAGAACTTATACGTGTATATAAGTTCTAGATGTACAACCTTGGGTTGAGCCCCAAGGGACACCCCAAGTTTGTAGAAGAGAGAAGTTATGGACAAATGGAACCTTGGCCCAAACCACCACACGAGCGCCGCCGTCCGTCCAACCGGCCCCACCAAGCGCGGGTGTGGGTTGTGGGTCGGGTCAGTTCTTGTATTAATTTTTTGGACAAAATTCATTTGAATTTTTTTCAAAAATTATTGTGGAAATTTAATTCAAATTTGAATTTAAATTTTGTCCAAACAAATATTTTCCTGTCTAAATATTCCAACAGTTTAAACTGCTCTAAAAACAGTTTTAAAACTGCCAATTTGAACCGAATAGATTTTTCAGTCCACACAGTTTTTCAAACTGTTCAAAACCGGACAGATTCATAACTGTCCAGACAGATTCAAAATCTGGACAGTTTTGTTGCAAATCTGTTTAAAGTTTGAATGACATCTGTTCAAACAGCATTCACATCTGTTCATTCAAATTTAGTACCTGTTTGGACAGTAGTGTTTGCCTATAAATACCTATCAATTCCAGCAGTCTTGGCATGGAAAAAAAGTCTTAAAAATTCCTTTGTGCTGTTCAACTTTGCTCTTTTGGTGCATTATTCTTCATATTAGTTTTAGAATAAAATTGAAGAGAGTATATAATACAAGGTTCTAGTTTGCCGGACAAATTTGTTTGGAGTGTTACTACAAATTTGTGAAGATCATTGTATCCTGGGAGATAGACGCCACATAACCGTAAGCACCGTAGCGGGACGAATCTATCTTAAAGACAGAGTGTCACACAATCGACTTGGTCTTTTAATTTTTAATTTGGTTCGATAAATAAATTCGGTACGTTATTTATTTATTTGTTTTTTTTTTGTTTCGATTTATTTTATTTACACAGAAGATTGATCCAACAAATGGACCATCATCCGAAGACACCATATTTTTCTTGCTTGAACTTTTATCGCTCTCCTTCTTCCGTAAAATCTCATGGGATATGAGAGCCACAACGGCCTCATCAAGTTCAAGTGTGTTTTTTCCGTACATCAATGTGGTCCTTAAATGCTCATATGATGGTGGTAAAGATATCACCAAGAGAATAGCCTTATCCTCTTCTTCAATCTTTGCACTGATAGCGTCCAACTCCATCAAGACTCGATTGAACTCATCGAGATGCTCCATAAAATTCACGCCTTCCCTCATTTCAAGTGCGTAAAGTTGTTTGTTCAAAAACAACCGGTTGGTGAGTGACTTGGACTTGTATCTACTCTCAAGCTTCGCCCAAAACTCTGCCGAATCACTTTCAATAATAACCTCCTGAATAGTATTATTCCTATAAGATACAATTGAATGGTGCTATTGGCTAGATCCCTCTTGTCTTGCCAATCCACCTCCTTCATATTTTCCTATTTTATCGACTTCTTCTTGAGAGCTTTAATCAATCCTTCTCGTGTCAAAATATTGTTCACCCATTGTTGCCACAACATGAAATCATTGTGACCATTAAACGATTCAATGAAGAATGCCGACCCTTTTGCTACCATTGCTAACCTTGGAACCTCGCTTTAATATCATTTGTTGGGAATAAATCCCACCCAAGCAATGGAAGCAAACAAAATAAAGATATAATCCCACCCAAGATTTATGTGGTTCAACCCAAATGCCTATGTCCATGGTGAATGAAAAGCAATCCACTAAATATTGAAACAATTACAATGGTGAGACAAATACAACTCCTTGGTGTTTTCTCACAACCCCGACAATGTTATTGCTCTCAACCTCACACCCCCACAAAGATAATACACACATATATCAGTCACCAAACCCTCACTGTTTGTGACTCCTTTACTAAAGCCATTGTGTATATATATCACTCACTATGTACACTATCTAAACAGTAGCATTGTTTTGTACAATTCACTTATGCTGTGTGAATTTTTCTCTCTATGTATCAACCCAATACGCACTTGATGAATATATAGATATGAATATTACATGAGACAAACAAATTTTTGAACTTCCCAAGCCAGAGCTGCCAACTACCGCCCATGTGTAATCATTACACCCTTGCCAGCAAACCCAATAGATTCCCAAGAACAAAGTCTTTTCCTTTCTCAAAGAGTATGTGTCATATTACTAATAAAACAATTAAAGACTATGATGAGACACCCTAACAAAATGTGTCTAACCATACATCTTCCCAAAGCAATTTCAGAAACATATTATGATCCAAAAATTAGCTTCCAAAAATATTTATGTATTTTTCTATGGACAGAAAACCCAACACATTTTAACGTCAAAGGTAATTTTTATGTTTCAAATTCCTAATACCAACTCTTCCCAATCTTTAATTCATAGTGGTTTTCTTCCAATTAAGAAGATGCATTCTCTTTCTTTCATTGTGATCTCAGAAAAAGACTATTTAGATCTCCTGCAATAGATTCATCACCTTAATGGGATAAAAAAAAAAAAAAAAATTGACATGTAATAGACTGGTAAATTAGCAAAAGTAGACTTGATTAGAGTGATCCTTCCTACAAGAGATAAATATTTCGCCAGCCATATCACTTACAATTAAAGAACTCAGCTTTGAGACCCCAATTCTGCTAATCACACTCTTGTGAAAATTGAGCCCGAAAATGATTTCAAAGGACCTCAACTATTGTTATCCTAATCAATAATCATCTTGTAGGTTTATCTATTTCTTATTTGATTTTAAATTTGCTACCAAAAAAAAAGAGAAAAAAAAAGAAGAAGAAGATTACCAGAAACGATTTTTGTGGTACTTTAGCATTAATCTAATCATACTATTTTCATAATATGAATGTGTCACCTGTGATCTCCATGCTCAAAATCATATACGACAAGTCTATGTGTTCTAACCGGCAACATCCAAAAATACTTGTTCCTAAGTTACCATTACTACTACTAGAAATTCAAACTAACGACACCATTACCTACAAGTTTAATCCCCAACTCAATATACCTCAGAATGCTTTACCTAGTTCACTCTCCTTAGATTTATTACAAGACTTGGAAATAATCAACCTCTTCAGAGCAACACGTTTCATACCACACATTATAATTTCTACAACACCAAGACCATAATTATAAATATATATCAAGCTAATTGACTAAAAGTCCAATACAAACCCCACACGTGGTTACTTGAGTGAGTGGAATAACTCAGCCATCAAGCTAAACAATACAAACAACTCATAGAACTAACACCTCTCATTGAAGTAGACTCACACTCCAAAATAATTTAGACAACACAAATCATAAGACACGTGATACATAACACATAATGGATTACACTCTCAAAGATTGTTACCCGTTCCTAAAACATCCATATTAAGAGATAAACACGAGGTTTAGAATACATCACACTAAAACCTTTCATTAAGGCACTCATACGTCACTATCAAGGATTGGTCACATAATACTTAAGCGCATAATCGAGCTAAGTCTTCAAGGACAACTACTTGTTCTAGAACTCTATTAGAATTCCAGCTAGATACAACGTTAACCAAGCGCGTTTCTAATAAGATCTCTAAGTTAGTCAACTAGACACAAAATAATATCTATGAGACTTAACACCATACCCACATAAATATGCAACATATAAACATGTTGATATCACTTGGCACATCAACATGCAATCAGCTTCACAAAGCAAGATAAAACTTATTATGGTAAAACCACTTCCCACGAGTCTAAAGATTTTCAAACCTGGTTACCTTTGATACCATGCTGTCATACCCTAGATTTCTAAGATTTGGACCCACAAGAATATTCCCCAATATTAAAGGAAAAACATAAATAACAATAATAATCAAATGTCATCGCTTGTATATATATAGAAATATCATTCAGTACATGAGATTCGTTCATTTCATGCATCTTATATTCATCATCTAAGTGGCATATATATTTAATATGAAATCAAAAGTAACAGGCATTTAACAAAAATGAAATGCCCTTAGGTGTACATCAAATAAGAAGGTGTAACCCTTACAAAAATATGGCACTCGTCTAAGAAAACACAAAAAGACCTAAGCCAATCAATCAACAGAGGTCTCTCTAGCCCAAATATATATCCAATGACAACTTAGAGTCGTGGCACGTCGTTAACACCTAAAAAATCATTAGCTACGTAAGGTGAACATATAGTCCAGTAAATAGCCAATAAATCCCAAACCCTAACTCCCTACAATGCATATTTTCAAAATCTCTATAAATTTCTCAATGTAGTATAAAGAAACTACTACTTATACACATATAAACACATGTTAAATAAGTAGAAGAAAACCCTACCTTAAATAGAGAAGAGGAGAATTGCTAAAACTCAAACAGTGGCAAAACAAAGATTGGCTTCGATGAAAGTGAAGCCATCGCCATGCTCTATAATATTAATAGTTGAGTTTTTTTTTTATTATTATTAATACAAGCCCCAACCACCTCAATCTTAATGGAACATTGAAGAAAGAGAGAAAAAGAAGAGAGAAAATAGAGATAGAGAGTCTGTGTTTGAAATGAATGAAGAGAGAGAAATATCTCAACCAAATGAAGAAAATAGGTCCAAAATGCATGGTTGGGAGGTTGCCACATTGCTCAGAAGATTCTGATCCCATACAATTCGCTCGTGAAAAATTTATGGGCCACTTATACGAATCAACCCAGTAAATTTTGCTCGCAAACATGCATAATTTGCTCATGCAGAACAAATATTCCGCACGTGCGGATTGAGCTAGACAACTTTACTAGGTAAACTTCCAACATGCATATTTGTTTTTTCTAGAGTTGGAATTAGGTCAATTGTATGTCTAAATTGAAGCTCCAAAAGTAAGCTTTCCAACGGTTTTGGTTTCACATCAAGATTCAGAGTGTGGATATAGAGCAAAGAGCAAAAGAGTGGAGACTAGTCAAAAACAAAAATCTGAATTTGGAGTTTTAGGTTCAATCTTGCCCAAACATCACTTTAAAACATTAATCAAGATTCTAAACATCTAGAAGGAGGTCTCATTTATAATAATTACAAGGCCAAATGCAAACCTATCATTATGAAGATTCCAGAAACAACACAAGTACAAGGTAATGAGTACCAATTAATATAAATAGGTCAGGTTTAAGATCCGATATGTTACAATTGGTGTCCTCGGTGATAAGATAAAAATGATTTTCATCTAATCATACGAGTAAATCTACGTTAGAAGATCTTGTTTCCATCACAAAGGAATCCAAACTGGTGGAATTGGATAGCCCTGTCCCATATGAGAGAAAATTAGTTGGTGAAATGACCAATAAGTATTGAAATGTGTTTATCGGCATAGGAATCTCTAGTGCTCCTTCCAACATTTTCACCACAACACTCATCAAAGGCCTCAATTCAGGCCTATATTGCACGTAACACAAAGCTACCTTTACCATTCTATGTGCAATCTCTCTATCATTCTTTTCAATTCTAATGAACTACTCTTGATTTTCTGGAAGATTAATATTGAGGTTCCTTCTCTGCCTAATGATCTCAAATAAAAGCATTCCAAAGCTGTAAACATCACACTTGTGGGTGATAAACTTCTACCTGTAACTGACTCAACTGTTGTAATTGATCCTGTAACTGACTCAACTGCTGTATCTAATGACTCAACTGAATTTCAGCAATCAAACCTACATCAGACACAGCAGCTCTCTACTGCATTTGAGCTGCACACCTCTTCCCTGTTACCACAGACACAGAGAGAGTCATTGATAGATCCTCTATCACAGTCATGTATGACTAGCAGTACTCAATGTAATATCTGTAACAGTTGTAAAGTTTGTTAGTTAGTTATCAGTGTTTGTTAGTGAGTTAGTTAGCAAGATTGTATATATAATCTCTTGATCAATTGTAATCAAATTGAGATGAATAAAATAAATATCTTCATTTTCTTCATGGTATCAGAGCATTAGAGCTCTCACGAGCAGATTCATCCATCCATGGCTGATCCTGTGTCTCTCCCATCTAGTCTTAATTCTCTTCTATCAAATTTTAGCTCTCTTGTCACTATTAAACTTGATGCTAGTAATTTTCTTCTCTGGCGAAATCAGCTTCACAATATTCTTCGAGCAACTGGTTTTTTGGGCTATGTGACTGGAGCAATCCCTTGTCCTTCATCTAAAATTACTGATGCCTCAGGAAAAACAGTTCTTAATCCTGCATATGCTCAATGGGAAGCCATTGATGCAAATCTCCTTACATGTCTAATTGCAACACTTTCTCCTTCCATATATTCCTCTGTTCTTCATCTACAAACTTGCTCACAAGTCTGGAAAGCACTGGACCAGAGATTTACATCTGTCTCTCGGTCTCATATTCATCAATTGAAGAACAAACTTCACACCATCCGTAAGCAATCTTCCTCAATTGACAGTTATCTGTCACAGATCAAAGAAGTTTCTGATCAGTTAGCTTTGTCTGGTGCAAAGGTTGATGATGAAGATCTAATTCTTCTCACATTAAATGGCTTACCAGATGAATATGATGCATTCAAAACATCTATTCGAACTCGATCTACTTCAGTGTCTATGGAAGAACTCTGTTCTCTACTTGGATCAGAAGAAATTCATATTGAAAGTAAAATCAAACATTCCTCTAATCAAGATTTGCATGTTGCTTATTCAACAACAAAAGGTGCTTCTGGTTCTAGTTTTGATACTGCATCTTCCAGCTTTGGTTCAAATCCTCGTACTACTACTTTCAATCATTTTAGAGGCAGAAATCAGCACAGAGGCAGCAGAGGTGGCAGATATCAGAATAATTTTCGTGGTGGAAACAGAACTAATCGATATTCTATCAATAGATCCATATCTGATTATCCTGGTCCTACTATATCTATGTGTCAGATCTGTGGAAAATCAGGTCATATTGCTTTAGATTGTTGGTATAGACATGATACCACTTATCAATCTACTTCTACTCCTGCACCAAAAGCTTATACTGCAGCTATGCCTTCATTCTCATCAGATTCTACTCTGTCTACTGTGCCTCCTTGGTATATTGATTCAGCAGCCACAAATCATCTCACATCTGATTTGACTAATTTTCAGCAGTATCAAGCTTATCAGGGATCCGATCAAGTTCAAGTTGGAAATGGCTCAGGTTTGCCTATTCAGCATGTTGGCAATGGTATCCTTCCTACACCACATTTTTCATTCCTTCTTTCTAATCTTTTACATGTTCCTTCTATATCTTCCAATCTTCTATCTGTTCATCAATTAACCAAGGATCACAACTGTCTTGTTATTTTTGATTCTGATTCTTTTACCATTCAGGACAAACACACACATAAAGTTCTGCATAAAGGCTCAAATGTCAATGGCCTTTATCAAATGTCTCCATCTTCTTCCATCTGTTCCAAGCAACCACAGGTTTTTTAGTCTTTCACTGGTCCCACTGCTTCAATTTCTGATCTGCTGTGGCATAAAAGGTTGGGTCATCCTTCGCATGTCAAGCTGCAGCACTTGGCATCACATCTTCCAAATAAAAATAAGTTCAATAAAGACATAGCCTGTATTGACTGCTATGTGTCTAAAAGCCATAGACTTCCCTTCAAATTGTCTTGTTCTTCTGTTGATAGTCCCTTTTCCCTTATTCATGCTGATGTATGGGGACCTTTTACTGTTGATAATGCCCCATTTCGATTTTATGTTTTGTTTGTTGATGATTGTACTAGATTCACTTGGATCTATCCCTTGCATTTTAAGAGTGAAGTATATGAAAAATTGCTTGAGTTTAAAGTCTATGCAGAAAATCAATTTCATACTTCTCTTAAAATTCTAAGAACTGATGGAGGTACTGAATTTGTTAACAAAAGAATTGCTGCTCTCTTTTCTTCCCATGGTATTATTCACCACACAAGTTGTCCTTATACTCAAGCTCAGAATGGTGTAGCTGAAAGGAAGCATAGGCATATAACTGAAACAGCTATCACTCTTCTTCACCAATCTTCTCTTCCTTTAAAATTTTGGTTTGATGCTGTAGCTACAGTTGTCTTTTTAATAAATAGAATGCCTAGTTCTATTCTTTCAAATAAATCTCCATTTCAGGTTCTTTTTAAAACTCTTCCAGATTATTCCTTCTTCAAGATCTTTGGTTGTCAATGCTTCCCTTGGTTAAAACCTTATATTCCTCATAAGCTTCACCCTAAGTCTGTCTCATGTGTTTTCTTAGGATATCATCCAACTGTTAAAGGGTATAGATGCTTAGATCCTCTCACTGGCAAACTATATCTCTCTAGACATGTTATCTTCAATGAGTCATGTTTTCTATATGCAACTATTGTTGCCTCATCTACTTCTCCTTCTCTATCTTTGCCTCATCTGCATCATTTTTTTCTGGCATTCTTCTACTTCATCTATCTCTCATATTTCCTCTTCTTCTCAGCCTTCTCTTTCTCATTTTTCTTTTCACTCTCATTCCCCTTTATCTATGTCTCCATCTTCATTATCTTCCCCTCAACAGTTCTCTTCATCTCCTCATGCTATTCCTATTACCTCTATTACTATTGATCTTCCTCCACCTTCTGCTCCAACTTCTTCCAATGTTCACCCTACGCTTACCAGATCCAAGACAAAACCTCCTATTTGCCTTACTGCTGTCTCAGATTCCTCTTATCTTCTTTCTGAACCTCCCACTGTTGCAGCTGCTTTAGCTTCTCCTGTGTGGCTGTCTGCTATGCAAGAGGAGTTTCAAGCTCTGCAACAACAATGTACTTGGGATCTTGTGTCTCTTCCTTCCCATAAAACTGTAATTGGATGTAAATGGGTGTATCGCATCAAACGTAATTCTGATGGTTCTGTGGCTAGATACAAAGCTCGGTTGGTGGCTAAAGGGTACCTACAGCAGGAAGGAGTTGATTTTCATGAAACCTTCAGTCCTGTGGCAAAGCAACCTACTATTCACATTTTTCTGTGTTTAGCTCTGCATTTTCAATGGCCTATTCACCAGTTAGACATTTCTAATGCCTTCCTTCATGGCACCTTAGATGAAGAGGTCTATATGCTTCAACCCCCTGGTTTTGTTCAAGATTCTAACCAAGTATGCAAGCTTAAGAAAGCTTTATATGGACTCAAACAAGCTCCTCGAGCTTGGTTTTCTACCTTCTCTAAATTTCTTCTCTCTCAGGGATTTGTTAACAGTCACTCAGATTCTTCTCTATTTGTTCAACATACCACTACTAGTCTTCTCATTCTTGTCGTTTATGTTGATGACATCTTGGTTACTGGCAGTGATTCTTCTCTTCTTACTAAGTTTATTCATCACATGCATATTGTTTTCTCCATGAAAGAGTTAGGTCCTGTGTCCTATTTCTTAGGTATATCTGTTCAATCTTTGCCTCATGGTTATTTTTTGTCTCAAGCTAAATATGCCACTGAACTTCTTCATAAAGCTGGTTTGACTGATTGCAAACCTTGTTCTACCCCTTTAGCTGTTAAATCTTCTCTTTCTACTGGTGATGATCTTTCCTTTTCCAATCCTTCTCTTTACCGTAATCTTGTTGGAGGTTTACAGTATCTTACCATTACCCGTCCTAACTTGGCCCTAGCTGTTAATCAGGCCTGCCAGCACATGCATCTTCCTACCAATGCTGATTTTCAATATGTGAAGGGCACTCTTCATCATGGTCTTCATTTTACTTCTGGCCCTTTTTCTCTTCATGCCTTTTCAGATTCAAACTGGGCTGGTGACACCGTTGATCGTCGCTCCACTTCAGGATACTGTGTCTATTTAGGTCCTAATTTGATTTCTTGGAGTGCTAAGAAACAATCTATTGTTTCTAGATCTTCAACTGAGGCAAAGTATAGAGCTTTGGCTAATACCACTGCCGAACTCACATGGTTGCAACAACTTCTCAAAGACATGCACATCTCTGTTCCTTCTATTCCTGAGCTCTGGTGTGACAATCTATCTGCTATGGCCTTGGCTACTAATCCTGTTTTCCACTCTCGGTCTAAGCATATCGAAATTGATTGTCACTTTATTCGTGATAAGGTTGTTGCCAAGCTTATTAATTTGCAGTATGTGCCTACCACAGATCAAGTGGCTGACATTTTCACCAAACCTCTTCCGACCTCTTGATTTCAGTATTTGAAAGACAAGCTTCTTGTGCTCCCTTGCCCCATCAGCTTGCAGGGGGCTGATAAACTTCTACCTGTAACTGACTCAACTGCTGTAATTGATCCTGTAACTGACTCAACTGCTGTATCTAATGACTCAACTGAATTTCAGCAATCAAAGCTACATCAGACACAACAGCTCTCTACTGCATCTGAGCTGCACACCTCTTCCCTGTTACCACAGACACAGAGAGAGTCATTGATAGATCCTCTATCACAGTCATGTATGACTAGCAGTACTCAATGTAATATCTGTAACAGTTGTAAAGTTTGTTAGTTAGTTATCAGTGTTTGTTAGTGAGTTAGTTAGCAAGATTGTATATATAATCTCTTGATCAATTGTAATCAAATTGAGATGAATAAAATAATTATCTTCATTTTCTTCAGTGGGTTATAGGAAAGGGCATCCAAAATTTAGGTACAGCATAACTAGGAGTACCCCTTTCCCCTGTCATTGTTACATGGGTATTTTCTCTATTATGGAGTTTTGCTAATCCAAAATCAGCCACTTTAGGTGTAAATTTTACGTCCTACAGGATATTACCCAATTTCATATCATAGTGAATTATTCTTTGTTGACATTCTTCACGCAAGTATGCAATCCCTCTAGCGGTTCCTATTGCAATTTCATGGAGCTTCTCAAATTCTATGAAGTTATGCTCATCAAACAAGTACTTGTCTAGTGAGCCATTAGCAATGTACTCATAAACCATTGCCCTCAAGTGTTTATCAAAGCAAAAACCATAGAAACGAACGAGGCTAAAATGACGGATTCTACCAATAGCACTCACTTCTACCATGAATTGTTCCTCTATCCGTTTATTTGAGAAACCACTTAGAACTTTCACTGCTACTATAATTCCATTTGCCAAAGACCTTTTATACACAACACCAAAACCTCCTAAACCAAGCGTGTGTTGCTATAGTTATTCGTTGCAATTTTAAGCTGGTGAGAGGAAAACTTGATAGGTTCCTCTTTTTCCATTTCATCAAGGAATTTGTCAATAGCTAATGATGGCAAATACACCCAGTTCGGAATAATACATGTTATAACCCTCCTCAGCATGTTTGTTGTACGAATTGCCACTACGACAAATCCGACAACTGCCAAGTCCATGAACAAAATTTGAATCCTAGGTAATTCATCTTATTATGCAAAAATAAAACCAAAGTTGAAAAACAATAATGGAAAATCTTACCTAAAAGTGAGAAAACTACGGGTCCTAGGATTACAAAACTTTCATGATTATTTTCATGAAAAGTTTTTCATGATACCTAGCATTGCTGGGCCAAGAAATAGTGTTATTTTTACCGTATGAAGTTATACACAATCTGAAGAGATGCTAGGAATATCCTACATTAGATTCTTCATTTGGATAATTTGAGGATTTAGTGCATAGCATTAGTGATTATTTGTCAATCTTTGTAAATATATAATATGATGATAACAATGTAACATTATTCAACTATTTCGTTTGAAAACAGTAGAACTATGTATATATTTAGCGTGGACTCTATTGGTACGAATGTGACATTTAACTAGAATAATTAATGTTGGTAAATAAAAATAGTAGAGCTATATACATAATTAGTTTGAACTCTATTGGTATGAATGTGATATTTAATTACAACAATGTTGGTTAGTTATTGAGTTAGTGAAAAACTAGGTTAGTTTAGTTGGCCTACATACTTCTATTGTCAGATGGTCAGTCAATGGTAAATATTTATTATTGTCTCTCATTTATATATTTCTCTTCAAGTTTGGACTATTTCATGTGATGATTGTTGGGGTTGGTCGTTGTTAGATGTTAATGCAATTATTTTCATATTTGTAATAAATCTCCGACTGATTGACCAAAAAAAAAAATAGACGAGGTGGGGTTGGGGGAGCAATGCTACACCACTTAAGAGAAATAATAAAAATGACCTAAGAAATGATAATATTATTTTTTATTCATACGATTAATGAATTATTAATAAAAAATGACTTAATTATTATGTAAATTAAAACTTCAAAAAAGGTCAGTATAATTATATCAAATGTGTGGAACTAATTATATTTTTTTCAAATTTTGGGAGAGGCGAGTGTAATTTACAATTTTTTTTAATTTTTAGATTTTTTTTACATTAGATGGAGTTGAAAAGTTAAAAAACACACACGCACACACACAAATTCAAAAAAAAAATCATTAAAGACAATTTTTTTTTTTAAAACATGTGAATTTTTAGTTGGATGTCAAACGAGGAGTAAAAAATTAAAATTACTTTCTACAAAAATATATATATATAGGGTTTGTTACATTTTCTACCCCTAAATTATGACCAAATTATCTACTTAGTCCCTAAACTATCAATTGAGTCTACTAAGTCCCTAAAATACATAAATCAGAGTATATTTAGTTTCTAAACTATCGATCGAATCTATTAAGTCCGTAAAGTATTTAATTCAAACATAGTTATTGAAAGAATTACGAAAATAAAATATAAGCTTATACGTATTATAAATTGATAAAGACCTTATCGAGTTAAAATTTTATTTTAAAAAATCTTATAATTTTATTTTGTCTTGGCTACCTAGATTGCCTTTATCTAGCATTATATGTCGAATTTTGTTTACAATTTCTAATTGATTGCCTTTAAGTTTTTCATTAAGTTCTTTTTATAACTTAATTAATGTATTAGTTTGTTCTATTATTATTTTTAGAGAATTGTTATTATTTAAATTATTTGATTCTACTTCTTCAGTATATCTAATACTCATATAATTTTATTGGCAAGGCTAACAAACCAAGCTCTTATACTAATTTAAATATAGTGAAACAAAACACTTTTAGGACAAAATATAAAATTTTTAGAATTTTTCAAATAAAATCTTAATTAGGTAGGGTCCTTTACTGATTTAAAATACTTATGAATTTATTCACCCAAAAAAAAAATACTTATGAATTTATATTTTATTGTTTTAATTCTTTGATGGACTAAATATGTTTAAATTAAATACTTTAGGGACTCAATGGATTAAATCAATAGTTTAAGGACTAAATAAATTTTGATTTCTATACTTTAGTGACTTGGTAGACTCAATTGATAGTTTAGGGACTAAGTAGAGAATCTAGCGATAGTTTAGGGATAAAAAATGTAATAGACCCAAAAATATAATACCTACGTTATCCCTCTAAATTAAAAGTAAATAAATTTTAATCATTATTTCTCCCAACAACGAGTTTTTTTGAGTTTTCAATTCGTCTTTTTGTTTTAATTGACCTTTTTAATAGAGTGTTGCTAAATGCCTCTATTTTTTTACTTTGGACGTCCCATGTCTTTCTTTTTCTTTTCTTTTTTTACAATTTTATTCTAACATCAAATTCCAATTTTGTCTGCATCTCTACCCCCAAAGTCTAACCCTAACCCTAATCCCACCACCACTTCCACTCCTATTGACAACCTTCGACGAACAACCCTCCTCCTTTATTTTCTTTCTCTGGTGAGCCCTCTCTCCATAACAACACTTTTTCTCTTTCCGACGACCCTTTTTCCCATTGTAACTCCTACTCATCTTCATTTACCGACAATGGTTTTCCCTAACTCAATTACTTCACGATCTTCATCCTTACAACAACCACTTCCCATGATCCTTCTCATACTTCGGCAAGCAACCCAGCTAGTCGCTTGCCTCTACAACTACTTTTGTCACTATTCAGATAACTAGATTCAAAACAAAAGGTTGGTGTACGATATTATGTATTTGAGAAAAGGGAATTTGTTCGAACATGGTCAACCGAAGCCGAACAAAGTGCATTTGTTCGGTTGTGGAGTACCAAACATATTCAAAAAGATCGGCTCTGTGTAGCCGAACGAAAAGAGAGATAAGAGATAGATTGATATAGAGAAGGGTGAAAGAGAAGAAGAAAAAGAGAAAAAACCAAAAACAAAAACAAAAAAAAGGGATTCGACTAGAGTTAGGGTTTTGAGAGGTGGGGCACTAGTGGAGAAAAACTAAGAAGGTTAGTGGGTAGCTGGGGCTTGCAACGGGTAGGTTAGGCTGGTAGCGACACGACCGAAAGTAGGTGGTAGGTAGTAGCCGAGATGAAGAAGAAGGTGGTCAAAGTGGCGAAATGATGGGAAAAAAGGGTTGCCAAAGGAATAAGTGTGAAGGGTGAGAGTGCATAGAAAAGCATTAGGATCTTCTAGAGTATTTCCCTGAAATGATATGGTGAAGTGAGTTAAGCAAAGCGCGACACCTATCCCACTAAAAGAACCAAGGGTTAAGATCAAAACCTTGCCCAAACGACGTCATTTTGGTGAGTAAAAAAAATCAAATTTCCCTTCGTTTCAGTCGTTCAACAACAGAGGTGAGAGAGAATGAAAGAAAGAGAAAGAGATGAGGGGCTGAAGAAGAAGCTCACCCTATTGCCGTTGCCCTGCTCCCTACCACACGACGTCCTACCCTGCCGCCGATGAAGCTGTTCGGACCTCTAACTTCAACAAGTTCGAAATAAAACGGGTTCATCCTTCAAAATTTCAAAATTTTGGGTTTCGTTTGAATGGTAATGGTAATATAAGTTTGTTGAATGTGTTGATTGAGAGATTCTTACATGGTTTATTTCAAATCTATTCTTAGAGTTTTGATTTGGGGCTTTTTACATTATTCAAATCTATTTTTGGGTAAAAAATTAGGCTTTTGATTTGTGGCTTTTGTCATCATTTCTTTCAAATTAACATTATTTTGATTAATCTTTTGATTTCTTTCATGTTTTCTGTGTTGATTTAGAGATGATTATTATTGACAAAAAAAAAAAAAAAAAACTCTACCATGCTGTTGATTAGAATACAAAGTGCATGTTTGGTACAGCTTAAAATCTACTTATTTCAGCTTTCAACTTAATTTAAGCTATTTTGATGTGTTTGGTTTAGCTTATAGCTTTTTGAAAATCAGAAATCAACTTATTCTTTGAATGGGGCAGGAGATGCTTAATTTATAAGTCAGAAATCAGCTTATGTTCATAGTTATAAGTTATAAGCTGTTTAGGCATAAGTTATAAGTACTTTCCCACAACTCTACCAAACAAGGCTAAAAGCAAATAAAACTAAATGTACAAAAGAATTTAGAATTTCCAATTTTTTCAATAATCTTTTGGGATTGTTTTCATTGGGATGATAATTATTGTAATAATAATAATAATAATAATAATAATTTTAAAAAAAAGGCTCTACCACTAGTCAACTTTCATTTTGAATTTGTTATCATCCATGATTCATATGAATGGATGAGTCCTTGTTAGAAGTCACCAGCACAGGACGAGCTACTAATTGGAAACTATAAATATATATATATATGAGTTCGTAAGTATCATTTATTTGTTTGTATTCTTGGCAAGATTTGTTTTTGCAACCTTTGTCTTTTGATTTGTGTAATGAGAATTGAGAAGCAACATCAAAAGTTCAGGTTGGCAATGGTAAAGTTCTAACTTGGCTAAAGGGCATCAGAGAACTTTTAAAATCTCATCATCAACTTTAGAAAACTTTATGGAAACGAAAATCTGAATGGATAAGTAAAAGAATAAAGTAGTGGAGTTCCGAAATAGATAGATATTACAATAAATGTATGGTCAAAATTATTTTATGTGGTTAATTTTATGTGCAGCAAGTTTAAAAGTCTTCAAACTAACTTTCCAGGAATGGTGTACTTTGTTTGTCCTTTCAAAAACACCAATGGATGTGGTTTCTTTGAGTAGTGAATGCCTTTACATAAGCAACGTCAATGGTTGAAGATGCTAAGGGAGGAAAGCGACAAAAACTGTAATATCAAGCCTTTGGTAAGAGAACTCATTGTATCTAATGTTGGAAATGGTTATAAATTCTAGGTAAAACTAGAATTTTATCCTAAGTTTGGTCTAATTTTTAGGTGAGCCCCGTGCGTCGATTTACGCGGGTCAAAGTGGTAACGCGTTCTATGCCGCATTGTGATTCACATGGTATATTCGGTTGCTCAAAACCATTACCGAGTGAATGGGAAATTGAAGCCAAAGTATGCTCCATAGAAATGGAGTTTTGGTGGAAAATCCTTAAAGGTATTGAATAAGGCTTGTCCCACATTGATTTGGTGGGAGGTTTTGAAAGGGTTTATAAGGCATGGATTTGGTACTTGGGGTGTGCCCCAAGGGGTACCCAAGTGTTTTAGAGGGAGAGGTTATGGGCAAAATGGGCTAGACCCATTGGACCCAAAAACCAACACACGCGCGCGCGGCCGCCGCCGTCCGTCCGGTCGAGCGAGCTAGGCCTGGGCTTGTTCGGCCCAATACTAATCTTTTTGGGCCAAAAACATTTGAAAATAAAATCCAAAATTCAAAATAAACTGGGTTTGGTTTTACTGTACATCCAAACAGGGCCCTTCCCGAAATAAACCAGTCTGGTATTATTACAGGGCCCTTCCCCTTTTTGTTATCTGTTTGAAATATAACCCAACAGATTCATATCTGTTTGAATTCAAAACCAACAGGTTTCATACCTGTTCAATTCAAAACCAAGAGTCACCTTTACATCTATAAATAGGACCACCCTCATTTGATGTTTTGCATTCATTACATTCAGAAATTTCGTATTTCACCTCTGCACATTCTATTCTTCATTTTGCTGCATTTTATTTTTTGTGTGAAAGAGTGTAAACACTTAGTGTGTTCGTAAGGCAAACATTTAGTAGTGCTGCTATTGTTTGTAGTAGATCATTTCATCCTGGGAGATAGACGTCCAAATTCTGAAAGCACCGTGGAGAGGACGAATCTGTCTTAAGGACACACTGTGTCAAACACTGGACTTGATCAGATTATAATTCGAAGAAATTAAATCAAGTAAGTTATTTAATTAATTTTTGTGTTATTGTTATTTATTTAAATCAGATTTTAATTTTGTTTCTGTAACAAAATAAAATCTGTTATTTATTTATTTATTATTTCGAGTTTGATTTTGGTAATCAAACAAATTCTCTTATTTTCTTTATTTCTTAAAATTCTAGTTGTTGTTTTGTACACAATAGAATTTAATCTATTTAAATACAGTGAAGATTGTCCAACAATCTTAAGACAGATTTATTTTGGTATATATCTTCATTATATTTAATTTTCTGTGTTTTCAAAGTAATATTCTGGTTGGAAAAACAAATAGTGATTTATGCTATTTGACAGATAGTAGTAATATACTGTCTCTTTTCTTTGACAACTAGTAGTACGATACTGGTGTCATTAACAATTGCAGAATATTATTTAGTATTACATAAAATTATTTTGGTATTTTATTTTTCCTGTTTTAGTAACAAGGAAAATAAAATTATTTTGTGTTATAATTTATTTTCTGGTTTTAGTAACTAGAAAATTAATTTGTGCTTTAATTTTTTCTGATTTTTGTAATCAGAGATTATGGCTACTACAACTGAAACTGCATCTGGCAGTGGTACTCCTATTGTTACACCTACATCGGTCCCTATCCAGAACCATGTTCATGTACCAATCAATCATGGAGAAAAATCGAAAAAATTTAATGGTACCGAATTTAAGAGATAGCAGCAGAAGATGTTGTTCTATCTTACAACTCTTAATTTGGCCCGGTTTCTTCATGAAGAGGCTTCAGCACTTAAAGAGGGTGAAAGTGATCGGCAAGTTGTTGCCGCTGTAGATGCTTGGAAACATTCAGATTTCCTGTGCAGAAATTACATCCTCAATGGCCTTGACAACATGCTGTATAATGTATACAATCCTCTGAAGTCAGCAAAAGAATTGTGGGATTCTTTGGAGAAGAAATACAAGACAGAGGATGCCGGCACGAAGAAATTTGTCGTCGGTAAATTTCTGGATTTTGTTATGGTAGACTCCCAAACGGTAATATCTCAAGTTCAAAGTTTTCAGATAATTTTGCATGATATTCATTCAGAAGGTATGTCTCTTAGCGAGTCTTTCCAATTCGCTGCTTTGGTGGAAAAGTTACCACCGGCTTAGAAAGATTTCAAAAATTATTTAAAACATAAACGCAAAGAGATGACCATGGATGAGTTGATTGTAAGATTAAGAATTGAGGAAGATAACCGAAAGGCTAAAAAGAGGAATGGGAAAAATCCCATTGAGTCCAAGGCTAATGTGGTTGAACAAGTTCAAAAACCACATAACAAAAAGAGGAAGTTTACTGGAGATGGTCCTAAACAAGGCAACAACAATGGCAACAAGAAGTTCAAAGGAAAATGCTATAACTGTGGCAAGACTGGACATCGAGCTTCTGACTGCCGCCGCCCTAAGAAGGATCATGGAAGTACAAGCAAGAAGACCACCAATCAAGCCAATGTGACAGAATTGGATTACATCTCTGACGGGGTGAATGACATCAACCTCTCTGCTGTGGTGTCTGAGGCTAACTTGGTTGGAAATCCCAAAGAATGGTGGGTTGACACTGGAGCAACTCGTCACATATGTGCGGACAATAAGATGTTCACTACCTGCAAAGAGGCTGCAAATGGTGAACAACTTTTTATGGGAAATTCTTCTACTTCTACTGTGGCTGGACAAGGAAAAGTGATCTTGAAGATGACATCAGGAAAAGAACTGACCCTTAACAACGTACTGTATGTACCTGACATCCGGAAGAATTTAGTTTTTGGTTCTTTGTTAAGTAAAAATGGTTTTAGGCTTGTCTTTGAGTCTGATAAATTTGTATTAACAAAGAGTGGTATGTATGTTGGTAAGGGATACATGAGTGATGGTCTCTTTAAGCTAAATGTAATGACAGTTGTACCAAAAGTTGCTATGAATGAGAATAACACATCTTTTGCTTATATTCTTGAGTCGAATTTATGGCATGATAGATTAGGTCATGTAAATTATGATGCTTTGCGTAGATTAATTGGTTTGGATTATATACCAAAGTTTGAAATTAATCCTAATCATAAATGTAAAGTTTGTGTAGAAACGAAACTAACTAAGGCTCCATTTAAATCAGTTGAAAGAAAAACTGAACCTCTAGAATTAATTCATACTGATGCATGTGATCTAAAATTTATTCAAACTAGAGGAGGCAAAAAGTATTTCATAACATTTATTGATGATTGCACAAGATATTGTTATGTTTATTTACTTAGAAATAAAGATGAAGCCTTAGAAATGTTTAAACTCTACAAAACAGAAGTTGAAAATCAACTTGGTAAAACCATTAAAATGGTTAGAACTGATAGGGGTAATGAATATGATGCACCATTAAATGAATTTTGTGCACAACATGGCATTATTCACCAAACTACAGCCTCTTATTCTCCACAGCAAAATGGAATTGCTGAAAGGAAGAATAGAACCCTAAAAGAAATGATGAATGCCATGTTACTAAGTTCAGGTTTACCACAGAACTTGTGGGGGGGGGGGGGAAGCAATATTGTCTGGTAATTATGTTCTTAATAGAATACCCCACAAGAAAACCAAAAGCATTCCTTATGAATTGTGGAAAGGTCGACCACCTTCCTACAAATACTTAAAAGTGTAAGGGTGTTTGGCAAAAGTTGAAGTTCCTGTTCCTAAAAAGACTAAGATTGGACCAAAAACAGTAGATTGTGTATTTATTGGTTATGCTCAGAATAGTAGTGCATATCGGTTTCTGACTTATAAATCAGAAATACCTAATATAAATGTGAACACTATTATAGAGTCAAGGAATGCTGTGTTTTTTGAACATGTCTTTCCTTACAAGAAAGGACAGGAATTAAGTTCACAGAAAAGAACTTATGATTGTATACAAAGTCAAGTGACTAATGACAATCAAACACAAGAGACTAGTAATGGTCCCGACCAACAGGATTTAACTGATAATGAACCAAGACGAAGTAAGAGAGCGAGAACATCAAAATCCTTTGGTCCAGATTTTCTGACATACCTGTTAGAAAATGAACCTCAAAGTTTTAAGGCAGCAATGACAGGTCCTGAAGCACCTTTGTGGAAAGAGGCTGTTAATAATGAAATTGAATCCATTATGCAAAATCATACTTGGGAATTGGTGGATCTTCCACCAGGTTCTAAACCTCTTGGATATAAATGGATATTCAAGAGAAAAATGAAAGCAGATGGTTCAATTGACAAGTATAAAGCAAGACTTGTAGTTAAAGGTTACAGACAAAAGGAAGGTCTGGATTATTTTGACACATATTCCCCTGTGACAAGAATAACATCCATTCGCATGCTTATTGCTATAGCAGCGTTGTTTAATTTAGAAATACATCAAATGGATGTTAAGACAGCTTTCTTAAACGGTGATATAAATGAAGAGATCTATATGGAACAACCCGAAGGGTTTGTAGTATCAGGGCAAGAAAATAAAGTTTGTCGACCTGTAAAATCCCTTTATGGATTAAAACAAGCACCTAAGCAATGGCATGAAAAATTTGACCATGCAATGCTTACTAATGGGTTTAAGATAAACGAATGTGACAAATGTGTCTATGTTAAAAACACTGACCAAGGATATGTCATAATTTATCTTTATGTGGATGACATGCTTATCATTGGAAGCAGTCAAAACATGATCAAATCAACTAAGCAAATGCTTAACAAAAGATTTGATATGAAAGATATGGGGGTCGCAGATGTTATATTAGGAATGAAAATTACTAAAACATCTGACGGATATGCATTATCTCAATCTCATTATATTGAGAAAATTCTTGATAAATTTATCAAGGATGATTTGAATTTAGCAAGAACACCTGTAGACATCAGTCTTTATTTATCGAAAAATAAAAGTGATGCAGTGTCTCAGTTAAAATACTCCCAAATCATTGGAAGTCTAATGTACCTAATGAATTGTACTCGTCCTGATATAGCTTATGCTATCAGTAAATTGAGTAGGTACACTAGTAACCCCGGAGAAGACCATTGGAAAACGATCATTCGGGTTCTTAGATATCTAAGATTCACCCGTGATCATGGTTTGAACTTTACTCGATATCCAGCAGTACTTGAAGGTTATTGTGATGCCAATTGGATATCGGATATTAAAGATTCAAAATCCACTAGTGGATATGTCTTTACTCTAGGAGGCGCTGCTGTTTCTTGGAAGTCCACGAAACAAACTTGCATCGCACGATCCACAATGGAATCCGAGTTCATTGTTTTAGACAAAGCAGGTGAAGAAGCAGAATGGCTTCGTCACTTCTTAGAAAACATTCCAATGTGGCCAAAACCTGTGTCAGCTATTTGCATTCATTGTGATAGTCAATCTGCAATAGGCAGAGCACAGAATCACATGTATAACGATAAGTCACGACATATTCGTCGTCGACATAATACCGTAAGGCAATTGTTGTCAAACGAAATACTCTCAATAGATTATATAAAATCTAAAGAGAATATTGCGGATCCGTTAACAAAAGGTTTGACAAAAGAGCTAGTGTATAGTTCATCGAAGGGGATGGGATTAAAGCCTATTACATAAGAGTCGTCATAATGGTAACCCTACTTATATGACTGGAGATCCCAAGAACTAAGTTCAAAGGGACAACTAAGTTATGTATGGCTCGCCAGAAATCACCAAGGGATTAAAATTCCCTACCCATTCCTATGGTGAGAGTGATATCTGCAACATATGTTGTTTGCAGGGGCATAAAGATAAGTTTTGCTTTTAATGATTACTTATATCTTGATTAAGGCATAAAATCAAGACGAGCATAAGAAGATACTCACAATAAGAATCACCTATATGAGTGTTGAACTGGGGCCGGTTCTATAAGAATGAAAGAGGCTACATTCTCTAGAAATACTCATGAAAACCAGGAGCGTTCAAGGCCAAAATGAACACAACAGTGAGAACCACGATGTGTTAGAAGATATTTTGTGTGAAATCTATTGTCTTGGCTTACACAAACGGCTGAACAATTCAAGGCATCGCGTCCATTGGTTAGCCAGTAAGTCCGATAGGTTATCACTAGGGAAGGTTCAAGGCCGAAAACTACCTATCCTGATGCAAGATATTTTTGACTTATACTCTTTCGATAAATCTGCATATTGTTGCATTTCCGTTGTCATCAAATTTCATTCATGTGGGGGATTGTTGGAAATGGTTATAAATTCTAGGTAAAACCAGAATTTTATCCTAAGTTTGGTCTAATTTTTAGGTAGGCCCCGTGCGTCGATTTACGGGGGTCAAAGTGGTAACGCGTTCTATGCCGCGTTGTGATTCACATGGTATATTCGGTTGCTCAAAACCATTACCGAGTGAATGGGAAATTGAAGCCAAAGTATGCTCTATGGAAATGGAGTTTTGGTGGAAAATCCTTAAAGGTATTGAATAAGGCTTGTCCCACATTGATTTGGTGGGAGGTTTTGAAAGGATTTATAAGTCATGGGTTTGGTACTTGAGGTGTGCCCCAAGGGGTACCCAAGTGTTTTAGAGGGAGAGGTTATGGGCAAAATGGGCTAAACCCATTGGACCCAAAAACCACCACACGCGCGCGCGCGCCGCCGCCGCCGTCCGGTCAGGCGGGCTGGGCTTGGGCGCGGGTGCGTGGTGTGAGGTTGGGTTGGACTTGTTCGGCCCAATACTAATTTTATTTTGTATAAAATAAAATCCAGAATTCAAATTAAATCGGAAATAAACTGGGTTTGGTTTTACTGTACATCCAAACAGGGCCCTTCCCGAAATAAACCAGTCTGGTATTATTGCACACCCAAACAGGGCCCTTCCCGTTTTTGTTATCTGTTTGAAATATAACCCAACAGATTCATATCTGTTTGAATTCAAAACCAACAGGTTTCATACCTGTTCAATTCAAAACCAAGAGTCACCTTTACATCTATAAATAGGACCACCCTCATTTGATGTTTTGCATTCATTACATTCAGAAATTTCGTATTTCACCTCTGCACATTCTATTTTTCATTTTGCTGCATTTTATTTTTTGTGTGAAAAAGTGTAAACATTTAGTGTGTTCGTAAGGCAAACAATTAGTAGTGCTGCTATTATTTGTAGTAGATCATTTCATCCTGGGAGATAGACGTCCAAATTCTGAAAGCACCGTGGAGAGGACGAATCTATCTTAAGGACACAGTGTCAAACACTGGACTTGATCAGATTATAATTCGAAGAAATTAAATCAAGTAAGTTATTTAATTAATTTTTGTGCTATTGTTATTTATTTAAATCAGATTTTAATTTTGTTTTTGTAACAAAATAAAATCTGTTATTTATTTATTTATTTATTATTTCGAGTTTGATTTTGGTAATCAAACAAATTCTCTCCTTTTCTTTATTTCTTAAAATTCTAGTTGTTGTTTTGTACACAATAGAATTTAATCTATTTAAATACAGTGAAGATTGTCCAACATCTAATGGTGAGCTGAAAGAGATGGTTACGAAGTATAGTAAAGAAAGTAAACAAATGGTTGTAGAGATTAGAGAACTTGGAGAAAAGTTACACTACTACATTTTAATAGTAGTATTGATTGGATTTGAAATTTTTCTTTTATTGTTTAAATATTAAGTATAATAGACTGACTACTCTATTGTAATTTTGTTTGTACATATATTTGTAAATGAAGTTGTGTTAGGATTTATGAATCGACTAAATTAGTAGCATTTTACATGGTTTTAGCTTCTATTTATGAAAGAAAGATTTATATTGAATGTAATTTTTTATTTTTTATTTTTTCGTTTTGTGTTTGTTGGTGCATACTTGGACGAAGTCACTTTGCCAAAATGGAATGACAAAGCCACTTTGCCAAAAAAGAATAATGTACTTGGATACATAGAAGCAACAAGACTTTTTTTTTTTCAAACAATTAAGCTTATTTTGCATGAGAACACACATTTCCAACAACTTATTGAAAAATCTAAAATTCCCAAGAAATTGATTTGTGATTATATGTCAATTTTAAGCAGTAAGTAACAATCCCAATCAAACAATCAAAGAAAAATCAACACAACGATTTAACGTGGAAAAATCACAATTGAAGCGCCTCCAATTGTAATAAAAAAAAATCGCAGGCCAAAACCACAAAACAATCCACTAAGAAGACCAAAAGGAATTATACAAGTGTACTTTCAATTGCCTAGCGAATCCACGCCCAAATTGAACCGACCCCATGTGTCTTTTCCACTACCATCTTCACCTCCGAATTATCTTGTCCAACGTTGAATCCACAACACCGATGTTGAATCCACGATGATGGGCCACTCCGAAATCCACCAAAGCCTCAAGCCCAAATTCCACAGAATCCACCGAAGAACAACTCTCTTTTGTGAATAAAGCAAAATAAACAAACCCTTTGATATAAGCCACTTAATTCATGATATAAACTCTCATGGATATCAAAGGAAACAAGCAAAGAAACTCCAGATGAAAACCCTAATATCCAAGTAGATGATCCAAAAGTCGTGCCCTAGAAACTAAATTAATTGCAAATTTATAGAAAATAGAATCGCAATCTCCGTTCGAGCACAGGAATAGACGCTCAAGTAGTTTAACTAAAACGCGTGTTTCAGAACAAGGATCTACGCTTGAGCGCAGGAAAGGCCGCTCGAGCGTAAAAATACAACTTCTAGTACTTTTGCAGGCGAGTGAAACTTCTGAAAGGATTGCATCTTCGCTCGAGGGCACAATCGACCGCTCGAGCGGTCAAACAACTCCGACTATAATTTTGCTTTTCGCTTCGGGGGGGCTGTCCCTCAACCCCGCCTAGGCGCTGCCCCAGACCTACCATAAGGAGCTACCCCCTAGACCCCACAAGCTAACCAGGCAGCTCAATTCTTGACATAGTCAGCGAAGTGGCAAACATAAAAGAATTAACATCACAAACTCCTCTGCAAAGACACAATTCGGGTTGGATTCGCATCTAAAAACTCATAACCTCACTGAAATAAAAGATCAAATAAAATTACAACTGAAAGGAGTTTTGTCAAACGGGATTGCCAATTACAAAAACCTAACACTTATGATCCTAAAGTGACTCACTTCCACTAGCTTCCCTACCCATTAGCTCAAATGCAACACCAAGACGAATTCCAGATTGTTCAGCTAATTCTATTGCAGCTGCCTGTGAAGTAGATATCTTCCTTTGAGATAGTAACATATGAACACATTCTACCGATACAAAGATATGGTTATGTTGTTCAACAAAATCACTAACAAAAAAAATTCTTAATATTCTTATCCCCCTTAATGGTAAATTGGGCTTGACAACCAGTCCTCACTTCCTATCTAGGATTTTTTGTCAACAGATCTCGTTTGTCGGCAGCCCGAAACCCCTCCTTATTACAAACAAAAAGTCTTGAAGTGATTTGCCCATCCTTGCTCTTGTTAACACAACCCTTTCTAATACTAAAGCCCAGCCGTCCTCCATAAGCATTGTAGAAATCATATGCTTCTTGTTCTGTATCAAATGTCAATGAACTCTAGGCTTCCAATCACAATCAACCACGTCATTCACAACATTGTTAGGTTCCATTTCAATGTACCAAATAACTAAAAAAAATAAATAGGTCTCAATATTATCATAAAAACAGTAAATTATGTTCCCAAAAGAATACAAACTAAAAAAAAGAAAGCAAAACATTGCATTTTTTATGTACTACTTGTATACTATAATTTTTGCATTAATATAATTATTTTTTCAATGATAAAATAAAAAATTTGATTCAAAAGAACATTTGGGGACATTTATTTTTATTAAATGATAATGAAATCAGCAGCTAAGAGAAAATAAGTTTATGTATGCATTGCTCCTTTGGTAACCTAGGTTTTACATGAAAAAATAAATTATACCCCGCGACTAGGCCAAAGTCTTCCATGAATTTTTGTAAAAAAATGGAATTGACAAACCATTCTATGTTGTTTGCTGTGTTTTCAAGCAATCTCTTGTAAGAAATGATTTGAAAAATGGTTTGGCAAAAACAAATTTGTTTTAAACTTTGGTCTAATTTTTAGGTAGGACCCATACGCCAAAATTGTTGGTCCATGTGGCAACATGTTCTTTGCCACGTAACGATTCACGCCATATATTTAGTTGCTCAAAACCATTATCGAGTGAATGGGAAATTAATGCCAAAATGAGCTTCATGAAAATGATGTTTTGATGCAATTTCCATAAATGAGGAGTTAAGGTTTGTCCCACATTGCTTTGGTGGGCAAACTTGATGTGTGTTTATAAGCCTTGGGTCTGCATCTTGGAGAGGGCCCAAGGGGTACCCAAGTTTTGTGGAATGGTGAGGTTATGGGCAAAATGGACTAAACCAGTTGGACTCAAAACAAACCCACACGTGCGCCGCCGTCCGGGTGGTGGTGTGAGGTTGGATTGGGCTTGTCCGGCTCAATACTTATCTTTTTGGGCCAAAAACTTTTGAATTTTATTTTTTAAAATTAAATTCTTACAGTTTGAAATTTGAATTTCGGTTTGAAATTTGAATTTCGGTTTGAAATTCAAACTTAATTTCGAAATGACCCCAACGTTTCTGAACATTGGCATTTTGGTCCCTTGCACCTCTTCAGTATTTTTCCTCCAACCGAATAGATTCATTACCTGTTCAAAATTAACCTGAACAGGTACTTTACCTGTTCAAATCTATACGAATAGGTTTGGTACCTATTGAAATCATTCTGAAAAGCCACCACTTCACCTATAAATAGACAAGTCATTTGATTTTTCATTCAAATTTTCGTGCTTCATTCTCAAAGTTCCTGCATATTTCTGCATTTCTTTTCCTTGAAAGAGAGTATATACACAGAGTGTGTTCATTATGCGACCAGTTTGTAATACTGCTACTATTCGTTGTAAATCATTTCATCATGAGATGACGAATCTGTCTTAAAGAGACAATGTAAAACACTGGACTTGGTCATTCTTAGAAAATATTTTCTATAAGTATTTTTTTATTCTTATTTTGTTTCCTTCCTCCTACTCTATTTCTAATTTCTATTTTGTTTATATAATTAAACAGATTCTAAAAAATCTTTATTTTAAATTTATTTATTTGTGTGTTATGTTTTGTTGTTGAGTACACAAACAAAAAAATTAAATTAGTAAAGCGAAGATTGTCGAACATCTCTAAGCAAAAGCAGAGAAGATGAACCAACCCACCACCACCATGTATGTCTCTGATAAAAAAAAAAAAAAAACATCAAATCAATCTCAATTCTTTTGTGTTTTTACACTGTTTGACCCTTTTTTTTTTTTTTTACAGGGTGGAGGATTGAAGCCCCCATTACATAAAAGCTAGGGAACTCCTTACAAAGAACAGAACTCAATTCTGGTGGAACTTCATTCAGCACCCATTACACTGTTTGACTTTGAACAGTAAGAATAGATTTATTTCAAAAAGCCCCAAATCAAAACCCTACATGTAAGATTATCTCAATCAACACATTTAACAAACTTGCATTAGCATTAACATTGAAAGAAAATCTTAACTTCCGTTTGGTTTAGTTTTTTAAATGAGTTTTGAATTGTATTTTAAAAGATAAATTTTTAAAATGAGTTTTGAAAAAATTAAACTTCTTTGATTATAAATTTTGAAACTGGTTTTTGAGTTATATATTTTAAAAACCTGTTTTCATATGAGTTTTGAAAAAGTTTTGAAACTAATTTTTTATTTAATTTATTTTTTAAAATTTTTAATTTTTGTAAAAAAAATATTTTTTTATTTTTTGGACAAAATAACTTTTTATTTCTTAAAATTATTTTAAAAATTTAGACAAAATTTATTTTAAATATTTTTATAAATATTTTTAAAAAATTATTTTTTTATTTTTAAATATTTTAATATTATTAATTTTTTAATATTTTTCATTTTTTAAAACTATTTTATTTTAAAAAATTTTAAATCGTCCATATATATCTAAATCATAATAAATAAAAAAGATAGAGGCATTCAAAGTAAAAAGATAAAGGCATTTAGCAGCACTCTTTTAATATTTTAGGCCTCATTTGGGAATATGTTATTTTTAGTAATTTTTTGACTTTTTACAAAAAGATGTGTAAAAAAATATAAAAAATGATGTGACAATTTATAGTGACTTTTTGACTTTTTAACTAAAACTGAAAGTTGCCAAACGAGGCCTTAATTAATTTATCTTTATTTTTAAAGATTTACTTAATTTATATACACTTAAAAATTAAAATATTTGTGAAACAATATAAAAATAATTCAATAAAAATATAAGGGATAATTATAACCAAAAAAAAAAACCAGGATTTAGCGTATTTTTCATATTAAACTCCAACATTTTAATTTTAACAATTTAAATCTTAAATATTTAACCATGTCCCAATATTAACCCTCTGTCTATTTCCATTTGTTTCTATTAACTTCTTACACTTATTTAATACACGTACCACTTTTTAATTCATTCATAATTATTATAATTATTTTATTCCAAAATTTTTCCTTAACACTTTTTTTTCTTCTCACCCTCTTTTCTCTTCCCTCTGTCATCAATCAAAGAAGAGAGAGAAAGACCAAAAATAGAGGTCAATCCTCCTTTCCCCTCTCTCGTCCTTTGCAAATCAAATGATCTGAATTTGCACGACTCGGAGAGAGAAAATGTGTCGGCACCGGCGAGCTCACAAACAAATGATCGGTGGCTGGATCGCTCTCGGCAGTTAACCCTCCACCACCACCACCACTGCCTCCACCTCCACCTCCACCTCCACCTCCACCTGCGGAGATCTCTTGCATACGCTTCAAGTAGAGGCGATACTTCTGGAGATGACTCACCATGTTCTTGCGAGTCAACCCGCCAACACTCATTGCAGGCAGGGATGCTTGAGCATTCTGGCAAGCTCGTCGTCGCAGGCAGACCCAGCTCCCAAATCGGCCGAATCGAATTCCGACTGGTTGGGTTGGGACGAAGGGGTTTGAACTGAGTGAGGAGATGGTGGCTACAGTGGTGATGTTTGAGAGTGGTAGGTTTTCATACAAATTTCTTTCTGGGTTTGATTTTGGTGCTCTCTCTTTATTAGTTCAAGATTTGTGGGGTCTGTAATTGATGAATAAAACAAAAACAAGATAAAGAAGCAAAGGATGGGTCAATTAGCATCGTAGTTGTGTGGGGAAGAAAAATTGAAGGATGGAATTGTTGAGATGGATTTCTTTCTCTCTCAGTCACTCACATATACACACACTCTCTCTTTCTAGAAAGATAAGAGAGAGCTGATAGAAATGGAAGAAAAGAAAAAAAAAATGATTTAGAAATAAAATAATTATAATAATTATGGACAAATAAAAAACTGACGCGCGTATCAAATAAATGTGAAAAGTTAACAGAAATAAATGGAAATAGACGGAGGTACAACATTGGGCACGGTTAAAAATTTAGAGTTTAAATTGTTAAAATTAAAATGTTAGGATTTAATGTGAAAAACACACCAAATCTTGAGGTTTTTTTTGTAATTATCCCAAAATATAAAAAAAAAATGAAAATATTCAGAATTTTTGTATTTTTTATATTTACTGAATTTTAAAGAAAACAAAAAAAAATGTATTTTGTTTGGGAACAAATAAAAAGTGCACCTCTTTTTTCAATTTTTTTTATTTTTAACGATTTTTTTTTCAAAATTATATCAAATTTTTTATTTTTGTAATCTGTCTTATGTAGATGAATATAATAAGTAAATTTTTTTAAGAAATTTCAAAAAAAAAATTAAAAAGCCAAAAAAAGCTACTATTCTTAGCTTTTTGGAATTTTTTTTCAAATTTTTAAAAAAAAAAAAATTTTTTGAATAGTAAAAAAATTTAATTTTTCAATTTGTCTAATCAAATAGAATTCAAATCCTTAAAGCCTTTCGAAAAATTTTTAATTTTTTTTAAAAAAATGAAATAAACCAACAAAAAAAGTCACAACAAAAATAAGAGATATTAGTCTAATATTCCTCTCCAACTTTTAATAATAAAAGAGGTCCGCAATTTTTTTTTTTTTTTTTCTGTAACCTAAGGTCCCTCTTATATATCACACACACTCTCATTCTCTCTCCTCTCTCCTTTCTCTCTAGGTTTTTCAGAATTCGATCGAGTATAGTTCATTACCAAAAGTGAAAGATCCACATCTAAATTTTGAGCTCCAATCAATGCCCATTCCTCTATGCTCGATCCATCAATGTCATTAACTGTCTCCACTGTAAGTCTAGGGTTTCTAACTCCATCAACTTCTTCACTACACATGGAGATACACATGTATGTATAATATAATATATATGTGTGTGTGTGTGTTTGTTCAAGAAGTATAACACTTCTGACTTTTTGTTTTTGATTTTTTGTTTCTATGAATGCAGCACTTCTGATTATATTGTTGGAAAAATAATGATTTTTTGGTGACTTTAATGCAATATTAAAGTGGGTGTCAATCCTTAATTAAGATGGAGTAAAGTGGGTTTAGATTCTTTGTAGTGAGATCTTTAGACCACAAAAAGAATGACCAAAAACCATTAAGATTTGAATGAGAAATTGACTCATTAAGTTGGCCTCATGAAAGAGATGTTGGGAAAGGTGTAAAAACCTTGTATCCCACATTCATTGTAGAGGAGAGTATTGATGGGTATTTAAATCCCATTTTTTACCTAAGGGTGTGAGCTCTTTGGGGCATCCAAATTTTCCGAAGGAAAAGAGTTATGGATACTTAAAGGAAGGACTTGGATCAAGACTATGGTCCAAGTTGGTTATGCAAAACTTGCCACACACGTGCATGCGCCGCTCGGACCAGACCGGGTCCTGGTCCTGGTCCTGGTTCATGATCCATGGATCGTGGACCTTGGACCTTGGACCTTGGGACTTGGGGCTTGGGCTTGGGCTTGGGCTTAGGTTTGCTGGAATGGATTGAGTGTGGGGGTTGGGCTTGGCCCACCCATCTTAATCTTTTTGGGCCAAGTCAGATGTGTGGACTGCAGGAATATATACACAAAACCTAGTGTGTATAGATAGTAACTCCTCTATTGATGACGGAATTAAACCCATCAGTTTTGCAAAATTAATGCAAGTTTAATACATAATTTATTTCTGCATTTATGATGGCCTTGATGGCATAAGTTTTTCCTCTCTCCCTTCATGTGTATAAAAAGAGGCCCTTTCCTTTCTTTTCATAACCCCGAGAATTTTGTTCTTGTCTTCAAAAGGTTTCTCTTATATTATATTCTTCCTGTGAGAGAGTGCTACAAAGTTCTGTTCATCGAAGCTATTCAATCGGTGCATTGCGTAGCTGGTCCAACCGTCGTATCTTAGGAGACAGACGTCGAACAACCTCAAGCACCCAACCGGTGAGGCAACGAATATATTTTAAAGACACTATCTAGTACAGGCTTCAGTTTGCTTCCTTTTAGAAGTTTTATTTTATTATGAATTTATGTAAAATCCACCATGTTCTTATTCTGAAATTCTAATTGTTTGTTCAATATGAATCTATTTGTTTTATGTTATCACACAATTTGTATAACAAACTTAAAACAGATTTTATTTATATTTTTTCCATGAAATTGAGTGATTAGATTCATATAGAAATTCAGTTAGTATTCGTCCTATTATAGAATTACCCAGTATTCGTCCTATTACAGAATTGCTCACTGTCCAATATGTGATTCCTGTCTAATTGACTTGTGTATATCCCTTCATATTGGTGCATATATATATATATATATATGTTACTGTGTATATTTGCATGTTAAGAAATTCAATTCCTTTATATGAACAAGACTGTTCCAATTTATTTAATTTAATATGCAGATCCTTCCTTAATTTGTAGATTCATGATTCTATTTATATACTTGCATATAGAAATTTATTCTTGCTTTCTTGTACATATTCATCCTGAATAACACATGAGTATAGCTTGTGTGCCATAAAACAGACTATCGTTTGTCCAATTTATTGCATCCACAATGCTATGTTAAGGGAGTAGTGTTTAATTTGTGTACAGAACTTGCTTGCTTCTAGGTTTAGGAAATCAAAATTATTATACATGAGATGTTTGCATGCTATTTGGCTCTAGTATAATTTTTATTTTTATAAACATGATTCTTAGTTAGTATCTTTGAATAATAATTGTTGACTGTTTCATGATAACTACTATTGCATGCTTTGAATTATAATAAAAAATAAACAAAGAAACATATGTACATGCCAATTAGATACATGCTTGGAGTTGCTCATTGTTTTGTATACTGGTTCATTGGCCATTGTTTTTTTATATTGTAAATTATGAAATGATATGTTTGATGGTTCAGTTGATTAGAATAATTTATTTCTAGATCTAATAATATAATTTCTATGATTATGCAATTTTTTGGCATGAGTTTTTTTTTTTTTTCCAGATTTTAGTTTTCTTACATGATTTAATCTCTAGAATTATTTGCATGTTAATTGCTAGAATTATTACATGATTATTGTTTTGTAACAGTTTTACATAACTCTTGGTTTTTAGTTTAATATATTTAGAGTTAAAAAATGTTTGTAACTCATTAGTAATAAGTTCATATATAACTCTTGTCAATTAAAATAATTATGTACATGTTTAATGTGTAATAAGTTCATATATAACTCTAGTCAATTAAAAGTTTTAATTTAATTGTGAGGTTATAAATTTTATTTTGTAACTCATCTAACATTTTAATTTATTAGTTAATTTTATTATTAAATAGTTTGCTCAAATAGTTTCAAGTTTCTTTATATTCTTTGGCTTGTATTTTCTTGTGGTTTTCTGCTAACTTGCTTTACAGGAATACCTACATGAAAGGGATTGGAAAACCAAATACAAAACCAAATGAATAATATTTGGGATGTCAAAACAAAAAGTATGGAAGACTAACCTTTGTGATGAACAAGAATTTCTAAGCATGGAAAAGGTTTTGGACTATATAAAATCCTTATGGATTGGTTACTCTCTTTATAATTAAAGCAATTTTTTGCTTGGGTTGAGTTGAGTTGGTTTTTACCAATTGTATAAAAGTAAGTTTTTTTTGCTTAATCATTGTAGCAATTTTTTTTTTTTCCATCGCTTGTAATTTGCTTAGCAATTTTTAAATTGCTTGTAAGTTTGGAACTTGGTTTGGTTTTCTGCAATAGAAACCAAAGTGTTTAGCCTTGGCTAAAGAGTTGTTCTTATTTGTTCAGAAATCACAACTAAGACGAATTTGGTTTCAAATCTTTAGGGTTTGAGGAAGTCTTTGGGTTTAATTATTTTATTCCCAAAGTATTGGAAAATCAAGTGTGGAGAAAGTCTTTGGTTATAATCTTATTATTTCCAAAATGGTTTGGTTTTTAGGAGAAAAAAAAAATAAAATTTTAGCATTAGGTAAAATATTTCTGATTTTATTCAGAAATAATAAGCTCAGTTCCGGGAGTACAAGTTAACTTTTATGAGTGGTACAATTTTGGTAGCAAATTTTACTTGCTTTGGAATTGGTTTGTTTTAACATAATTTATCCCCTGAAAAACTTAATTCTAAATTTGTTTCTCATGGACTAGAAGTCAACATGCTCTTGAAAGTTTTGTCTAAGGTTAACTGGGTCTTAAGTAGGACCGGTGTGACCCCTCCAGTCTTCTTGGAAACTTTCCTGACCATGTTCGATTCTAGGGTAAGTGATGAGATCAATTTTGAATTAAATTTTAGACTTTGGGATTTTCTAGTGTTAAGTTTAGTTTCTGGAAAAACAAAATAGTAAAATTCTGTTGTGATTTTTTAGAAATGGTTTCAAGAGGTGACAACAAGAAATGTTGTTCCACCTGACAATCTTAAACCTTGCGAGGTTTTGAAAGGAAGATCTAGAGAGATCAAGTGTAATTAAAGGAAATTATAAGATTGCATGATAATATCTCTGAATTAATCAAAAGCAATTAGTATGTTATCCTTGTGTCAATTATAGCATATTTGATTGCTATATGACTTTGCTTGAAAGCAAAGATGAGACAACCCGTTATAGTGGGTGAATATATTTTTGAATTTTTAAATTCCAAATATATTCTTAAATTGGTGGCTCCTAGTGAGTACAAGATCACTGATCACAAAGATAGAAAATTGGTGGTTCCTAGGAGGTGTTAGACCACTGGCTACATAATTATGAGATTGTAGTTCCTAGTAGTGAACAGATTATTGATCACATGTCATGACATGATGGTTCCTAATAGTGGAGAGGCTACTGATCATATGTCAAGACATGATGATTTCTAATAATGAAAGAGTCTATTGATCCTATGTTAGGACGTTATGATTCCTAGTAATAAAGTGACTACTGATCACAGGTTAAAATATTGTGATTCCTAATAGTAGAAAGTCTACTGACCACATGCTGAGAAATTAGTGATATCCCTAGTGATAAGACTACTGGCCATGTTATGAAGTTCCGAATAGTAGACTATTGAACACTAGATTGGTGTTTCCTAATAATAAGACTATTTGCTTCAGAGTGATAGGTTAGACCAAATATGTTTGGGTGCCTAATTCGGTTGATGACATTCTGAGAATGTATTTACTGTGATATGATTTTGAGAGTTTCATAATCATTGTGACACAATGAATTGTTTAAAGACCCTGTATGAATTTTTGAAAAAGGCCAAAAGGCTTTGTATAAATTCTATAAATGTGGGGGTGTCATGCAAAAGGTAGTAATACCTAAACCCAAGAGGGTTAGGATAAGCTTGAAAATCCGTTGACTTTGTATTCAACAGTTATGCACAATATAGCAATGCATATCTATTTCTTATGTATAAGTCTGCTATTCTAGATATACACAAGAATACTATCATGGAATCTAGAAATGCATCTTTCTTTGAAAATGTATTTCCTTGTCATATCCAAGAAGGGGTTCCGAGTTCCATGAAAGAGGTTGAAGGTGACAGTGATCACATAGCTGATCAAACAAATGATCACTTAGATGATCAAGCTAAAGATATAGATGAGCCAAGAAGGAGTAAGAGGCTAGGACTGCAAAGTCCTTTGGTCCGACTTCTTGACTTATATGTTAGAGGGAGAACCTCAAACTTTCCATGAAGCTATGATTTCACCTGAAAGTCCTTTGTGGAAAGAAGCAATTAAGAGTGAGATTGACTCCATCTTACAGAACCATACTTGGGAGTTGGTTAATCTACCCCTAGGCAGTAAAGCCTTAGGGAGTAAGTGGATCTTTAAAAGAAAGATGAAGGCTGATAGGTCAATTGATAAGTATAAAGCTAAACTAGTTATCAAAGAATACAGGCAACAAGAAGGCCTAGATTACTTTGATATGTATTCAACTGTCACAAGGATTACATCCATTCGCATTGTGATTGCGATAGCAGCTTTATGTGGTCTGGAGATACATCAAATGGATATAAAAACAGGTTTCTTAAATGGAGATTTAGATGAAGAAATCTACATGGAGCAACCTGAGGGGTTTTCAGCTCCAGGACAACAGAAGAAAGTCTGTAAGCTTGTCAAATCATTGTATGGTTTGAAGCAAGCGTTTAAACAATGGCATAAGAAGTTTGACAACACTATGTTGTCAAATGGGTTCAAAATTAATGAGTGTGACAAATGCGTATATGTCAAAGACATTGATAGAGGTTATGTCATTTTGTGTCTATTTGTAGATGACATACTCATTATTGGTAATAATGATGAAATGATTAGAACTACCAAGAGATTGTTAACTCCAAGTTTGACATAAAAGATATGGGCCTTGCAGATGTTGTTCTGGGTATTAAGATTACTAGAACATCTAGTGGTATTTTACTTTCTCAGTTTCACTATGTTGAGAAGATACTTGAGAAATTTGATAAATCATATACAAGTGTCTAGGAGACCGATAGACGTAAGTCTACATTTGACCAAGAATAATAGTGAGAGTGTCTCTCAGCTAAAATATTCTCGAGTCATTAGAAGTTTGATGCATCTGATGAATTGTACAAGGCTAGATATAGCCTACTCTATTAGCAGGCTTAGTAGATACACGAGTAATCCGAATGCTACTCATTGGAGAGGCATTATGCGGGTGTTAGATTATCTACACTATACCCGGGGTTATGGGCTACATTATACCAGATGCCCAGCAATATTATAAAGGTATAGTGACGCTAATTGGATATCTGATATAAAAGACTCCAAATCCACTAGTGGTTATGTGTTTACCCTCAGAAGGCAGCAGTGTCTTGGAAATCTTCCAAGCAAACGTGTATATCAAGATCAACGATGGAATCTGAGTTTATTACTTTGGATAAAGCAATTGAAGAAACTGAATGGAAAGTCTCAATTCATTGAGACCAACTTTGAATACAGATGCATGTTCGTTGAGAAAATTCCACGTTGGTCTAAACCTGTAACAACCTTCGTACTGATTACCGATAAATTACTGAATTAGCTACTGGTTACTGCTAAACTGGACTGCTTATGACTAATAATTGAACTAACTGAAGTACTGGACGGACTGATTGAAATCGAAACTGAAATTAAATAAGTTTATCTATTATATTGCATTTCTATCTGTTTGATTGATTGATTATCTGTTTGAGTTTATGTGTTTAAACTGCTAATTGAAGGCCTTATCAGCGGCCGAATTAGAAACCGTTTAGAGTTTTGGAATCAGTAGAATATTTGTGATTTAATGGTATGTTTATCTGAAAATTGATTAGGAATGATTAAATTAGATTTAAATGATTTAATTACAAGTTGTAGCTTATCTACCAAATTGCCATGGTTAGTGGATATTTGTTTATTGATTTTCAAGAGCCTTCTTACACCCAAACAAACACTTAATCAGCCTCTATTTTTGAATCTAGCCGACCATAGTTAGAGAGAGAGAGAGAGATTTGAGCTCATCTTGTGAATTGCTAGAAGAACTTGAAGATTTGTAACATAGATTGCTAAATTGAGCTTGCAAGACTTATAATTGAGACTTAGGTAAGAAAATCCATCTTCTTCTTGTTGTCTTGAGCTTCATCTTGCATGTTCTAGGCTCCATTGTAGAATCAAGCCATGATTTAGTGCATAGAGGTTGAATTATACTTGAATTCATGCATGCATGGCCATTTTGGTGCATTTTGAAGTTGAATTCATGATGGATTGTACATGCATGCTCATGTTTCTATCAAAGTCCATGTTTTCATTTTGTTTTCCAACTATTGAGCTCATTAGAGCAAGATTTGAACCTTGAATTTGGTTAAAAACTCATGCATTGCATGTTTTGAAATTGTTCTTGAAAATGGGTTTGAATTTTGGATTTAATTGACTCACCTTTGGGGCTTGAATTCATAAATTGGCTTTTGAAACTTGTTATACATTGTTTTGGGATGTATTTTCCAGAATTTGGGCCCAAGAGGTCGATAATTGAGTTGAGAATGCTTGGTTTGAGCTTGGAAGACAAATCTGGAAATTCCAGATTTGGCTTCTTCGCTCGAGCGAAGGATTCCTCGCTCGAGTGACCAACGTTTCCTCTGAGCCACGCTCGAGCGAAGGATTGGTGGCTCGAGCGTAAAAATCGAGCATCCAGTACTTTTACTGTTCCATCAGACCGCTCGAGCGAAGGATTGTTCGCTCGAGCGAGGCCTTTGATTTTGGAAGCTCGCTCGAGCGAAGAAAGGCTCGCTCGAGCGAAGCTCTTATTTCAGCAAATTATGCAAAATGTTTTCTAAGTGTATTTTTGCATCCTCATCCCATCCTAGGCATTCTTAGGCCTAGTTTAAGGCATCTTAATGAGGATTTAGACATAGAACCACACCGAGGAAATTTAGGGATTTAATTATCATCCTTCCCGACTGTGAAACTTAGTGTGTGTTCTATTTGTTAACTGATTAGGGTTGGCTCTCGGGGACGCGTTCTAGCTGCTATTAGCCCAATCTCTGTGAGTAACGATTATGTAAAGATATGTTCAAAATGGTTGTCTTTTGAATACTGAACTGAACTGTTTATTGAACTGATATTATTTACTGAATGAATGTATGTCCTGTATTCCGAACTGTATTGTGGCATCCTTAGCGCTTACTGTTTACTGTTACTGTTACAGAGCTCTGTCGGTTCCCTTGTGGAACCATACTATTTACTGATTGATGGCCATCGTTACTGTTGGGTCTGTTAAGACCCGGTCCTTTTGGACCTACTGTTTATAGGCTAATGGGTGTACCACATATGACTGATTGACTGAAATACTGAAAGACTGAAATACTGTTTAATGAACTGTTTTCATTACTGTAAGGACATTCATTCATAACCTCTTTACGCTTTATGTTATTCACTGGGCTTTAGCTCACTGTTTATATATATATATATGTAGGTTCCCAGCAGCCAGACCGGAGCTAGGAGCGTGGGTTGGTCCCTAGTTTTGTCAAGCCAGCCTATGTGCCTCACTGCGAGGTTCCGAGTTGCCATGCTATGGCTTGGGGTGTTTTTGTGTCCCCCATCGGTCTCCTTACTGTTTTGTACTACGGTATAGACTGTCTACTGTTTTACTGTACTGTTATCGAGGGATTAGGTCCTCGTACTGAATGTTTGTATATGATTGTATAGACTGTACTGTTCTAAACTGTTTGAATGCATGAAAAATGTTTTTGGCATACAGATTGTCACAGCTCAATGGACACTAGTTATTTACTGTATTGGCTTCCGCCAGGCCCTGTACTCTGTTTTACTGTATTACTGTTAAGCAGGCCTTCGGTAATCTCGGATTACTGGCCGGTTACGGTGCTAAACCCATAGGGCCGGGTTTGGGTCGTGACAAAACCTGTGCCAGTCATCTGTATTTATTATGACAACCAATCGACCATTGGACAGGCACAGAGTAATATGTATAATGGAAAGTCTAGACATATTCGTCATAGACATAATTTCATACGACAACAATTCTCGAACAGAGTTGTCACTTTAAACTATGTAATGTCTAAGGACAACATTGCGAATCCGCTAACCAAAGGGTTAAATAGAGTGTTAGTAGAGAAGTCGTCAGAAGGAATGGGTTTAAGGCCTTTAATGTAAGGTGTTACCAGAATGAAAACCCAACCTAGTTGACTGGAGATCCCAAAATCTAGGTTCAATGGGACAACCTAATTGCGTGTAACGGTGGTATGTCATTAAGGAGGTTAAAACTCCAACCATTCCTTTTATCAGTGATACCTACAAGTGTAAAGGTTAAGCTAAGCTTTTAATGACTCTAATGTATTGAGCTGTTGAGCTGAGTATAGCAGGATACTCAATTAGAGTCACCTATGTGAGTGTGAAATGGGGCCGCTTCTATAAGAATTAACAGGGCCTAATTCTTTAAATCACTCACTGAATCAGGCTAGTGTTCCAAGGCCAAACCGGACACAATAATGAGAACAGAACAATGGTTGGAGTAATTCCTGTTTGAGGTTTATTGTCTTGGTTTACATAAACAGTAGAACAGTTCAAGACTTCATGTTCACTGGACAGCCAATAAATCCGATAGACTTCACTATGAAGGGTTCAAAGTCGAAAGCTACACTTTTTGATGCCGAGGTTATTCCGTTGCACTCTCTCCGAGTCTTTGTTGTTAAGCATTGTCCATTTGTTATTATTCGGTCAATTTTTATTCATGTGGGCGATTGTTGGAAAAATAATGGTTTTTTGGTGACTTTAATGCAATATTAAAGTGGGTGTCAATCCTCAATTGAGGTGGAGTAAAGTGGGTTTAAATTCTTTTTAGTGAGATCTTTACATCACAAAAAAAATGACCAAAAATCATTAAGGTTTGAATAAGAAATTGACTCATTAAGTTGGCCTCATGAAAGAGGTGTTGGAAAATGTGTAAAAACCTTGTATCCCACATTGATTGTAGATGAGAGCATTGATGGGTATTTAAATCCCATTTTTTGCCTAAGGGTGTGAGCCCTTTGGGGCATCCAAATTTTCCAAAGGAAGGGAATTATGGATGCTTCAAGGATGGACTTGGGCCAAGACTATGGTCTAAGTTGGTTATGCAAAAATTGCCACACGCGCACATGCGCCGACAACTGGGACAGGACCAAGTCTTGGTTCTGGTCTATAGTCCTAGTCCGTGGTCTGTGATCCGTGGATCGTGGTTCTTGGACCTTGGAACTTGGGGCATGGGTTTGGGCTTATTGGAATGGATTGAGCAGGAATATATACATATAACCTAATGTGTACAGCTAGTAACTCCTTTATTGATGACGGAATAAAACTCATCAGTTTTGTAGAATTAATGCAAGTTTAATATAGAATTTATTTATGCATTTATGATGGGCCTTGATGGCATGAGTGTTTTCCTCTCTCCCTCTATGGGTATAAAAGAAGGCCCTCTCCTTCCTTTTCGTAACCCGAGAATTTTGTTCTTGTCTTCAAAAGTTTCTCCTATATTATATTCTTCCTATGAGAGAGTGCTGCAAAGTTCTGTTCGCCGAAATTATTCAGTCGGTGCATTGCATAACTGGTCCAATCGTCGTATCCTGGGAGAAAGACATCGAACAACGTCAAGCACCCAACCAGTGAGGCGACGAATCTGTTTTAAGGACACTGTCTAGTGCAGATTTCGGTTTGCTTCTTTTTGCAAGTTTTATTTTATTATGAATTTCTATAAAATCCACCATGTTCTTGTTCTGAAATTCTAATTGTTTGTTCAATATGAATATATTTGTTTTATGTTATCACACAATTTGTACAACATATATCACTCCGAATGGTCAATATATATCAAACAATTTGAATTATAACTGTAACAACCCTCACACTGTTTACCGATTAATGACTGAATGATTACCGAGTACTGCTAAACTGAGACCGAATATGAAAAGTAATTGAACTGACTGAATTACTGAACTGACTGACTGAAATCTGAAACTGAATCGATTGACTGTATCTGTTTAATTGCATGTTTATCTGTTTGACTGTTTAATTATCTGTTCAGTTTTTATGTTTAAACTGTTAATTGAAGGCCTTATCGGCGGCCGAATCCAAAATTGATTGAAGTTCTATGGTCGTTAGAATTAATGTGATTTTATGGTGTAATTATCTGAAAATTGATTTGGTATGATTAAATTAGATTGAATTAAGTTAATTAGCAAGAGTGGCTTTATTTACCATATTGCCACTCTTAGTGGCCCGCTACATGAACTATATTTGAGCCTTATTATACACTTAGGCACATTTTTGCTCAGCCCTTTTCTTGTTATTGCCGAAGTAGAGAGAGAGGGAGAGAATTAAGAGAGAATTTGGCTACATCTTGTTGAATTGCTTGGAGATTGGAAGAAATTGAAGGTTGATCTCAAAATTGTGCTTCCGTTCTTGAACTACTAGACTTAAGGTAGAACTCACCTTCTCGAACTTGTGTTTTTAAATTGATTCTTGCATGGTTCATGTCAAATTGAAGAGCTAAGTCATGAATTAGTTCTAGCATGTTTACATGAAGCTTAATTGTTGCATGCATGTTGCCATTCATGAGTTTTGAGGTGTTGTTCACAAATTCCTCATATGCATGTTCATAATTTTACAATGGACCTTGATTTCATCTTGTTTTGAGACTAATGAGCTCATTAGAGCATGTTTTAAAGCTTGAGAATTGTTTGGAGTTCATGCATGTTCATTTGAAATCATGTTCATGAAATTTTGTATTGAAATTGGATTTAATTGATCTTTCCTTGGGCCTTGATTTTACAAATTGAGCTTTGAATCATGTTATTCTATGTGTCTACAAGTGTTTTCCAAGAAATGGGCCCAAAGGAATTGATTTTGATGCATTTGTGTTTGATTTTGAACTTGGAGCTCAAATCTGGATTTTCCAGATTATGGTCTTCCGCTCGAGCGGGGAGAACGGCGCTCGAGCGGAAAATTCGCGCTCCCAGTACTTTGCACTGTTTTACAGTACGCTCGAGCGGGGTAATTGGCGCTCGAGCGGGACCTTGTGTCTCACGCTCGAGCGGCTATCGATCGCCCTATCGAGCGTGATTTTCACCCATCCAGTACTTTTGACTGTTTTGCAGACCGCTCGAGCGTGGGAGGTGACGCTCGAGCAGGAACCTTCGTCTGCATGACCGCTCGAGCGGCGTAACCTACGCTCGAGCGGGGCTCTGTTTTTCTGAAATTTCTGAAAATGCTTTTAAAAGTGCATCTTTGCATCCTCATTCCATCCTAGGCATTCTTAGGCCTAGTTTAAGACATCTTAATGAGGATATAGATGTAGAACACACCGAGGCAAATTAGAGATTAAGTCATCATTATCTTTCCCAACTGTGTAGCTTAGTGTGTGTTCAATCTGTAAACTGTGTAGGGTTGGCTTTTCGAGGAGACGCTCTAGCTTACTGTAGCCCGGAACTCTGTGAGTAACAATTGTGTAAAGATATGTTCAACTGAGAATGTTTTCTGACTGTTTAACTGAACTGTTTTCTGAACTGATACTGTTAATTGAATAAATGTATGTCCTATATTCTGAACTGTATTGTGGCATCCTTAGCAACTACTATTTACTGTTACTGTTACAGAGATCTCTATCGGTTCCCTTGTTGGAACCACCACTGTTTACTGATTGATGGCCATCATCTACTGCTTGGTCTTTTAAGACCCACTGTTTACCGTACTGCTATGCTAATGGATGTACCACATATGACTGTTTGACTGAATGACTGAATTACTGATATATTGATTCAATGAACTGTTTTCATTACTGTAAGGACATTCATTTTTAATCTCTTTACGCATTATGTTATTCACTAGGCTTTAGCTCACTGCTCATATATATATGTAGGTGTACAGGCACCAGACCGGAGCTAGGAACGTGGGGTAGATTCCCCTTTTTGTCAAGCCAACTATTGCGCCTCACTGCGAGGCTCCGAGCCTGCCAAGCCATGGCTTAGGGGTGTTTTAACTTCCCCCGTCTGTCTCCGTATCTATTTTGTATAATTGTATAGACTGAATGTTTGGTACTGTACCGTTTAGTAGGGATTAGGTCCCTGATCTGACTGACTGTAAGTATTGTACATACTGGTTTGCACTGTTTATATGTATATGTATGAAAAGTCTTTTTGCATACAGACTATCACAGCTCATTGAACACTGTTTATTTACTGTATTAGCTTCCGCTATGCCCCTGTACTCTGTTTTACTGTCTTACTGTTAAGCAGGCCTTCGGTAATCTCGAATTACTGGCTGGTTACGGTGCTAAACCCATAGGGGCGGGTTTGGGTCCTGACAATAACAAGGTGATCCTTAAAGAGTGACCGTTAATGTCATTCGATGATGATGAATGAAGACACCAATATATATATATATGCTTGTTTGTATGTGTTGTGCAAAAATATGCTTGTTTTTATAGTTCAATTTTTTTTGATTTGGTCAAAATACAAAGAAAATTGTGAGTAAATTTAAAAAAAAATAGTCAAAACACAGAGAAATTTATGAGTAAATCAGAGAAATTTCAACTCAAAGAAATTTTAAAATACAAAAAAAATCAAAGAAATCGAGCAAACTAAAGAAATTTCAAAGTAGAGAAATTTTAAAACACAAAGAAATTTCTCTATGTTTTAAAATTTCTTTAGATCGAAATTTGTCTAAAAAAATATTTAGAAATCCCAACCACTACAAAAATATTACATATTTTTTATCCTATAAAATTTTAATACCTTAAAAAAATTCTCCCAAAAATAAACCCCAAATTTAAGAAGTTAAAAATAAACAAAAAACAATTAAAATATTAAAAAATCAAGTATTAAATTAGAGATTTGAAAACCAAACCATCCAAACAGAGCATCGCTCTCGAATTTACCAATCTACTCCCCGTCGATCACCGCCGCCTCCCCCTCCCCCTCTACCCACCACCACAGTGCTGCCGCCTTCTCTCTCTCATTCTCTCTCCACTCACCGCAGCTAAATCTTTGTTCTTGGCCAATGGTTTCTCGTTTACTACTCAAAAATATTAAAGAAGACCTAGATGGCCTCCCAGAAGAGTATCACGAGATATATGTAATTGCAAGCTGTTTTTCCGAAAAGAGTATTACCAAATGTATGTAATTGCAAGCTCTCCTGGCTAAAGGTAGGTCTTCAATTTCCCAATTTCCGAGTTCTTGATGGTATGTATGTTTGATTCCTTTGTTTTTGTAAATATTTTTTTCTAAGTTTCATTTTTTGTTCAAGTGTTCAAATTAAAATGTAGTTAGGCTCTGTTAGGATTGGCAGATGAGATAGGAAAAGAAATTATTATAGGATCACTTTTGGAAAAAAAAAATTAGGATCAGTTTATTTAGAATGAAATAGGTAGAAAATGAAAGAAAGAGAGAAAATTTCTATGAAAATTATAAGAAAACCCATATTAATATTGTAACTAATTTTTTATTTCTTACAAAAAAAAAATTAAATATGTGATTTATCTATAACTAAACTTTCAAATTTTTCTATCTCCTTTTTTTTATATATAAAATTTTCATTTTAATCAAATGTTTGTAAGAAAATATATTTTTTCTTTTCTATTTCTTTTCTTTCACTTCATTTTCTTTTACTTTCACTTTCTACCAAATTTTCTTTCTTATCAAACGAATAGGGAAAATTAAAAAGAAAACTTCAAAGTTTGATCATTTTAACTAAATAAACTAAATAAATTCGAATTTTTAATTTTGTCAATTTAATGGCTATTTATTTGGCTATTTCCGTCAAGGTGAAACCCACAAAAAAAAAAAAAAAAAAAATGAAGTTTGTTGGTTGATTTTACTTGATGAAAATTGATATATGGTTTAGATTGAAAATAAAATTAAATATTAGTGTTTAAATTGATAAAATTAAAAATTTAGTATTTATTTTATTATCAGGGTCAAACCCCCCTTTTTTTTTTTTGTAATTTTTCCAAAAATATAAAAAGAAGCAATTTTGGTTTCTGACCAAAATTTACCAATGGGAAACAAAATTTGAGTTTAAAAGGATTTATCTATCTCATCATTTTTGCCTCCTTAATCATTAGAAATGTATCTATTTCTGTTCTTTTCTCACCAAACCCCCTATCATATGGTGCTTTTGTGTTAATGTTCTTCTGTATCAATTTATGGAAGTTGTTGAAGACAGACATCATGTTTGGGAAAATAGGAAAAAGAATATTAATCTGGTTTAGGGCTTACTGTTGTTCATAACTCTATGCTTGTTACTTACCCAAAAAAAAAAACTCTATGCTTGTTGAAACTGTTGATAGTCAGAGCCATGTTAACAGTGTTCTCTGCTATTCTTAGCTTTTTTAGTGGTGGTTTTGGTAGGCCAGTTATCTTTTGAGTTTGAAATCGCTGTAATACGTAGCCAACCTGCCAGTTTAGAGGCTGTGGGTTTTGGTGTCGGGTGAGAAAGTAGTCAACTTGCAACGTGACAAAAATGGCAATTTCTCACTTAGGCCAATTCACAAATTAGTTGATTGTTGAACACATAATAAAACGCTCACATAGAGAGAGCTAAGTTAAAGTGCATGATTGATTATTTGTTTGTTTCAAAATTATTTTGGTCAATCTGTGACTCCCTTTCATTGCTCTCATATAGGGTGATGGCAAATCGAGCCATTAAAAATGTACTTTTCAGTAACTCAAATGGATCTTCCATCAACGAACTAGCGCATTGCATTCTTCTGTTCCAAATTTCTATGTGAAATTTTTACTCAGCCCCATATTTTTGGCATCACAATATCGATCAATGACAACAAGCAAGAGAGTCCAAGACCGAAGCAAGAAGAAGAGAGTTCATGATCTCGAAATTGCGACTGAGAAGTGGAAGATTGCCTCGAAAGTGCTGTTCTTGATGGAGATTCTGAAGCAAGAACCTGAACAAATCATACCCATCAGGTCACTCGACCAGTACAGGAGGCAAATCAACTTACCAAAGCCCCACAAGATATCGGACTTCATCAGAAAATCACCGAAGCTATTTGAACTATACAAGGATCACAAAGGGGTCTTGTGGTGTGGGATGACGAAAGAAGCTGAAGATTTGGTCCAAGAAGAGGAGAGGATCATTGAAGAGTACTCAGAGAAGGCAGCAGAGCACGTCACAAGATTCTTGATGATGTCAGTTGCCAAGCGTTTGCCTTTGGATAAGATTGCCCATTTTAGGAGAGATTTTGGTTTACCTTTTGATTTTAGGAAAAATTGGGTTTATAAGTATCCAGAGCACTTTAGGGTGGTTAAGAATGAAGATGATATTGAATTTTTGGAGCTTGTTTCTTGGAACCCGTCTTGGGCTATCACTGAATTGGAAAAGAAAGTGATTGGGGTATCTAAGGATCACCAACCGGGTTTGCTTTCGCTTGCTTTTCCAATGAAATTCCCACCTGATTACAAGAAGGTGTATAGATATGGTGGGAAGATTGACCACTTTCAGAAGCGGTCATATTTGTCTCCGTATTCCGATGCCCATGGGTTGAAAGCTGGGTCGCAAGAATTTGATAAGAGAGCAATTGCAGTGATGCATGAGTTGCTGAGCTTCACTATTGAAAAAAAGCTGGTAACTGATCATTTGACCCACTTCAGAAGGGAACTTGTGATGCCTCAGAAGCTGATGAGGCTTCTACTGAAGCATATTGGTATATTCTATGTTTCTGAGAGGGGGAAGAGATTTAGTGTGTTTTTGACGGAAGCATATGAAGGTTCTGAGTTGATTGAGAAATGCCCGTTGATCCTTTGGAGGGAAAAGGTCCAAAGCCTTATTGGATATAGAGGAAGGAAGAAAAAAATTGAAATTTTTGATGATTTTGCAGAAATGGTGGATGAAAATTTGTTCGAGAGTGAGTCTGAGGAAGACAATGTGCACGTGCAACTGGAGGAAGACACCATGAGCAGTTTGGAGGATTCTTCACTTTCAGGTGAGTCTGAGATGGAGATTGGTGAGATTTGCAGTGCATACAAGGATATTGAAACATCATAAGGTAATTATAATGTTGTCTTTCATTGTAATGTTTGTATGTGGATTCCAATGGATTTCACACTGTTATATTAATTTCAGAATGCAAACAAAAGCTGCCTCAATTCTGAAGTATATGCTAAGATACATATCTTATTATTTCTCTGCAAATATTTTCTTTTGGAGTTAAAATATTTGTTATTAATGAAGATTGTAAATTTGAATGTGAGAGTACTTGGTCCAAAAGTAGAACTACAGCTAAAGAAATTTTGGTTAGAAATAGTCTGGATATCGTGATACTTCAAGAAACTAAAATTGATAAATTTGATAAGAAATTGATAATGAGCATTTGGGGCCCTAGATATAGGAATTGGGCTACTTTATATTCATGTGATAGATCAGGGGTGTTTTAGTAGTTTGAGATGAGAGAGTAGTAAGTGAAATCAAAGTGGTAGCGTGGAATTCTTAGTCTTAGTTAAGTTGAGGAATTTGGATGCGAGTGAAAGTGTGCCTATTGGGATTTATGGTCCCAATCGTCTGTGGGTTAGAAAGTCTTTTCTGGATGATTTAGGGAATTTATATGAATTCTGTTATCCTAATTGGGGTATGGGAGGGATTTCAATGTAATTAGAATAATATTGGGGAAAAAATGAATGGGAGTATAGTAGAGTTACTAGGAGTATGTGAGATTTTGATGCCTTCAGTGGAGATTTTGATCTAGTTGATCTTCCATTGCTGAATGCTCTCTGTACTTGGTCAAATCTTCAGTAGATTCTAGTGTGTAATAGGTTGGATAATTTTTATAGTTTTTTGGGGGTGGGAGAATAGATTTCCTAGTGTGAGATAGAAGGTTGTATCTAGAGTAGTATTTGATCATCATGTTGTTTTTGAAAGATGTCCTGTTAAATGGTCAAAGCCGGTAGTTTTGAAAGTTCATTTTGACAAATAAATAAATAAGTTGAGTAGCAATGTTTCATATATTTGGATATTGAACGTGTCAATGATAAATTACTTTGCTACATTAGTATTTGCAGGGTGCAAAAGATTAGAGCTTTAACTATATGACGATGGTCAACCACCAAAGAGATGGTGTTGTCATGGCGTTTCTCCAAGCATTGGTAAAGTTCAATTTCTTGCAAAAAATATTTAATTTTCATTGAGTTCAAAATCTTGCAGTCTCTAGGTCTGTATTAAGTCTTGCAATAAGAAATGGCATGTATCGTTCCTATCAACCACCATGGGATATATGCTATCAAAATGCAAAAATAATGTTGAGCATGAGCTTATTAATTTAGGAGTAATAAATAGGGCTAAAAATTGAAACTCTCAATATAACAGTGCGCACATTTGAAAAATATACTTTAGTTTTTTGGAGATTTTTCTCTTGATCATAAATGGAGTGGTGTCGAGGAAGGGTGCTTTTGGTCGTTATTTTGTTGATCATAAGAGTGATGGTCCTCTCTTATGATCAACAATTTGAGAGAGAGAGAGAGGGGACCATAGTATGATATATTTGTGCTTGACACTTTATTTTGCTTTATCATCACAGTTGCCCCTCAAATCTTGTAGGGCATACATCCTTTAAGATATGCTTTATTTGCCCATTTTGACGGTTGGTTTCATTTAAGTAATTGATGGTCTCCATACTATGAGTTTATATATATATATATTTAAACAAATAAATAAAAGGAAAAACAGAACAAACAAGAGATTTGCATAAATAGTATGTTTTAGCATAAGCCTCAAGTGCGCCTTACATGCCTTATGTGCATAAGCATATGAGGAGTATGCATATGAAGAGCTTTTCTTTTATTCTTGTTAGTCTAGTAGATGATCTAAACATGAAAAAAGGATAACATCTTTTTTGCAACTATAGTCCATAGAAAAAATTAAGTAAATGACCAGTCAAGAAAAAACACAAAGTTAAAGCTCAAGTGAGTATCTCGATAACTAAAGCTACGATTTCCCTTTCGACGAATGCACACTTCCTTCTATGTAGTGAAATGGTCTACCCCTTGAGGAAAAAAGTATTTACACTTCTATATTTAATTTTTAATATGTTTTGTTATTTTAAAATATTTTATTTATTTACTAAATATAAAATTTGAAATTTGAAATGCTTATGCGTCGATGCCTTAAGGCTTATGCCTTACCTCACGAGGATGAAGCGCCTTGCTCGCACAACGCATTCGCCTTTAAAAACTTTGGACACAATATATGGAGCAAATCTAGAAATAGAGATGAAAGTAGAGTAAAACTTGATAGGCATGAAATACCTAAGAGTGATTGTTTTTGATAACTTGGGTCAGTTATTTATAAAGATGGTGAGATTGAAGATGACATGGCCCATAAAATTATGGCAAGATGGATAAAATAGAGGAGTGCATCAGGAGTCTTCTGTGATCATAGGATTCCTATCAAGCTAAAGAGAAAATTTCATTGGACTGCCATAAGACCTATAATGTATGTACTGAATATTATGCAGTTAAAAAAAATGTTTGAGCATACCTTAAATGAGAATGTTGAGATGGATGGGGAGTGTTACAAGAAAAGATAAGTTAAGAAATGAATCATTTAGGAAGAAGTTAGAAATGGCACCAGTTAATAATAAGATGAGAGGAAGTCATTTGAGATGGTATGGTCATATACATTATAGACTAATGCTCCCTTTGGCTCACCACTTAAAGCCAACTTTTGATCATGTGCATCATGGAAGATGGTCACATGTATGTCAGATTGACAGCTAGAATGAGACAATTTTTTGATTCATGTTTTCCATTTGACAGTGCTTTAAGCTTTACGTACTAGAGAGCAAATGAGCGTATTCATGGTCTAGCTATAAAACGATGATCTCTGTCATCCATGAATTGTCAATAATTCCAGGAAACTTGGCAAATTGAATGCTCTGGGGACCAGTTGCAGATAATTGTGAATTTATGTAGCTGGGTTCGACACTTTATGGGTCACCTTGTTTTAAATGTGATATTTGGCTGTTGATAAGATATTGTTTTCTTTTCAACTGATTATTTAAGTGTTTGTAAAATTTTATTTCTTGTTGAATTGATGCTTATCCATATCCAATAGGTTAATTTCCAAACTATACCTAACAATTTTTTTCATCATTTAATAGGGCAAGTTTATCTATTGCACATCAATGAAATAAATGTGTTTATTTAGTTTCTAAATTCTGAAGATGGTACCATCTTAAATTTTTTTAATCTTTATCTTAGGTAGGGGGATGCTTTGCAAAAAATAAAAATAAATACCCAGCTGTTATTATTTATTCTTTTTGATGGTCTTTTTTATTTAAATGAGGTGTGGGAGACACCCGTGTATATATTTTGTACTTGGCAAGGATTGGCTGCTAGATAAATCAATTTGGCTTTCATTTCTCATGAGCAAGAAAAATATTGTGGTTTTGAACATAGCACTTGAACTGGCCCAACTGATGTAGAATCTATAGATGAAGTTGCACAATTAATTTTATGTCGATAAAATATTACAAAGTTCATGCCCATGCCTTTTGCTCTGTAACACTCTTGTTCATGCATTTTGGCTCCTGGGGTTATCTTTGACTTGGATTTCCCTCCAGAGTGGAATAATTCTCGTGTTTGAATCCAAAATAGTTTAAGATATTGGTGGTATGTTCCCATTTGGTCAAAAAGTATCTACTCGTGTGAACATTTTTTTTTTTTGGGACAATAAATATTCTTAATACCAAATGCTACTGTTGTAGGGTTTCAAGGAAATGGGGATTTTAGAAGAGAAGACCACGGCATGAGGGACAGATAAAGGTGAAGGATTTGATGAAGGGCTTTAGGTATTACACATTCCATTGCTTGCAATTTGGTGAAGAAAGAAACTTTTGGGACCTTTATATTGTGCCCTCCCATCCCTTTTTCTCCCATAGTTTTTTGCTTGAGGGATGATTCTTTGCCATGAATTTGTTTCCTTGCTAGCCTTTCTTCATGGTCATTTTGGTGTATCATTATATTATAAAAGCAATTCAAAGAAAAATGTCTTCCTCTCAAGATTTTGCTCTTTTATTGTGAATCATTGATTTATAAGGCCTCCTTATATCATAATCAGCTAAATGAATCATTTGTTGCCCCCTTGTTGATTGTTAGAGCCTGTTAAGTCCGTGTCAGCTTTTTCATAATTTCAATTTTCTTTTTCTTTTCTTTGGTATTGTTTATTCATGTTTTCTCCAATCATATTCATCTCATTCAAAATTTAATATTCGAAATATTGTCAAAGGAAATTGTCTACATCACAATTGATCACTCTAAATTGTCGTGTAATAGCTTGAAGAGAACATGTTAAGGTAAGGAGAAATTAGGAGCAATCTCAGAGTTGATAGAATTATAAGATTTGTTTGCAGATTTTAGAGGAGTATGTTTGGAAGAGGGGTTTTGGTCCTTTATGCATTTTTGGTTGAGATGGGAATATTTAGGTGGATGTGCGGTAAGGGTAGAAAAGATTGAATTAGAAATGAATATATATTTGTGAAATGTTAAGAGTATAACGTATTGAAGATAAGTTGAGAGAGAACATGTTAAGATAGTTTGGTCATGTACAATGTGTTGGAGATAATTTCGACAATAATTAATTAAAGCAAATAAAATAAATAAAGTAAACAACAAAATTAAACTTTATAGTACTTCTGTAGATGGTTTATGAACAAGTTTGTGATTGAAGTCAGTGTTTGAACACTGTGCGATTAAGATAGAATTTTGTCATTTCCAATGGTGCTTGAGAACAATGGACGTCCTGTATTCAGGATACAACAATCACCACAAATGAAGAGAACACACTCTTTGATTGTACATCGAATCAAAAATAGGTTTTATACTCACAAAATTCAGACTCACACAGATGAAGAATACAAGAAGAATGCTTGAACTTAAGGAATTTGGAATGAAGATAATTGGAATGGGGGTTGCCTTTATATAGGCTGGTTGACACCTATTCAGTTTGAATAGAAAATGCACGAAGAAGGTTTAAAATAAAAAGACACCATCCTTGGGTCACACCTTTTGTAATGAAGAGGCACCATAAAGGGTTGCACTTTACCATTCAAATGGAGTCCATTCCATTCACTTATAAATTTTTCCAACAATCCGCCACATAAACGAAATTGACGAAACGAGAAATGCAACAACATGTAGACTATGTGAGTACAAATCTGGAAATGTCCTGCATAGGATAAGTAGCTTTTGGCCTTGAACCTTTCCTTGTAAAATACTATCGGATTTACTGGCTGATCAGTGAACATAATGTCTTGAACTGTTCTGCTGATGATGTATCGAGATGATAGCCTGTCACACAGTTTTATTTCCATACACAACTTGATTCTATCGGTTGTGTCCATTTTGGTCTTGGACAATTCCTGAACTCATGAGTGCTATAGAGAATTCAGCCTTTTCAATTCTCATAGAACCGGCCCAGTTTACACTCATATAGGAAATACTCATATAGGTTATTTCCATTAAAAGCATCTTGCTATACCCCACTTGAATTTCCAAGTTATGAGTCTCATTAAAAGCAAAGCTTAACTTATTTATCGTTGTAAGTAATCACTATCTCACCGTAAAAATAGGTAAGAGTTTTACTCCTTAGTGATTCTAATGAGTCATTCTTAATTTGGTTGCCCCTTTGAACCTAGATATTGAGATCTCCAATCAACTAGGTTGAGTTGCCATTAAGATAACTCTTAAGTGATAGGCTTCAATACCATTTCCCCCGATGATCGCAACACTTGCGCTCTGGTCAAAGCCTTTGTCAAGGGATCCACTATGTTTTCTTTTGACCTTATAAACTCAGTGGAAACTATTCATTAGAGAGCAGTTGCCTAACGGTGTTATGTCTACGAAAAATGTGACGAGACTTATCGTTATACATATAATTTTGTGCCCTAGCCATTACGATTTGACTATCGCAATGAATGCAAATCGCTGGCATGGGTTTTGGTCATATTGGAATATCTTCTAAGAAATTACGAAAGCATTCTGCTGCTTCTCTTGCTTTGTCTAAAGCAATAAATTCAGATTCCATTGTGGATCTAGCTATGCAAGTCTGTTTAGAATATTTCCAAATGACCGCTCCACCTATCAAGGTAAAGACATATCCACTAGTGGATTTAGAATCCTTAGTGTTAGATATCCAATTAGTGTTGCAATACCCTTCTAGGACCGCTGCATATCTAGTATAGTACAGCTCATAGTCACGGGTGTATCTTAGGTATCTAAGAACCCTAACTATGGTTGTTCATTGATCTTTTCCTGGGTTGCTAGTGTATCTACTCAATTTACTTATTACATGCACTATATCAAGGCACGTGCAACTCGTGAGATACATTAGACTTCTAATTATTCGAGAGTATTCCAATTGTAATATGCTTTGACCTTTATTTTTCATTAAATGAAGGTTAGCATCCACAGGTGTCTTTACATGACGGTCGTCATGCTTATTGAATTTCTCAAGAATTTTGTCAACATAGTGAGTTTGAGACAAAACATATCCTTTAGATGTTTAGTAATTTTTATTTCTAAAATTACATCTACTACTAATTTTAACGTCAAAACCAGTGTTTTTAAAGGCTCAAGGCGCACTAAGGCGCCGAAGGTCTCTTGGAGCCTAGGCGCAAGGCGCAAGGCGAGGCGCGGGCTTTATTGAAGTAAGGCGCACAGTATTCGTAAAAAATAGAAAAATTAATATAGACTAATCATTCATAGTAGTAAGACAATTTTTAAAAAAATAAAAAGTAATCAAGATTCAAGACAAAATATAGAATAATTCTCATACCCATGAAAGTGTATATTACATAACATTTCAATTTTCAAAGATCAAATATACCCCATTCAATAAAATAAAAACATAAACACTAAACATCCAAAACATAAATATCCAGTATAATGAATGTAATGTATGTTATGTGATGAATTAATTAATGTATGTAATGTATGAATCAATTTTATATTTTTTTAATTAATGATGAATTAATTAATTAATGTACATTACATTCCATTACATTCATTCCTATGTTACATTATTTTTTCAAGAAAAACTTTGACCAATTTATTAATTCATCACATTAATAAATTGATTAACTTATGAATCAATTTATCAATTAATTAATCAATCAATTTTCTATTTTTTTAATCACAACACATTAATCACAACACAATAAATTGATTAATTGATAAATTGATTAATCTTTATTAATCAATTAAATTCTTATTAATCACATTAATCACAACACATACAACACATTAAATTCTTATTAATCACAACACATTAATCTTTTCTAATTAATTAATCAATTTTCTATTTTTTTAATTAACTTATGAATCAATTTATGAATTAATTAATGTTATGATTCAATGTATGTAATGTATATGAATTAATTAACTTATGAATCAATTTTCTATTTTTTTAATTAATGATCAATTAATTAATTTCAGTATAATGATGAATCAATTTCAATATAATCATAATGAATGTAATGTAATGTATCTATTTTTTTAATTTATGTATGTATGAATTAATTTATTTATGTATTTATTTATGTAATAATCATAATGAATGTAATAATCATTAATGAAAAAAAAAAAAAAGACAAAGAAAGTCGAAAGAATAAGAAAAAATTAATAATTGAAAAGAAGAAGAAAAGGAATGGACTGAAAACTGAAGGAAAAAAAATAGACTCAAATAATTGGAAAAAAAAAAAAAAAAAAAAAAAAAAGGGCAAAACAAAAAAAGTTGAAAAAATAACAGAGGACTGAACTGAGTCGAAGGAAAAAAAAAAGAAAAGGAAAAAAAAAAAAAAAAATGAAAGTCGAACAACCAGTGTCAGTGTCGAAGACGAAGGAGAAGGAGAAGGGGAGAGAGAGTTGAACCTGCGAAGTCGAAGTCGATCCAGTGTCGTAATCGAAGTCCAGCTCTTGTGTCGCAGTCGTAGTCGCAGACCAAGTCCTGCTCCAGCAGCTCGAAGTCGATTGCGAGGCGAAAGAGGGAGAGACGACTTCGATTAGGGTTAATCTGAGTCCTATTTGGCTCATATGGTACATGAGTTCTGATCGTCTGTGACTACGAGCCATTCGACAGGTTCATCTGAGTCGCATCTCAGTCGTTAGATCAGATCTACAGATCAAACACTCAGTCGCGCCTAGGCGAGGGCCTTGCGCCTCTCTCGCCTTGCTCCAGTCGCGGCTAAGGCGCTCGCCTGGTTCAAGTCGCCTCGCCTGGTACCTGCACAGGCGCAGATGGGGCGCCTCGACTCGCCTTGCGCCTAGGCGCGCGCCTAGGCGCGACTTTGACAACACTGGTCAAAACCTTCTGGTTGTTACGTGTAGATTTCTTCATTTAGATCACCGTTCAAAATGCATTCTTTACATCCATTTGATGTATCTCTAGATTGTTTAAAGCAGCAATTGCAATTAATATTTTAATGGATGTGATCCTTGTTACGGGTGAATAGGTATCGAAGTAATCCACTCCTTCAGTTTGCCTATAACCCTTGACCATAAGTCTTACTTTGTATTTGTTAATTGATTCATCTGGTTTCATTTTCATTTTGAATGTCCATTTATATCCAAGAGGTTTAGAACCTAGTGGAAGATCGGCCAAAATTAAACCTTACAGTACTTCTGCAGATGGTTTATGAACAAGTTTGTGATTGAAGCCAATGTCTGAACACTATGCCTTTAAGACAGAATTCCGTCCCCTCCAATGATGCTTGAGAACAATGGACGTCCTATATTCAGGATACAACAATCACCACAAACGAAGCGAGCACACTCTTTGATTGTACAGCAAACCAAAAATATGTTTTGCACTCACAAATTTAGACTCACGCAGATGAAGAATATAAGAAGAATGCTTGAACTTAAGGAATTTGGAATGAAGAGAATTGGAATGGGGGCTACCTTTATATAGGCTTGTTGGCACCTATTCAGTTTGAACAGAAAATGCACGAATAAGGAACATGACCCTTGGGTCATACCTTTTAAAATGAAGAAACACCATCCTTGGGTCACACTCTTTATAATGAAGAGGTACCATGAAAGGTTGCACTCTACCATTCGAATGGAGTTCATTCCATTCACTTATAAATTTTTCCAATACAATGAAGATTTATAAATGCAATTGTAAAGAAGAGTAATAGGATTATCATAAATGGAGATGTTAGGGGGGTGCAGTAGTAACGAATAGTGATAGGATCATCATAAATTGAGATATTAGGGATAGCAAAAGATCTAAAGTTGAAAAGGAATGTCGTAGTAAAAAAAAAAAGGTTTGAATTTATTTAATTTCACTGAAAGTATGCTGAAATGACAAAAGAGAATTAATGTAGCTGATTCCATTTGGTTGGGACATAAGATTTAATTTAGAATTGTTTGATTATTACAGCATCAAGATATTAAGTCTTGCTACAGGAAAGAGAGAAGCTTGGGTAAACCTTATTATCCTGGTATTCATTCAAACAATAGAACACATAAAATCACACTAGTAGCCAATAATAGTTGTTAGTGTCATCAAAATTGAGACATGTATAATCAGGATATTGCACAAAAGCAACACCAATTTAGGAACAAAGCTTAAAAGTCTTTGATTAGATGGTGCCAACCAACATCCCACCTTGTGTTGTCACCACAGAAACAGCATGGTGCAATGCACACTCTGCTGGTAGGAGGCACTTTGGATTGTTGGATGTGGATCCTAGCTTGTGGAATTATATCTTTAGATTACTTATTTACAATGTGCCTGTGTATTACTTTTAAGTATCAATTAAGTTCATGCCTTTATATTTATGCATATATATATATATATTTGGACACTGAAGGAGAAAACAAGAAAGGATATGAGAATTTGAGTCGTATTTGGAGCCAATGCACTTTGTTCAAGTCTTTCACATGTGAAAAAGACTACACTCTGTTAAGTCTAGCACTTTGTTAAGTCTCACATACCACCTTTTGCTTTGATATTCTCTTTATACTCTTTAATTTTTATATGGTATTATTTTGAGTGGATTCTCAAGTCGGCGATCCAACTTGAGAAAACGTTCGGGTTTGGTGGACTCATTTTGGAATCGACTTCAGTGATCTTAATTATTCGTTTTTTAAGACTTGTTGAATAAAATATTTATGCAAAAAATTAAAAGGACATCGGTAGCTAATATCTTTGAATCACATTTGTTTTTTAAAAAAATAGATGACAATTATAATTTCAAGACTAGCCATCTATTTTTTTTTAATACTTTAAACATATAGCTACCGATATCCTATTATCTTAATTTTTTACATTAATATTTTACTTAACGAGTACTACAAAGTAAACCGTTTAGATCACTAAGGTCAACCTCAAAATGGGTCTATTAAGCCTAAACACTCTTAAATTAAGATGGTCAACTTGAAAGAATCCAGACCTTTACTTTTATGTATATGTATTGTAACTGTTGTGAGATTTTTTTTTAATAAGAAAATTGTTTTTAATCATATTTACTTTAATGTTTAAAAAGATCATCGAAAAATATGTGTATATATATGATAATTGTTCTTCTACTGAAAGTAGGAATGGCAACGGGGCGGGGCGGGGCGGGGCCGGGCCGGGGACCACCCTCCCCGTCCCCGATCCCCGATAGTGAGAAATTCCCCGGCCCCGGCCCCGATCCCCGACGGGGACTCTATCGGCCCCCCACCCCCGCCCCCGATCGGGGTTCGGGTTTCCCCGACCCCCGAAAATCCCCGACCTGTTCAAAAAATATTCAATGAATCTGGTGTATACATAAACATATATATACTCAAAAATCTATATATATATAAACATATATATATATGAATCTCTATATATATTCTTAAATCTGTTGTATATGAATATATATACTCAAAAATTAAAAAATCTGTTGTATTGAATAGATTCATATATACATATATATGAATCTTTATATATATATATGAATCTATCATCATCACCAAACAGCAACTTTAAAAAAAAAAATTTTAAAAAAAATCTGAAATTATTCATTACACATATATATGTATCTATCATCATCCACTTAAAAAAAATAAAAAAATCTGCAGATCTGTTCGTCAAGCTGCAGCGGAGGATCGGCGTACCATTTTTGTGCAACTTTCTCAAACAAATATAATTTGAAGTCCAACTTGGAAAAAGAAAAAAAACAAAGAAAAACAGAGAGAGGGTTTACAACTGATATGCAGCCAATAGAAACAAATCTACCGACTTTTTGGAAAGTATGAAGCATTCCAGTGAAAAAAAAATGAGAGAGAGATAGAAGGAGAGGAGTACAGAAATTTTCCTTGCAGATCCCTTCCTTCAGAGCCCTTTAAGCTGCCCAACCAGCCCTGTCAAGGCTGTCCATTCCTCAAATGCAGTTGCCGATGAAACAAAAGCTATTTTAGCGAAGAGGCGGTGTTGCGGAGAGGAAGCCATGGCGACGGAGGCGGTGGTGGTGGAGGATCGGCGGCGGATCTGTTCAGATCTGAGATGAGACTGAGATTTGAGTCATTCAGTGAGGGAGAGAGTGAGAGTAGAAGAGAGAGAGAGAGAGAGATAGAAGGGAGGAGAAGAGGCTGCGGTTTGGTTTAAAACCAAACCCTATATTATATATGTTATATATATAAGGGCAAAACAGTAATTTTCTATTGGGGAAAACGGGGCGGGGATCGGGGCCGGGGTCGGGGCGGGTCCGGGGCTGAAATCTGTATCCCCGTCCCCGGCCCGTATATCATCGGGGATGAAATTTTGAATACCGTCCCCGTCCCCACGGGAATATTTTTCGGAGAATCACCACTCAATTCGGGGTCGGGGGGTCGGGTCCCCGTCGGGCCAGGTCCCCATTGCCATCTCTAACTGAAAGTGCTAATGGAGTACAACGGTTTCATGTTACAAATCAAATGCTTCCCCAGTGTTAGTTTTTTTTTTATAAGAAAAAAAGTGATGATGAATATGAATTTTTTTTTTTTTAAATAAAATTTCATTGTATTTATTATTACAAAAATAGTGAGATCTCACTACCTTCGGACAATGCAAGCTAACAATTACAAAATTGAAGACCAATTACAAAAAATTATAGTATATATTATCTCTAAAAAATTCTATAGAGGTCTCCAAAAAATTTATTAAAAATAAAATAAAATTTATCTGTTCTAAAATAGACAGATTTATTATTTTCAAATAATGAAATTTCACTATTTCAAATGGCTTTATTTCTATGTTTTTTTTCCAGAATCAATTCTAGCTTAGTGTTGAATTCGTTTGGTTTTGAGTTTTTAAAATAATTTTTAAATTTTCTACTCGTATTTTTTTATTTTTAAATATTTTGATCAATTTTTAATTATTTTTTAAATGCATGTAATCTATATATAATTAAAAGTAAAATATTTGTGAAAAATCTTTAAAAAATTAACAAATACAAACAAACAAACAAACAAAAAATGAAAATGTACAAATTTTTTGTATTTTTTTAGAATTTTTTTTAATTTAAATTTTAAAATTTTTAAAAGAAAAATTTACCTATAAATCCCATTTTGAGTCCCATTGATTTTGGAAAGATATATTTAATATATTATTTAAAAATTAGATTTACAGTTATACTCCTATTTATATTATGTTTTCTTCTCTTTTTTTCTTTTGTGCTAGAAAGGTAAGGTACATAATATATAAAAATCAAATTTGGAATGAATTTTTATATGAGGATCTTTTTTATTTGGAAAACATTTCAAAATGAATATAAAAATGATTTGAAATATAGAATTCTTCAAACATTCCAAAAGGATGTGGGATCCTTCAAACATTTCAAAAAGAATACAAAAACTACTTAGTAAGTTCTGGACAAATATATAATTTCAAACTATAATACTTTAATATAATACTCAAACGTAACACTCTAAAAAAGTCCTTAGTGTACTTTCCTAAACAAAACACTCTAATATAATACTCTAAAAAAACTCTTTCGCGTAACACTCTAATGTAACACACAAAAGAATTTCTTAAGGTACTTTTTTCCAAACGTAACACTCTAAAAAAAATTCCTTAATGTAACATACAAAAAATTTCTTAGTGTAATTTTCTCAAACATAATACTCCAAAACAAAAGGATGTGGGATTCTTTAAACCATTTTAAAATGATATAGGATTCTTTAAACCATTCTAAAAAGATGTGAGATTCTTCAAACCATTCCAAAAGGAGTACCAAAATTCCTTAGTAAGTTTTGGGTAAATGTATAATTTCAAACTATGAGTGTTACGTTTAGAAAAAGTACACTAAGGAGTTTTTATGCTTTTGTGTGTGTTACATTGGAGTGTTATTTTTGGAATTACATTGATTGGAGTGTTACATTGATTGAAGTATGTTACATTGAAGTGTTATGTTTGTGTTACATTGGAGTGTTACGTTTGTGTTACATTGGAGTGTTACATTTGGAAAAAGTACACTAAAGAGTTTTTTTAAGTGTTGCGTTTGAGAAAAATACACTAATGAGTTTTTTAGTGTGCTACATTACATTAGAGTGTTAAGTTTTTCTTTGTAATGTGGGATTTATTTCAGAATTAGGGAAAATTTAAAATTTCTATAGTGTGGATGCCCAAATGTGTAATTTTTGTAATTTTAGAAAATTCATTTATTTTAGTTTTATCAATTGAATTATTATATGACACTCTAAAAAAATTGAATTATTATATATCTATTTGTTATATAATACTTAGGAAAAAAACATTAATAGCAACAAAAATAAATAAATAAATAAAAATTGTGTAACTCATGCCATGTTTGAGATGTTATCTTTTTGATTAAAAAAATCAAGAAATTAGAAAGTGCTAAAATGTGTTTGATATGTACCCCCCAAAAAAAAAACACTAAATTAGGAAATCTATGTACTAGTTTAGAAAGACTAAACAATTCTTGTAAATGAGTGCATAAATGTTTATACCTTTACAAGGAGAAAACGAAAAATTTAAGTAAAAATAAAAGTATGACATCACTTATTTGCATTTTTTCATACAATTAAAAAACTCATTCCTAAATTCATCACCTTTTTTTAATCTTTAAAAAAAATCAAAAAAATCACTTAAAAAACTAATTTCAAACACTCTTTTTATTAAGAAGAAATTAAAACTTACTTAACCTTTTTTTTTAAATTAATTAATTTAAAAATAAATTTATCATTCTTTTAAGGATAATGCACCAATAAATTCCAAATCATAAACTTTTGAACCATTTAGTCCTACTTTTTATTTTATGCACTGTTAAGATAGAAACATTGTGGATTCCCGATATTAATGGATATAGATTGCTTTGTTTGTTGTTTATTTGATTTTGGCAACGTTAAACCCTATCTTTATGTAGTCAATTTTGACGTTTGGTTTCTCCCAAGTCCTAGAAATACACCATTTCTATCAATACAACGATTAGAATCGAGAACTACATCATTCTGTCATTGGGTTGACGTTATCGACATATAACCAGTGTGTGTACACTCCTTATTGCGGCGGCAGCGGTGTCAGGTATATGTTTCGATGTTGTCATTTTACTTCTTTGATAAATATTTTGATTGTATTGTTGACATCGTTATCTATTTTTATATTTAATGTTGGGTCGATAATGTTATAGGTTCCCATCGTGTTGTTGTATGTGAATGGTAATGTGGGTTTGGAATACATTCGGGTTTTGATGGTGTGGTCATTGTTCTGTTGTGGGTTCTGTATATGTAAATGTTATTTGGCAAATTGGTGTAACTTTGTGTTGCCGAATAATGATTGTGTTGTATAACGTTGTGGTTTTTGTTAACCGCATCTTGTCATTGTAATGTTTGTATTAACATGTGTTTTGTACACGTGAAATGACCCCTGTTTGTTGACATTATTATGGTTATTGAGGATATAGTAGTGTTAGTGGTTTTAGTCATTTGGATGTTAACTAATGTCAATGTTATAATAAAGACAAACACCACAAACGGAGTAACATCATCCACTCACAAATCACTCCACTAAATCCTTACAAAAAAAATAGAAATGTAAAAACTTACGTTACACATGCACACCTAACATTAGGAAAAAAAATCCAAATAAAATTACACATAAGGACAAACAAGTAAATTCCTAAATTTTCAAATCAATGAAATATAACATACTCAAAATAAAAAGACTAATTAATTTGAAAGAAAATTTCTAAGAAAATAAAACAACGTTTCTCCTAATGAAATTTATAAATAATTTTTCCTTCTTTAATTCCGTGCTGGGCACGGATTACATGCTAGTTTTATTGTATCCTAAAGATGAATTTCATAGAGGCACAGTGCACACAATTTGATAGGGTAAATATTAATTTTTTAAAAAGTGATGTCATAATACGACTTTAAAACAAATTATTTTTGTCATTTCTTTGAAAGTTCTTGAATCATAACTCAGTTAAATAGATGAAGAAAGGAAGGAAAAAATATATATATATATATTTATATGAAATCTCCTGAATTATTAAAAAATATTATTTTGACCTCTTAAATTATAAAAGTATATAAATAAATTTTCTAAACTATTAAGAAGTATTATTTTGCCTCTTAAATTATGAAAGCATATAAATAGACCCTCTAAACTATTCACCCCTTCTATTAGGGATTCCAATTGATACGTTTTTATAATTTAAGAGATCTATTTATATGTTTTTTATAATTTATGAGATTAAAATGATACTTCTTAATAATTGAAAGAATATATTTGTATTCTTTTTTCATTGAGGAGGCTAAAATGACATTTTTCGATAATTTAAAGGGTTTCAAGTAAATAACCCAACAAACAAACAAACAAACAATCAAACAAATTTTGAAAATATAAGGCATTTTTAGAAAGTGAAAGATTCTAAGTCGGTGATGGAAAAAAAAGCATACGTCTGTTTCAGTATTGAAAAAGAATTATTTTTCAATTATTATTTTTTCTAATTGATATATAAATAAAAGATAATCTCCTTGGCATTTATTCATAAATCTCTCTTCATCTACTTATACTGTTTTTATATTTTAATAAGTCTTGTAGGTGACATAATTACCAAAATATTATTAATGATAATATTCACATTGACAATGTAAATATTCCGTGATGTAAACATTTACATTATCAATGTGAATATTCACACTGTAAAATATAAATATTCACATCACTAAGTTGCTAAGCGTCCAAAAATATTAGTAAAGATAAAATTATCCGTAAAATATCTTAAATATGAGAATTAAGATTTGTTAGATCAAATGTCCAAATAATGAGACTTATTAGAATACAATAACATGTTATGAACTAATTGAGATATAAATATTTACAAAAAGATTTTCTAATAAATCTCTCTTTTTCTTCTCACTTTATTTATTGCAATGTATCAAAGTTTGGCATTGTATTATGATAAATAGGAGTAATAAATAGTATATAAGTAATTATATACACAAAAAATTTATTCATGATTTTTACATATAATAATATGGCTCAATGTAAGTCCTTCACTTTAAAACAAAATATTCGCAAATATAGCATTTATTTATTAAAATAGTATTGTTACATCATTCTTGTAATATTTTATGTATAAATTTTATATATGAATATCATTTTCCATAGTATATATACACATGCAAATTATGAAATGAAAGGAAAAAAACAGTATTTATAAATTATTTTATATGCAATGAATGAGAAAAAAAAAATAATGGGGATCTTCAAGGCTCTACCAAAATATCCCTAAAAAACAAGAATATCATAAAGGGATTAGCTTATCTATGATCCGCAAAGTGGATTGAATAGTACTGTTTGGGCCTGTGGAGTCTACCATGGGTTCCGTATCGATAATTCAAACTATTCATCTATGAAAAAATGTGTAGATCATTTATGAAAAAAATCAGGTTAATTCGATAATCGTAACCACGTTAGTTTATTACATTTATCTCCCAAAAAATGAATTGTCTAGTTTTCAAATAATATTTGTCATTCATTTTTTATAAATAAATATTATAAAATAACATAGCTATGATTATCAGATTGACTTAAAAAATTTCATGGATAATCTACGTGTTTTGGTATAAAAAAATGAACAAGTCAGATCATTGAGGCGGGACCCATAGTGAGCTTTACGGGTTCGAACAGTACGGTCCAATCTACAGAGTGGAGTGGAGACAATCTGCTGCCAAAAACAAAAATGCATTTATATTGGAATAACATAAAATAATTATATTTTTATAGAAATGTAAGTTAGTTAGCATGTAATACAACTCCCACTTGTTCCGACTTATAAGTATGTAATAATTTTGAGTTATGTTCGTTTAAAAGTAATTTTTTCTCATAAGTTTTAATTTTGACTATGTTTGAATTGTAAATTTTAAAAAATAAAATAAAATTATGTGACCAAAAAAAATAGTAAATGAAAAATAAAACTAAGTATTTTTCATCTCTTTCATTCATTCATTCTTTTCTTTTCTTTTCTTTTTTTTTTTTTTCAACAAATCCTTATACAAAGACAAAAATAATGGTAATACATAGACACTTTTGTTTTGCAATGTGCCTTATTGTAAGTTAAAAATCGATAGTTTAAAAGTATAAGTTAAAAGTATCTCTTCCGAACTTTTATTTTTATCAAGTTGTAAGCATAAATTTTATCTGACAGTTTAACTCATACTTCTCCAATAAAAAAAATTAAGATACATTACACTGACCTCCTTGAAATTAGAGTAAATATGGCAAGCTCTACAGTTTTTTAGTATAATGTATATGGTGTGAAAATATAAATATATATATATATATATATTAGAATAAAATAGGTGGCAACATCATTTTTTAATCTATATGACTAATGAATTGTTGACAAAAAATGTTTTATGTTATATGAATTAAAATCTTAAATGAGCCCAATGTAATTATATTAAATTTGTGGGGTATTTTCTCCAAAAGACAATGTAATTTACCCAAAAAATTGTAGGGCAATCTAATCATAAGTCAAATTTCAAAATTTTTGAAAAATAGTTTCAAACTCTATTATTTAGAAGCCAAAAAGAACAATAACAATTTGAAAAACTATATAGCGTTTGGTTTTGTTTTCAAATCATGATTTGGATCAAAAAATAAAAAAATTATTTTCAAAATTCATAACCAAACAAAATTTTCAAAACTCTTTTCAAAAACTTATAACCAAACAAGTTTTCAAAACTCTATTTTTAATTAAAAATTTCAAAAAAAAAATTTATTTTGTTCTTTAAAATTATTTTTTATTTTTATTTTTTTTTCAAAAAAAATTATTTTTATTTTTGAAAAAGAATATTTTTTTATCTTTTTCATTTTTTTGAAAATAATAGTTTGTTATTTTTTTAAGTATTAGACAAATAATTTGTTATGATTTAGTTATATATGAATGATTCAAAAAATATTTTAAAGAATTAAATATTTAAAAAAAATAAAAAATATTAAAAATAAGAATATATATTTAAAATACACATAATAATAAAATATTTTAAAAAATTAAAAAATATTTAATTTTTTTAAAAATAGCTTTTGTCTAAAGTTTTTTAAATAATTTAAAAACAGAAAAAAATATTTTGTTCAAAAAATAAAAATAAATAAATAAATATTGTTTTACAAAAATAAAAAATAAAAAAAATTCAAAATAATAAATTAAATAAAAAAAATTAATTTCAAAACTCATAACCAAAAAAGTTTTCAAAATATACAACTCAAAAACTAATTTCAAAACTCATAACCAATTAAATTTTCTCTTTTTAAAACTCATTTAAAAAACTTATATTTCAAACTATAACCAAAACTTAAAATTTATTTCAAAAACTAAACCAAACAGGGCCATATCCTTACATATTTGTTTACTATTCACTTGTTTATGTTACATATCTGTCCACATGTTATCCTTATTTATTTACATGTCACATATTTATTCACATAATCTACTTATTTATTCATATTACCACCAGCATCAGTGGTTGGCTCCACTCGCGAGTATCTATTTCAATGTCAACAAATTTTCTAATAGCCTACCACTGGCGGTGGTCCGATGACAATGGGTAAAAATAAAGAGAAAAAAATTCATTCAAAATAATAATTTATAATTTTTACAAAATAATTTTATTAATTATGATCTTATTACTAAAACCAAAAAAAAAAAAATCTTTAAATTTAATGTCATACACACTCAAAAAATAATTTGTGTTAATTTAAACTTTTGAACCATTTAGTCCTACTTTTTATTTTATACACTGATAAGTCCCATTTGAGTGGTCATAACATTTTTGTATATGGTGTTGGAGCGTGTTGTCCCAAATGTTATGGGTAAATTTGGGATTCGGTGATGTGGAAATTAAGTTTGTGTCCAAAAAGCTTATTATAGTCTTTTTCTGTTTTCTCTCCATCCCAATCAAAACGGAAGAGATGAAGATGGAAACATTGTGGATTCCCGATATTAATTGGTATAGATTGTCACGACCCAGACCCGGTATCCAAAGACTCGGCGTCGCAACAAGATAAAAATAAAATAATTTAATAATTTTGCAGTCGTAGCGCAAGCAGATAAATTAAAATAAAATAATTGGGTACCAAATATTTATTAAAAAGAAACAAACATAGTCATTTGGGCTTTTATTTTATTCCAGGTATCCAATTAGAAATACAAATAGTACCAAAAAAAAAAACACTGTGGTTTATCCCCCATCTTGATCCTGCTAAGTCTCGTCACCTGCAAGGGGTAACAGCTATAAGCACATAGTAGAGTAAGAAATATTATATTGTGAGTATAGAGGCACAAAATAGCCATAGATAGTTATTCAAGTTAAAACATTAACATAATTTAAGTTGCATAAATAAATTATTTAAGTGGCAGAAACTAAAATAAAATTTACGTAAATAACTATAACTACGGTACAGAACAGAATAGAACAGGGGTCATTACAGTGACAATCAGAACAGAGGTAAATGGATCCATGACAAACAGAGGACCACAAAGTAGCCAAACAGGGACCAATGGTTATTTAAGTCCCTCAAGGCATGAGACCTCCGTTGTGGTACTTATAAAATAATTACTCAAAACATATTTTAATAAACAGTTATATCTATGGGTTTTCCTTATTATATAAAATAAGGTTCATAAAATAAATAACATAATTAAAACACAATTTACATATAATATATTATGGTGACTCAATGTATAATATAACTCACCTTAATATCAACCCTTAGCCTTTACTTTCTTATGATTGTCTCGTTATTTTCATGTTACTCCTTAGATTTGTATTTTCCTCTATAGTTGCACCTATTTATAGGCGTTGTTGCATGGGTTCATACCAAGTGGGTTGCTTTAAATTTGGCCACCTGTGTAACAGGTGGCATTCTCTCTTCCTTCACGTGGCTATTACGTGGCCTAAGTTGGTACTTACTTAGTCACCATCCTATATATTAGGATGGTGATAAATCACCATGTTTGAGATTTTTTTTTTTTTTTTACCTTTGATTTAATTCGCATTAGGCCCAAGGTCTTAATAATTTAATTAAATTACATTTTACCACCTACAACTATAACATTAATTATTATTATTATATATATATTCTATTCATGAGTAATTGATCTAATCACGGTATTGAATTAAAAATTCGGGTGTCACATTTCTCCTCTCTTTAAAGAAGTTTGTCCTCAAACTTGACGTACCTTGGTTTTCGAAGAGGTGTGGATACTTGGTCCGCATTTGACTTTTGGTTTCCCATGTTGCTTCTTCAACACAATGGTTTTTCCATAAGACTTTCACAAGAGGTATAGTCTTGTTTCGAAGAACTTGATCACAGCGATCGAGAATCTGTATAGGTTGCTCTTCATAAGAGAGGTCTTCTTGAACTTTCAGGTTCTCATAATCGACAACATACTCTAGATCTCGAAGATATCGACGAAGTATTGAAACGTGAAATACATTGTGGACATTGGACAGGTCGGGTGGAAGCACAAGGCGATATGCCATGGAACCAATCATTTCCAGTATCTCGAATGGCCCGATATAACGTGGGCTTAACTTTCCTCATTTTCCAAATCGAATAACCCCTCTTATGGGTGAGATTTTTAGAAACACATGATCTCCTATTTGAAATTCTAAGTCCCGTCTTCTTGTATCTGCATAGCTTTTCTGGCGGCTCTAAGCAATGCAAATTCACTGTTAGATGAGCTGAATCTTATCACTTGTGATTTGCACGATTTCGGGCCCTAATAATTTCCTATCTCCGAATTCCATCCAACACAGAGGTGATCGACATCTTCTTCTATACAGTGCCTTGTACGGTGCCATTTCAATGCTTGCATGGTAGCTATTATTATAGGCGAACTCCACCAAAGGTAGGTGATCATCCCGATTACCTTTGAGGTCTAGTACACACAAACGTAACATATCTTCCAAAGTCTAGATCGTCCTTTCAGATTGCCCATCAGTTTGCAAGTGATAAGCCGTGCTAAACTTCAAAGTGGTTCTCAAAACTTCTTGCAATTTGTTCTAAAAGTGAGACACAAAATGGGGGTCTCAATCGGATATGATTGAAACTGGGGTGCCGTGCAAACGAATGATTTCCTTAATGTATAGAGTGGCGAACTTAGAAAGGGAGTACATGATTCTAATTGGTAGAAAATGCGCCGACTTCGTCAATCGATCCACGATAACTCATATTGCATCATTCTTTGAGAGTGATTGCGGTAGTCCGACCACGAAGTCCATAGTAATGTGCTCTCATTTCCATTCAGGAATAGAGAGTGGTTGCAGCAATCCTGCATATCTCTGATATTCTGCTTTAATCCATTGACAATGCAGGCATTTGGAGACATGGCTTGCTATGTCTTTCTTTATTCCTATTCACCAGAAGCATTTCTTCAGATCGTGATACATCTTCGTATTGCCAAGGTGGATCGCAAATCTCGAGCTATGAGCTGCTACCAATATCTTTTTCTTGAGTTATGAAAGGTCTGGTACACAAATTCGATTCCAAAATTTTAGCATCCCATTGCTTATTGTGAAATTAGGATCGGGCTTGTTTCCTTGCTCCTCGTACTTTTTCTTTAACAGTTTATCTTCACATTGGCGGACTTTAATTTCTTCAATCAACTCGGGTTTTACAATTATGTTAGCGAACAGTTCGTTGATCTTATGGGGAACAAGGGTACATGCCAAACTTCTGGTCGTCTTTCGACTCAATGCATCTGCTACCACGTTAGCTTTGCCTGGATGGTGATGGATCTGTATCGCAGTCTTTTATAAATTCTAGCCACTGTCGTTGCCTCATATTCAGTTGTTTCTGTATAAACAGATATTTGAGGCTCTTGTGATCTGTGTAAATTGCGCAAGTTACTCCATAGAGATAATGACGCCAGATTTTGAAGGCAAAGATTACTGCGACTAATTCCAGATCGTGGGTCGGGTAGTTCTTTTCGTAGGTCTTTAGTTGACATGAGGCATATGCAATGACCTTCCCATTTTGCACAAGAACGCAACCCAAACCATTATGTTAGGCATCGCTATAGATTACGAACCCTTCTATTTCCATGGGGAGTGCTAGTATAGGAGCCGTCACGAGTCTGTTCTTCAATTCTTAGATGCAACGATCCTGTTTGTCGGTCCATTCAAAGGATGTGTTCTTCTGAGTTAGCTAGTGATACTATCTTCGAGAAATCTTGCACGAAGCACCGATAATAACTGGCTAGACCTAAGAAGCTTCGAATCTCGAACACACTAGTAGGTTGTGGCCAATTCACGATCGCTACAACCTTTTGGGGGTCAACTGAGATACCGTCTTTGTTGATGACGTGACCAAGAAAGTGTACATTGGTGATCCAAAATTTGTATTTCTTTAACTTGGCATAGAGTTTGTGATCACGTAGTGTCTGTAGAACTCTTTGCAAGTGGTGTTCATGATCTTCTAGCGATTTAGAGTATATGAGAATGTTGTCAATGAAGACAATAACGAATTCGTCAAGATAGGGTTTGAACACTTGATTCATGAGGTCCAGAAGGCTGCTGGAGCATTTGTGACGCCAAATGGCATGACGAGAAACTCATAGTGCCCGTAACGAGTTCTAAAGGTAGTCTTTTTGATACTTTTCGTTTTGACTTTTAGTTGATGGTAGCTAGAACGCAAGTCAATTTTCAAGAATACGTAAGCGCCTTGCAGTTGATCGAACAAGTCATCAATTCGTGGCAAAGGGTACCGATTTTTTATGGTGACTTTGTTTAGCTCTCGATAATCGATGCATGACCTCATTCGGTGCCATCCTTTTTCTTTACGAATAGTACTGGAGCTCCTCAAGGTGAAGTACTAGGTCGAATAAAACCTTTGTCTAGTAGTTCTTGGAGTTAAGTCTTTAACTCTTTTAATTCTATCATGGACATACGGTAAGGAGCTTTTGAGATAGGTTGTGTGCCAAGTTGGGTTTCAATGGTGAATTCGGTTTCTCGGTCAACCGGGGTGCCCGGTAGGTCTTCAGGAAATACATCCGGGAATTCTTGAACCACAGGGATTGCATCAAGTGTGGGGGCCTCTTATTGAGTATTGATCACGTAACAGATGTAACTACAACAACCCTTTCTTAGAAGTCGTTGGGCTGTCATGAAGGATAAAACATATGGAGGGGGAGAGACTCCAGTTCCTTCGAAGATAAGCTCGAGTTGGTTTGGTGATCGGAAGAAGACCTTTTTGGCTTCATAATTAATAGAGGCATGGTTGGCAGCTAACCAATCCATTCCTAAGATCACGTCAAAGGTACTAATGCAGAGGAGAATCAAGTCTACATGTAAAGTTTCCCTTTTAAGGTTACAGTACAAGATTTGTATACATCAACACTAAAAACGGAGTTTCCAGAAGGAAAAGACATAGATAGTACGTATCCTAAGGGTTCGGGTGTTAATGCCAACTTGGTAGTAAAGTGTGGTATAAAAAAAAAATAAGTTGAACCAGAGTCAAAGAGACCATGGGCTAAACGACCACAAATATAAAGTGTACCTAACACAACATTCTCAGTAACTTCCAGGTTTCCAGACACTAGGGGAAAGGCTCTTACTTGGCGTTTTTGTTCCTTCCTCATTCCTCCAGGTACCACGGGTTTTTGAATTGGTTCAGAGGGGCTGGCTGTAGGATTGTTAAGCTTAGGACAATCTCTCAGCAAGTGGCCAACTTGGCTGCATCTAAAGCATGCTCCCGTGTCTCGACGGCATTGTCCCCAATGAGTCATTCCACAGGTAGAGCAAGTTGAAATGACGCCACCTCTGGGATTCGTAGGACCTTGATTGCTTGAACTGGTTGAATTGGTTGTGCCCGTATTTACCTTTTTGGGAGGCGCGATATCGGGTCTTCTGTTATCTCTTTTCCAAAATTGCTTTCTTTGGCTTGGTTTCTCGGAGAGCAAGGCTTTAATCCCTTTTTCTGCAATGTATGCTCGATCTACCACCGCCGCATAGGTTGGTAGTTTCAAAACCTCCAGCCTATCCTTGCTTTCAGTATCTAATCCTGCTTCAAATTTCCTGGCTTTTTGAGCTTCGGTGGGGATGACGTATGTCGCAAATCGAGCCAGTTGCGTGAACTTGCTCTTGTATTCAACCACTGTCATGGTTCCTTGCCTTAGATATATGAATTCCGATGCCTTTTGTTCCCGCAACGAATCTGAAAGTTATTTTTCATAGAATACCTCAAAGAATCTGACCCAAGTCACAATATCTTTTTTTTCCAAGGTAAGTAGCCACCATTCTTGTGCATTGTCTTTGAAGGTAAATGGGGCGAAAGTCACCTTCTGGCTTTTTTGTGCAAGGTAGTGCGCGGAAAATTTTCTCTATATCTCTGACCCAAGTTTCTGTCACCAGTGGGTTTATACTGCCAGTGAATATGGTAGGTTTCAAGTCTTTGAACTGTTTTATAGTAGTTGGCTCTTCTCATCGTTCAGACAATCCATTATTAATGTTGGTTTGTAAGGTTCGTAGAAAACTAGCAACTACTCTTTCCATGATTTGCTAAATTAGATCAGTACCACTGATCGATGATCCAGTTCCATTTCCATCATTAGCCATTACTATAAGGGGAAAACGATTAGTGAACTCTCTCTTTTTTTTTTTTTTTGAACCACTTAGTATATAACAGTACATATCACGATATTTTATCTATGATTCACAAGATACTATAATAGTACATATATCATTTTTACTTATGCAAAAGAAGACATATTAGTACAACGTACTTAAAATACCGTCAAGAGTTAGTGTCTAATCCTATTAATACAAAAACAGAAGGATTAGACTAATCATTGTCAACTCCCAAAAAAAAAGATCAGCGATATCTCTCAGTCATACTCCTAGAATAAGTCACTGAGCCCCCACGAAAATCGGCTCTGGAAGACTGGGCCGTGGAACAGCCATGGGAACTCCTGCTGCACGAGGGACTCAAACTCCCATCCACTGAGCTCAATCCCAAAACAGCGCCAAACTACCTGGACCATGTAAACCGGTACACCGTGGTCATATCCCCAAAACTGTCGCCCAGTGACCCGCACATGTATCTCTAAGTATGTGTGTCACGACCCAAACCTACCCCTATGAGTTTAGCATCGTAACCGGCCAGTAATCCTTAGATTACCAAAGGCCTCTTGGCATAATAACATATAGCAGGGGCTGCGGAAGGAAATAATCAAGACATACATAGTCCATAGAGCTGTGCGAATAAACATGAAATAGATAACTTAAAACTTCATAACAGTGTTACAACTTACACATCATTTCCCAACTTACAATATCAGACATTTTAACCAACCACAACATAGTATAAACATAGCTTATCATGTTTACAAAAACAACCATGAAACTTGACTTAAATCGCAACCTTCTTGGGAGGCACAATGGTTGGCTGACAAACTGAAACTTAGGCCGTCAATTCTGGGCCTGGTCACGTGCCTGCTCGCCTACATACATAATATAAACAGTGAGCGACAGCCCAGTGAATAATAACAAAGTAAAGACTTTAATGAATGATGTCCATAACTTGTCTCACAACATTTCAGGATCATAATCAAATAGTGAAATAGAATCATAGTCTTATCCTTGTTCAATCATGTGTGGTACATTTATTAGCTTAAACATGTCTCTTTGGTCAAGCATATCAAGTTCCATAAAGGAACCTCTGGTACTGGGTAACATATCTCATACATCGGCCACGGTATTATTTCCCCCAGGCGAGGGCCTGGGCCACGGTATTGTTTCCCCCCAGGCGAGGGCCTGGGCCATAAGCCACAGTATTATGTCCCCTGGGCAAGGGCCTCTGCTAAGGATACCACAATTACATTTCAAAGAAAATTGGACAATCATTCATTCATTCATACAAAACATAGCATTTCAGAAACTTATCATCTCATATCATCAGAAAATAATTAAAGTTAAATATAACTTTATAGAGTTATTACTCATAGATAATTGGTAGCTCCAATTAGATAACAAAGTGGGCCATTCACTTATCTCGAGGCGCGTGACCTACATAACATGATAGATACATACATTGAATTCCCACACTCAAACTGAACATGACTTAATTCATTGCTCTTAGTGTGTTTCTGGCCTTTAATCCTCATTATGGAGTCTTAACATGGCCTAGGAATACCTATGATGGAATGAGGATGCAAAAATGTGTTGGAAAATATTTTTCAAAACTTGTTGAAAATAGGGTCCACGCTCGAGCGGACATGCAGACAATGAAGCTCCGCTCGAGCGTGACTTCCCTTGCTCGAGCAAACTACAAACTCTAGAAAAAGTACTGGTTACATGTTTTTCACGCTCGACGGACGCTCGACCCATGCTCGAGCGTGAGACTCAGAACCTCGCTCGAGCGCGGATTCCCTCGCTCAAGCGGACTGCAAAACACATGAACTTCTGGGCATATGCATTTCACGCTCGAGCGTGACTCTCGATGCTCGAGCGGAAGTGCATGTACTCAGAGTGTATGCTCGAGCGTGAAGTCCTCCGCTCAAGCATGGATCAAAAATTTGGAATTTCCATATTGATCCTCAAGCACAAAACTCAACCTTTAAAGCTTCAAACTCGATTTTTCTGGGCCAAAACTTGAGAAAAATACATAAAGACCCTAAAGCAACATGAATTAAAGATATTTCAAGAAACCATGGCCGAAAGGTATGCCAATTGTACAAAATTCAACTTGAAACTCAAGAATAACCCATGAACATAACATGCATGCCATTCTTTGAATCAAAGCTCCTCAAAACATGATCAAATGTTACAAAACAACATGAAACTCAATGATTTCCCAAAATTGAGGTGAATTCAAGACATGCATGAGGGAATTCTTGAAAATCAACTTCAAAATGCTATGAAACATGCATGCATACATGATATGATCTATGCTCTCTAATTCTTTTTTTCCATCCTAAATTACTCAACTTAATCCTCAAGAATTCATGTCTTAACAACACAATTACATAATCTAGGTGTTGAATTCATACCTCAACCTCTCAATGAAGCTATAATTGGTGAATTCTCTAAGGTCTCACTCCAATCTCCTTGAATTCCCTAGCAATTCTCCTTTCCTCTTGCTTTTGATTTCAATCCTCCTTCTCTCTCTCTCCCTCTCACGTTTTTCTTTTGTAGAATAGGCTCAAAGGTGTATGTAAGTGGATGAGAAGAGGTGAGTGGACTCATAAAAGAAATGGTGTTTAATTGGCTAAAGTCATAGACAATTAAGTGGGATTAATTTAATCTTATTTAATCGTTCCGAAATGAATTTTCAATTGAACCTACTATAAAATCCTAAAAATTCTAATTAACACATAAATCAAATCAATTTCTATATCGGATGCCGATAAAGCCTTCAATTCGCAAATCGAAACTAAAACATAAACAGATCTTTCTACGCTAAACAAATAGAAACACATTAATAATGCAATACACATGACATTAACTCATGATTTCTTCTTAATCACTTGCTAGGCACACTTAAGCATGAATTAACGTAAATTAAGGGTCGGGGTTGTTACAATGTGGTACTGTCAGTGTAGTCCATAGCTAGGGTCTGGACAATGTGTTATGGAGGAAGTGTAGTAGTGCGAATGTGGCTACTAAGGTATATATTCCCTCTCTTTTCAGCAAAGCCTGGGGGTAAGGAAGCAACCAAGAAATGTGGATGTACTAATCTAATAACGTGCGTCAGTCTAATGTATCTCTCTCGGGTGCTAGCCCGGTTAAGTCTCCAAAACAAGTAGTCCTCGTCAGGGTTGCCCTGCAAATATACTGGCCTCCCCATGAGTCAGTCAAGGTCGGGTGGGTCTATCCAATAGTGCTTTCTGAGTCCCTCCATCCCTCCAATAAGTTAGGGGCCAGATGCACTCCCTGAAGCTTGAACCAAATCAATTCATTCTGGTGTGCCATGTCCTACAACACAAGAAAACTTAGCCTACCCAATATTTATTTAAATCATGTTGAATACAATATTTTATTTATTTATTTTATATTATGACAATATATATATATATATGATTAAACAATTATGATGTTGGACAAAATATAGTATTTATTTATTTTTATTTTATGACAATATATATATATATATATTAATAGACACTTAGAGTTTTGGTTTTTTTTTTTTTTTGAAATAATTTTCAATTCAAATAATGTGTAACTGTAAAGAAAAATTTAACAACATATGCTAATTTTATTTAAAGAAAATAAACAATTGCTCTGATACCACTTTTGTCACAACCCAAACTTGGTACCCAAAGACTCGGCGTCGCAACAAGATAAAAATAAAATAATTCTAATAATTTTGCAGTCGTAACGCAAGCAGATAAATTAAATAAATTAAAATAAAATAATTGGGTACCAAATGTTTATTAAAAGGAAACAAACATAATCATTTGGGCTTTTATTTTATTCCAGGTGTCCAATTAGAATACAGATAGTACAAGAAAAAAAAGAAAACACTATGGTTTATCCTCTATCTTGATCCTGCTAAGTCTCGTCACCTGAAAGGGGTAACAGCTATAAACACATAATAGAGTGAGAAATATTATACTGTGAGTATAGGGGTACAAAATAGCCATGGATAGTTATTTAAGTTAAAACATTAACATAATTTAAGTTGCATAAATAAATTATTTAAGTGGTAGAAACTGAAATAAAAATTATGTAAATAACTATAACCACGGTATAGAACAGAACAGAACATGGGTCACTGGAGTGACAATCAGAACAGGAGTCAATGGATCCATGACAAACAGAGGACCACAAAGTGGCCAAATAGGGGCCAATGGTTATTTAAATCCCCCAAGGCATGGGACCTCTGTGGTGGTATTCATAAAATAATTACTCAAAACACATTTTAATAAACAGTTATATCCATGAGTTTTTCTTATTATATAAAATAAGGTTCATAAAATAAATAACATAATTAAAACACAATTATGTAAAATAAATTTGTGGTAACTCAAAACATACGTAAAATATATTATGGTGACTCAAGGTATAATATAACTCACCTTAATATTAACTCTTAGCCTTTACTTTCTTATGATTGTCTCATTATTCTCACGCTAGTCCTTAGATTTGTATTTTTCTATATAGTTGCTCCTATTTATTTATAGGTGTGATTGCATGGGTTCATACCAAGTGGGAAATTTGGCCACCTGTGTAACAGGTGGCATTCTCTCTTCCTTCATATGGCTATTATGTGGCCTAAGTTGGTACTTACTTAGTTACCATCTTATATATTAGGATGGTGATAAATCACCATGTTTGTTTGTTTGTTTGTTTTTTTTGTTTTTTTACCTTTGATTTAATTCGCATTAGGCCCAAGGCCTTAATAATCTAATTTGATCACATTTTATCACCTGCAACCATAACATTAATTATTATTATATATATATTCTATTCATAAGTAATTGATCTAATCACGGTATTAAATTAAAAATTCGGGTGTTACATAGATTGCTTTGTTTGTTGTTTATTTGATTTTGGCAACGTTAAACCCTACCTTTATGTTGTCAATTTTGACGTTTGGTTTCCCCTAAACCCTAGAAATACACCATTTCTATCAATACAGTGATTAGGATCGAGAACTACATCATTTTGTCATTGGGTTGACGTTACTGACGTATAATTGGTGTGTGTACACTCTTTATTGCATCGGCGGTGACGGCAGGTATATGTTTCGTTGTTGTCATTTTACTTCTTTGATAAATATTTTGATTGTGTTGTCGATATCATTATCTATTTTTATATTTAATGTTGGGTCGATAATATTATAGGTTCTCATCGTATTTGTTATTGTATGTGAATGGTAATCTCGGTTTGGAGTACATTGGGGTTTTGATGGCGTGGTCATTGTTCTGTTGTGGGTTCTGTATGTGTAGATGTCATTTGGCAAGTAGGTTTAACTTTGTGTTGCCGAATAATGATTGTATTGTATAACGTTGTGAGTTTTGTTAACCGCATTTTGTCATTGTGATGTTTGTATTAACATGTGTTTTGTACACATGAAATAGCCCCTGTTTGTTGACATTGTTATGGTTAGTGAGGATATAGTAGTGTTTGTTAGTGGTTTGAGCCATTTGGATGTTAACTAATGTCAATATTATAATATGTTAGTTAGTGGTTTTAAATTAATAGATGAAGAAAGAAAGGAAATATATATATATATATGAAATCTCCTGAACTATTGAAAAATATTATTTTAACCTCTTAAATTATAAAAGTATATAAATAGATTTTCTAAACTATTAAGAAGTATTGCTTTACCTTTTAAATTATGAAAGTATACAAATAGACCCTCTAAACTATTCACCCTTTCTATTAGGAATTTCAATTGATACGTTTTTATAATTTAAGAGATCTATTTATATGTTTTTATAATTTATAAGATCAAAATGATACTTCTTAATGATTTAAGGAATTTATTTATATTTTTTTATAATTTAGGAGACAAAAATGACATATTTCGATAATTTAGAGGCTTTCACGTAAATAACCCAACAAACAAACAACCAAACAATCAAACTTACTTTGAAAATATAACGCATTTTTAGGAAGTGAAAGATGCTAAGTGGGTGATGGAATAAAAACCATACGTCTGTATCAGTATTGAAAAAGAATTATTTTTCAATTATTATTTTTTCTAATTGATATACAAATAAAAGACATTTTCCTTTGTCACATTTATTCATAAATCTCTCATTATCTACTTATAATTCACTTAATTCAGATTATTTTTATATTTTAATAAGTTCTGTGGGTGACATAATTACCAAAATTTCGCTAATGATAATATTCATATTGACAATGTGAATGTTTCGTGATATAAACATTCACATTATCAATGTGAATATTTACACTGTAAAATATAAATATTCACATCACTAAGTTGCTAAGCGTTCAAAAAAAAATTTGTAAAGATAAAATTATCTATTAAAATACCTTCAATATAAGAATTAAGATTTGGTGGATCAAATGTCTAAATAATGGGATTTATTATAATACAAAAATATGTTATAGACTAATTAATATACAAATATTTACAAAAAGATTTTCTAATAAATCTCCCTTTTTCTTCTCCCTTTATTTATTGTAATGTATCAAAGTTTGGCATTGTATTATGATAAATAAGAGTAATAAATAGTATATGAGTAATTATATACACACAAAAAATTTATACATAATTTTTACATATAATAATGTGGCTCAATGTAAGTTATTCACTTTAAAACAAAATATTCACAAATATAGCATTTATTTATCAAAATAGTATTGTTACATCATTCTTGTAATATTTTATGTATAAATTTTATATATGAATATCATTTTCCACAGTATATATACACATGCAAATTATGAAATGAAAGAAAAAACGGTATTTATAAATTATTTTATATGCAATGAATGAGAAAGAAAAATGGGGATCTTCAAGGCTCTACCAAAACATCCCTCAAAAAAGAAAATCATAAAGGGTTTAGCTTATCTGTAGTCCGCAAAGTGGATTGAATAGTACTGTTTGGGCCTGTGGAGTCTACCACGAGTCCCGTATCGATAATTCAAACCGTTCATCTTTGCAAAAATGTTATGAAAAAAATCAGGTTAATCCGATAATCGTAACCACGTTAGTTTATTGCATTTGTCTTCCAAAAAATGAATTGTCTAGTCTTCAAATAATATTTGTTGTTCATTTTTCTTGCAAATAAATATTATAAAATAAAATAGCTATGATTATCAAATCGACTTAAAAATTTTCATGGATAATCTACATGTTTTGGTATAAAAAAATATACAAGTTAGATTGTTAAGGCGGGACCCACGTGAGCTTTACGAACCTGAACAGCACGGTCAAATCTACCAAGTGGAGTGGAGACAACCTGCTGCCAAAAATAAAAATGCATTTATATTAGAATAACATAAAATAATTATATTTTTATAAAAATGTAAGTTAATTAGCATGTAATACAACTCTCACTTATTCTGACTTATAAGTATGTAATAATTTTGAGTTATTTTCATTTAAAAGTAATTTTTTCTCATAAATTTTAATTTTGACTGTGTTTGAATTGTAAATGTAAAATATATATATATATATATATGTGACCAAAAAAAAGTAAATGAAAAATAAAACTATGTTTTTTTTCATTTCTTTCATTCATTCATTCCCTTTTCTTTTTTTTTTTTTTTCAACAAAGCCTTATACAAAGACAAAAATACTGGTAATACATATAGACACTTTTGTTTTGCAATGAAACTTATTATAAATTAAAAATAAATAGTTTAAAAGTACAAGTTAAAAATATCCCTTTTGAACTTTTATTTTTATCAAGTTGTAAGCATAAATTTTACCTGCTACTTTAACTCATACTTCTACAATAAAAAAATTTAAGATAAATGACACTGACCTCCTTGAAATTAGAGTAAATATAGCAAGTTCCACAATTTTTTAGTATAATGTATATGGAGTGAAAATAGAAAAATAAATATATATTTTAAAATAAAATAGATGGCAGCATCATTTTTTAATCTATGTGATTAATGAATTATTGACAAAAAATATTAAATGTTATATGAATTAAAACCTTAAATGAGTCTAATGTAATTATATTAAATTTGTGGAGTATTTTCTCCAAAAGATAATGTAATTTACCCAAAAAATTGTAGGGCCCTCGAATAATAAGTCAAATTTCGAAATTTCTGAAAAATAATCTCAAACTCTATTATTTAGAAGCCAAAAAGAACGATAACAATTTCAAAAACTATGTAGCGCAATTTTGTTTTAAATCATGATTTGTATCAAAAAATTTAAAAAAATTATTTTTAAAATTCATAACCAAACAAAATTTTCAAAACTCTTTTCAAAAACTTATTTAAAAAAAACTCATAACTAAATAAGTTTTTAAAACTCTATTTTTTAATTTAAAAAATTGTTTTTTTTATTTTGTTCTTTAAAATTATTTTTTATTTTTTTCAAAAAATATATATTTGTTATTTTTATTTTCGAAAAATAATATTTTTTTTATCTTTTTCATTTTTTTGAAAATAATGTTTTGTTATTTTTTTAAGTATTAGCCAAATAATTTGTTATGATTTAGATATATGTGGATGATTCAAAAAAATTTAAATATTTTAAAAAATAAAAATATTTAAAATAAAAAAATATATTTAAAATACACATAATAATAATTTTTTAAATATTTAAAATATTTAAAAATATTTCCTTTTTTTTAAAATAACTTTTGTCTAAATTTTTTAAAAATAATTTTAAAACATAAAAAAGTATTTTTTTCAAAAAATAAAAATTAATAAATAAATAAATATTTTTTTACAAAAATTACAAAATTTCAAGAAAATAAATTAAATAAAAAATTAGTTTTAAAACTTATAACCAAATAAGTTTTCAAAATATACAACTCAAAAATTAATTTCAAAACTCGTATCAAAACTCATAAACAAATAAATTTTCTGTTTTCAAAACTCATGTAAGAAACTTATTTTTCAAATTACAACTCAAAATTCATTTCAAAAACTAAAACAAACAGAGCCATATCCTTACATATTTGTTTACTGTTTACTTACTTGTCTATGTTACATGAATAAAGATTTGTGCCTCGAATTCCCCTGCCCCGAATGTCCCTAATGCCAAAAACGACGTCGTTTGGGCATTAGCCTTTTTTTTTTTTTCTTTTTTTTCTTCTTTTCCGCCATTTTTGACTCTGCAGAGCTCAAATTCAAGTCTGCAGAGGGAGAGAGAGAGAGGGAGAAAGAGACAGGAAAGGAGAGAAGGAAAGAGAGGGAGAGAAGAGATGAGGGAATGGAGACACACACACACACACACAGAGGCCCGTGCATTCCGGCCGATCCTCAAATCGTCGCAGCTTGTCCGGCTGCCTCCGCCCGGCCGCCGTCGCCTCCCCTCGGCCGCCGTCGCCTCCCCTCTGCCTTCCTCTCTTCTTCTTCTTCTTCTTCTTCTCTTCTCTTCTTCGTTCTGCTTCGTCTTCGTTCTGATCAAAAAAATAAATAAAATTTAAAACCACGAAACGACGTCGTTTCGTGGTTTCGGGGCATTCGGGGCATCCGGATTCGAGCTCTCAATCAGTTCTGTATGTTACATATCTATCCACATGTCATCCCTATTTGTTTACGTGTCATATATTTATTTACATAATCTACTTATTTATTCATGTTACCATCATTATAAGTGCTTGGCTTCACTCACTGGTGACTATTTCAAGGAAAATTATTCAATATTCTCGGAGTATCACGTGGCCATACTCCAAGCCAATCACTAATTACTTAACCCCATATTGTTCCTCCATCTCCAACATAAATTGTGGGCCTTACGTCTCTCCACCAATCAAAACTTTATGGAGCACCATGCGTCTATACTCCGGGAGTACTGAATAATCTCTCCTATTTCAATGTAACAAATTTTCTAATAGCCTACTGTCGGTGGTCTGATGACAATGGATAAAAAAAAAATTAAAAAAAATTCATAGAAAATAATAATTTTTCATTTTTGCTAATTAATTTCATTAATCATGATCTTATCATAAAAAAAAAAAATCTTTAAAATGTCATACACACTCAAAAAAAATTTATATTAATTTTCTTAAAATTATAAACAACTCAAATACATTATAACTTAACAATCTTGAAATTTGTCAATTGAATTATGATGAATATATGACTAAAAAGCTTCCAATTGAAAGCAAATTGAATTATATGACTAAAAAAAGCATAATGTGTACAAATTTTCCAAATGAAAGCAAGCAACACCTCAAGATTTTCCAATGGGGCTGCTGCCTTTATGGAGTAATGCTTGAAAAATGGCCGGTGGCCGACCCCTTCTCTCTCCTCCCTCTCCCTCTTTTTCTCTCTCTCTTCCATTCCTCACAAATAGGAAGTCAGCCACCACAAAATACACACACCCCATATTTAATTATTCCCTAAAAAAACAAAAAAAAAATAAAACAAAAAATAAAATAATAAAATTTAAAATTTAAAAACTTTCAAAAAGATTGAATCAGAAACAACAAATTTTACCTGTAAAAGAGACTATCCACATCATAAAGGTACCTGAGAATTTTCTTTCCTTTTTTCATTTTCATTTTCATTTTCATTTTCTTTTCTTTTGTACTGTTCTTCATTTTCTCTACCATTTTAGATCAAATCAAAGCCACAGAGTGAGATAAATAATAATAATATTATTATTATTACAATAAATTAGCTAAATATATGTGGGTTTTTAATTTTAATTCTGCTCCGGTCATGTTAACATCTTGTTTTTTTTAATTAATTTTTTAATCAATTTTACAGTTCATCTCTCTCCTCTTTCCTCTCTCCTCTCTCCACTGTGGGGGCCTTTTTGCTGCCGTTAGTGATAAGCACGCCTGGCACTCATCATTCCCTCCAAACCTTCTACTTTTCTCTCTCTCTCTCTCTAGACTCCTTGCTGTTCCTCTTCTTCTTCTTCTTCTTCTTGAACCCCACTTTCCTCTTTATCTGTCACCTTTTTTTACTGGGTCTGTTTCGCAAAAGATCGATCTTAATTGGGTGTGAATTGATTCATTAGATTGGATCTGCTGATTCGTTTTCGGATTAGTTTCTTCTACACAAAGGTAATTCGATCTTAATTTTTTTGTTTGTTTGTTTGTTTTGTTGTTTCGATTTCATTTTCGTTTTAATGGGTTTTTGCTAATTGTGTTTTTCTGTTTCTCAAATCAATGAAAAGTGCGTTTTCCCATGTGGGTTCTTGGTTTCGAGGCATGGATTTGTGGAGTTTTGTTCTTTTTTAATGATATGATTTAAAATAATTCCAGATTTTGATTCTTTTTAAGCTATATGGATGTATTAGTATATGCGAGTTTGTGGGGTTGTTTGGTTAGGGTTTGATCTAATCCTCTGAGTTGTGAGAAGTGAACCATTTGCGCTAATTTCGCGCTTTCTAGGCTAGTTTTCATGGAAAATTCAGATAATTTTAGTTCTTGGAAGAAGGAAACCATCTGTAATATTATTTTTGGAATGTTGGAATGCCAATGCTGGTAACTGTGCAATCATATATGTTTGAGGAATGTTAGAATTTCAAGATCAGGATAATTGGGAATAAATTATTACTTTTCTTTTTGTGGCCCTGCATTTGATTTTGTGCCTATATATAATGTTTGTTGTGAAGTTTTAAAAAACTACCCAATAGTATTTCATTGGTATATATCTAAAGTAAAATAATGAATTTTTTGGTCCCCCTCCTCCCTTTTCGCTTCTCACATCTCCAACCTCAAAATTGCTCACAGTAACATCTGACTCCTGTAGGTTTGCTGCTTCTCTCTTGCCCTCCCCTGTAGTCCCCTCACACTTGAGTCAAAATGGCTCAAATTTGAACCTCCTTTTGTTTGAAATGTCTTCATTGTTTTGCTTCCTCTTCTCATTTATTTTTCTTATGTCTCCACTTTATCATTTTCTGAGTAGTAACTAATCTCTACAACATTATACGCATTTGTTGAACACTGGACCAGTTACACTACTTAAGCATTAATGTAGTCTCATTCAGATAGGTAAAGAAGTAGGTAGATTACGTTAATAATAGAGTCGATAAGGCTTTTGGAGGCCAAGTTTTGTTTTTTATGTGAAGGATTAGTTTACTTCTTTTGTTAGCATTTGAAGTGATCGATTCTTTTTGTTGGTTTCATTGGATAGCTTGCTTGTGATGAAACCAAATCTGATTGACAAAATAAAGAATTATGAAGTATTAATGGTTTGTGGTCTTTTGATGTTACATTTAGCTGCACAGGCTCACATTGAACTGTTATTAAGTTATTTATTCCAGAATTCTGTGGTTGTCTCTGAAAGAAAAATAGAAAGCATTTATGTCTCTAGTCAAACTAACTTGGAAAGGATGCTGCTAAACAAACAAAAGTAACCCAGATATTACAAATAAGCTGATGGAAAAATTAGTTCAAGATAAACCAGGTACTATAGCAACATGAATTATGAAAAATTAAATGTAAGGGAACTTTATTTTAATTGAAGCAATGGAACACACGCATAGAATAGAACATTTTATCCCCGTTTGGGGACTGGCTAAATTAGCCAATTAGCTAAAAAGTTACTGAATTAGCCAAAAAGTCAACAACCCATACCAAAAAGTCAAAGATTCTCTTTTCTCTCTACTTTTTGCACATCTTTTCGTAATTAGTCAAAAAGTCATCCCAAACATACAAGTTTTTTTTTACCTACCTTTTTAGCCAATTAGCCAAAAAGTTACTAAATTAGCCTGTTCCCAAACGAGGCCTAAGTTCTTGTGGAGAAAAGTATTAGAAGATCTTTTCTGAGGACGGGACATATTTATTGGGAAGAGGTTCGTTCCCAATTTTTTGGGCGTCTCAAATTACTTTTGGTAAAGGGTTTTATTGGGCAAACAGATCTAATCTAACCAATAGGAAAGATTCTGTGTTAGGATGAACTATCGAATGTTAGGTGTAGGTGCATCTTGAGGCATGTTCTTGTATAGTGATATTTGCATATGTAGTGAACATTCTATCCCATATTGGAGAAAGCTCAATGATATTTACCTTTCACCAATCAATCTGGTTCCACTAGATTTATGAAGTAGGGCTATTGATAAAAAAATGTTCATACTGTTGGTGGTGTAGTCTAATAATCCGAAACTATAAAGTGGTGCTCGAGCTGAGGTCATTTCCCGCTTGAGCAGATGTGTCCAGAGAACGACGGTTGATCACTGATGTTGTGTGCTTGGGCAGAGCCTCTGGTCCACTCAAGCAAAGCTCAATAGAGGGGACCATTTTGCTACTGGGCTTGTGCGCTCGGGAGGAGACAGAGTTGCACCTTAGTGGAGGTCACCGACCTGACTGCAAAAGTCAGTGATTTGTCCAGTTTTGATTGCTCTACTCGTATTCCTTCTTGTTTTAGGATTGGATTAAAGGCCAGTGCTATATATACTCGATTGTAGCTCTGTTATTCTATGTCTATGAGTATTCATTTCATGTTATGTGATTGAGAGATGCACGTTAGAGAGAGTTTGTGAGATTTAGTGTGAGACTTTCGTGCAACTCATTTGTTTAGATCATTGTGAAACTACAGTGACTCTTTGTTTGGGTGAACGACGTAAATCTCATGTTGCTTTTGTGTTTGCTTGATCTTCGACTCTGTTTCTAAGTCGTTGTGTGTGTGTGTGTAATCGTTTGCTCAGGTCTTGGAGATTGGTATTAATATTTATACCATAACACATACTAGGTCAAAAGTTAAATCAAACTGTAGTCAGTTTGCTTAGCTATTATATGAGGTTTCCTTCGAATCTGCATTAAGTCGAATGGTTGAATTAATTATGTTTGTCTCATGCTCTATGAAGCACGGATATTCCGAAATAGCCCCCGTACGCGTATCGGATACGTATCGGACACGGATACGCGCCCGATACGGCTGGATACGTATCGGATACGGGAAATGAAGTATCCGAATTTTTTTTTTATTTTTGAATTTCGGATACGGCTCGGATACGGGAGGATACGGTAAGGATACGGTCAAGATACGGGATGGATACGGCGGGGCAAAAAAATAATTTAAAAACTTTAAAGAGGGGTCAAATTGTAAAATATGAAAAAATATAAAATAAACACAACAAATACATCATTCTTCGTATAAGCTAGGTCAAAACCAAAAACAAGAACCAAACACTCTTACCTGGGTCAAACAGCAGCCGCGAAGGAGGAGGAGGTCGTCGTTCGTCGTCGTCTTGGACAGCACAGCAGTCGCCGATCATCGATCAGACAGGAGCTCCACGATCGGCTTTGAGGTTCGTCCCTCTCTCTCTCCCTTTCGATCCCTCTGTCTCCCTCTCATCCCCTCCCCCCTCTCGAGTCGCGATCTCACGAGCTCTCTCTCTCGCGAGCTCGATCTGTCTGTTTGGTTGGAGATCGCGACTGGATCTCAACCCCTCCCCCCTTTCGACTCGCGACTGCATCTCATCTGTCTTTATTTTTTTTTTTTAAATTTTTTTTAATTGTTGAATTTATACGCTGTGATTTGCAAATCAAATAAAATATTTAAAAAAAAAAAAACTTAGGTATATTATTCGGTTTAAATAAAACAAATAAATAAATAAAATAAATAAAACAAACAAATAAATAAACAAATAAGGTAAAAAAAACAAATAAATAATGTTATTGTTTAAATTATTAAATAAGTTTTTTTTTTGTTACATTAATGTCTTGTTTTGTTACATTAATGTTTAAATTATTAATGTTTTGTTTTGTGTAGTTGCTCTGTAAATAAAATCAAATAAATGAAATAAATAAATAAATAAACTTATGAATTACTTATAAAACAAATAAATAAATGAAATAAACTTATTAAAAATTATTCAAATTACTTATAAAACAAATAAATAAATAAACTCATTAAAAATTATTAATGTTTTGTAATTAATGTTTAAATGTTTTGTTTAAATGTCTGTGTTACATTAATGTTTTGTTTTATTAGTTTACCTATTGATGTTGAAGACTCTTAGTTCATAGGAATCTCTCTTTTTTTATCAAGTTGTCTTTTGTTTTAAGTTTTATTTTTATGTATGCTACATTACTAAAAATGCTTGAAGTTTTATTTTATGTATGTTCTATTACTAAAAATTGTTGAAGTTTTATTTTTGTGTATGCTACATTACTAAAAATTGTGGAAAAAAATATTTTTTATGGACGTATCCCCGCCGTATCCGTATCCTACTTTTTTGAATTTTGCCGTATCGCCGTGTCCGTATCGTATCGTATCCGTATCCCGTATCCGTATCCGTGCTTCCTAGCTCATGCTTCATCCGTATCTTTATAGTTACTTTTTATTTTTCATATGTTCACCTCTTTAATAATTTCTCAAGTTAGCATTTCTCTTTACGGCTTAGTTGCAATGAGCTGTTTGATTTTTATGTTTCCTTTAGTGATATTTTTTCATCCTTTTATAATCATTTTATGGTGCCCAATTATTTTCAGGGTTCTACCTATTTTCAGTCTAAAGTGCCAAAAAAACAAACAGACAAAGGCAGTGTAAGTAATGGCTGTTTCAATGAGAGATTTAGATCCAGCTTTTCAGGGAGCTGGGCAAAAGTCGTATCCTTTATCTTGGGAATATTTTAACATGGCAAACTTCGTAGGAATCAAATTTTCTTTTTCAATACAATATCAGAATCAATACATACAGTCAGCCCTACTTTGCAGACATTTTTTTTTGTTTTTTTGTTTTTTTGTTTTTTTGGTGTTTGGACGTTGGAGGGGTGGTAACCTTTCAATTTCTAGTAGTGTTTATTAGAAACAAAAGGTAAATAAAGATGTTGTGCATAAAAAATAGCAATGACCAATGCTGCAGCTGCTATTTCTCTCATTATTTTGGATTTATTTATACACGTATATTTATTTATTTGGATTTCGATTTGACCGTTTTTGGATGTTCACATTCTGTTGTCCTTTACAACAACATAGTGGAATTGAAATATGGCGCATTGAAAACTTTCGTCCTGTGCTTGTCCCAAAGTCCTCGCATGGCAAATTTTTTACAGGGGACTCGTATGTGATATTGAAGGTACCATATCTAATTCTGTTATTATTATTATTTTTTTTCCTAGAATGAACTTGTAGTTATGAATATGTGTTGCATAATTGACTCCAAAAGAATGGACTTGGTCATATTGTGACTAGTGGGTCTTGGAACACATATTCTTTATTAATAATCTATGTAAATAATCAAAATGAATGTGCTGTTGCATATTTTGGAACTATCTACATGTGGTTTTAATACATCTGATTGTTACCTCCTTCACAAGACATTATTTAGGGTGGCTTCCTACTGTAACTCCATGCTAGAATTTCAGCATTTCTTGCTTTTCTAAGTTATGGGATTACTTAGCTTTCTTCCTTATTTATATGAAGCCAAAGCTATACTTGCTTAATGTCAATCACTGGATAATGATATGAAATTAATAGTTAAAATTTAGCACTCACATTTCTGTAACTGAAGTTTCTTGCTTACATGGATTATTAAAGTCTTCGTGTACTGTAAGGATCTCTTGGGGGAGAATAAGGGGTTAATCAAGGAAGGGGCTTGTTTTCAATTTTCACTTCTGCACTTCTTCCAAAGTTTCTAGCTGTACTCTATTCTAACAGCATGCCATGTGAGATGATGATTACACAAACTATTCATGGAAGGCTGGCATTTAGAATCCAAGAAAAGCGGTAAAAAATGCTAGCATTTACAAATGGTTGTGGAGGTTAGCTTTTCCCTGTTTAGAATTTGTAAAAATTGCCAGTATGCCCTGTGACGTAATTAGTAAATATTCTATGATTGACGATACAACCTACAATAGTTTATATAATTTATAAATCTAGCATGGTTGTTTGGCTTAAGGATGTGGCTTCTCCCTGTAGTAACCCTGTAATAACTCAAACTCAATACATTATCCTTCCGAGGCTGACATGTAATGCTTACCTGGAGTTACTTCTCTCCTGCTTGAAAATCACCAAATTTTCCTTCCTCAGATTGTTCTTGCTTCTTCTAACACTCTTCTTCCAATTGGCAGCCAGCAATTGAGTAGTTCATTCATCACCTGCATAAGCATCCCACAACCCAGTATTACTTGCATTATTTATTATCAGATATCAGTTAGTACCACTTCTAGGGGCAGAGCAAGACTATTTCTTTTGAAGAGCCGAAGTAACAAGTATGAAAAAATTCAACAAAATTTGTGACAATTTCCTTTTTAATTTATTTATTTTTAATATAAGAATTTTGCTTCAAATTATGAATGTAAAAAACTGGGAATGTCTGTAACAAAATGCTGTTCTTCCTAAGTGGAATATAAAGTAATTATTTTGTCAAATATGATTCCATATGATGATACTTCACAAACAGGGCTCGAGTCAACCAGAATGAAAAGAAGAAGAATGTGTGGCAGCAATGCGACATGTGATCTATTGTGGTGGAAGGCCACAAGGATAGTGGTGCCTAAATAAATGGAAACATATGCTAATTGGCACTTAGTTGAAGCCCAAGTTTATGGCTAAATAGAAAACATATGAAGGATTTATAACTCCAAACTAATGCTAGTTGCATGGCCTTGATCTAACAAGCGTAGACACTAATATGTGGCCCAACATGGAAATGACACGGACATGCTTGCACAACAATTTAAAATATATGGTTATATATTTATTTTATGTCATATATATATATTTTTTGAGAAACAACAAAATTTTATTAAAATGGAATTCAAAGTCAAATGAAAACGTGTTTGGTGTGGCTTATTTTGACCAACTTAGAATTTAGCTTTGGAAAAGCTATTTTGTACTTATTTCAAACAAATTCTGATTCTAGCAAGTTATTTTAACTTTAAAAAGCTAATTTTGAGAAGCTGATCACCCAGTATTTTTGATTATCAGCTTCTATTGTGGACTTGTTAATTTACGATTATACCCTTCGATTTTTTTATTTTTTATTTTTTAAAAAATAGAAAAAGACCCAAATGGACTATGGATTATTATTATTATTATTTATGAGAAATGTAGACTAATAGTGACTAACAAAAAATAAAAGTTAATTCAAAAAGCTATTTCACGGCTTTTTTATCAAACACTACTCAGCAACTTAAATCTATAAATCAGTAGCTGCACCAAACAGATTAACGACTTCTGATTAAAGCTATAATTTATAATCCATTAAGTTATAATGTATAATCTTTTTTGGTAGCTGCACCAAACAAGCCCCAATATAACTTGAATTTCTCAAGTTTGAGGGTGGATAATGGGTATAAATCTAGATTTTTTTTTTCTTTTATGATTAAATCCTAAGTTATTTTGATCAAACTTGTAATGTGTTTTATGTTTTTTTAAATGATGGACATGTGTGTCCCCCAAGTGTCTGAAATATGTCGAGTCCAAATTTTTTTGTTAAAAATAATAGAACTTGTTTGGACGGGTGTCAGACACGGACACACCATCTTCTTAGAAGTATTTGTGCTTCTTACGGCTTTGATGGACCTTGGGGCGAGGGGGGGGGGGGGGGGGGCATGGCTCCTACTAGGATCCCTTACTCTCCACACCTAACGACTTCTATACTTGGTGTTGGTGACTTCAAGAGGCCGTGACCTAGAGCGAAGGCAAATGCTATCCACTCCCAGTGCTTTGGCGTGAGTTTTGAGTCTTGGGAATCAGCCTCTTCACATAAAAAAAAAGTGGAGTGAAGATTGCCTACCTACCACCTCACTTGAAAGTTTCGTATTTGTAATTTTTTTATTTTTCATTC
>CM069906.1:152879828-153052180 GCA_036172215.1 Camellia granthamiana
AGAAAACATTGAATGCAAAAAGAGATTTATTCCAATGCATGGGAATAAATCTTTTTGGTCAAATAATTGTGTTTGGTAGTTGCTTATTTCATTTAATATTTTGTAAGAGTCAACTTAAATAGAGCATTTGGAAGTTTCATATTTTAATTAAGGGTAGGAGCTTATAAGTAAGTGGTGGAACAATGTGTTCACTTTTTTGGATATGATAAAGGCTGTGGCCAATTTTGAGCGTTCACTCTCTTTTTGTACAGTATTCTACATAAATTTGGTATCTGAGCATACCTCGATTCCTTCTATTTTTCACTTCCATCACAACCTAAGAAGCATGGACACGCGACACAAATCTACATGAGCACTCTGACAAGGAAATTTTCAAAAAATATAGGAGGCGACACTTGAAGGACGTGCACAAAATATATAATTTTATATATTTATTATGTCATGTATAAGGATAAACAATTATTTTCTGTCTTGTATATGAATGTTTAATGCAAAGATAATAATAGAATGCAATGTAATACTAATTTCTAAGGCTTAAAAGTGGATATAGTTATAAATTTATATTATTTTTGTTTTATAATTGAATTTCAAAGTTATTTTGTTTAAACTTGTAATTTGTTTCATATGTATCCAAGCAATAGACACATGTTCTATTATGTGAAGTGTGTTTGAGTCTAGTAAATTTTAAACTATAGTAGGGCATGTTTGGACATGTGTTGAGAAGTGTCCGAGGGCTGACACCACATGCCACCTTTGCAGAAGGGTTGGCGCTTAACCCAAACACTGAACAGAGCCTGAACCTAGATCAGGGGGGTCATTCTGGATCGAAGCTGTCACCCTCTTCGTCCTCTCCCGTCATCACACTCCCAGTGTCTCTCCCTCGCTGTCGACCTTGCTATCCTTCTCTAATATTGCCGACTATCACTCTCCCTCCTTTTCTCACAGCTTCATGTCAATCTTAGGGGAACCACCATTGCGATCTCATCAAAATCCCCTGGAATGTAGAAGACGAACACTTACATGATGGGTTGTCTTACCTAAGAATCAAGGATCTAGAGCAAGTTGATTATGTTTGAATTGATATACAACTAAACTCAACTAGGCTTAATCCCAATTGCGCTTGGGGCTGGGTGATGTAGCACACAGTAGGGAAGAGGAGAGAAGAAGAGGGCCACAACCCTGACCCAAAACAGCCACAGCCTTAAACACTCATTTTCTGTGATTGCACCTAAGATATATTCATCCTGGATTGTCACTCAGACATCTTTGTCAAAAACCACAAGGGAGATCTGTGTAATTGTTATAAACCTTAGTGGAGATCTGTGTAAAAAAGGTAATGAAGATCAAGTTATATTTTCTGATAACTGTGACATCTATGTTTGCATTGTTGGGAACCTATTTGGTAATGTTTTCAATTTGCATATTTTCATTTTTTGTTTTTTGTAAACAAAGGCAATGAAAAATGCAAAACACCTATCATATTCATATTGTTTTTATATTTGAGCAAAAACAATTTTTTGAATATGCAGAAAACAATTTTCGAAACACACATGCATGCACAAGCATAGTGAAAAATATAAAGTGCAATATTGCATCTGGAATTTAGTCTCTGGGCTCATGGTTACACGTATCATCACTCTAATTTGATGCAGTTTTTTTGAACATTTGTGCATCTAATTATTTACCATGCATTTATCATGCAATATAGGAAGATCAAGCTTCAGCTATTTCACAGACAAGCAAGATGGTCGAGTCACTTAAGTTTTTACCTGTTCAGGTACCTTTACTAGTGGTTGGATTGCTAGTCTAGAGTATTGTGGATTTATTTTCTGTTAGTATATTTGTATTAACAGTTTGATTATTGTGGATTTACAGGCTCGCATTTATGAAGGGAATGAACCGATCCTGTTCTTTTCAATCTTTCAGAGCTTTATTATATTTAAAGTAAGGGGTAATTTTGATACTAAAAATGGATCTCCACTCAAAATTTGATGTTCTTGCTTTAAAATTCTTATGTTAGTTTTCGTTTCTCATTGATCACCAATTTGTATGAACTCATCAGGGTGGTCTCAGTGATGGATACAAGAAACATGTTGCAGAGACTGAACTTCCTGATGCAACGTATACAGATGAGGGACTCGCATTATTTCGTGTTCAAGGTTCTGGACCTGAAAATATGCAAGCAATTCAAGTAGAGCCGGTAAGTCCTGCTCTACAGTTTCCCCTATTCGTCTTCTGAATCTTTTACCATAGCTAGAGATGCAGTTTCAATCAGTGCCAACAGTTGCGTTACCACACTTATTTTGGGGCATTTTTCTCTATTTTCAGATTTGTCAGAGACTGAATATTCATAAAGATCTGTCTTTTTCTGTCTTTGTTTATCTATTTCTTTTAAAACCGTTTTGGTTACTTCTTCAAGAAGACTCACAAGGAAGCTTCAGCATGCAGCACTTTGATTGTTTTTTGCATCCAAATTATAGTGTTGCTAAGAGAATCAGTTACCTGTGATTGGGATTGGTTATATGGTCACTAGAAGGATGGTTCACGATGTGCAAGTGTGCACATGTATGAAAAAAGTTAGCAAAGTGGGGGAGATTAAGATCAGGAGAAAGTGAAGTGTAGGAGGATAAGATAAGAAGAAAGTGGGCAATATTTTTAAACAGTATAAGAAATTAACAACCATAGTTGCCACAATATGCGAAATGGAAGCTGGGAAGGACATGGGAAACGGAAATGTGAGATAGGGTCCAAAAGTATTATGGGAAATCGCTAGGTGATAAAAGATCGGATAGAATATTCTTTTAAAAATATATATTGAGAACCGTAAAAATAAGAGTAAAGTACCAATAGGTCCTAATAGTTGGACTTAGGCCCCCATTTGTTTTGGGGTGTAATGGATGGGAGCGGATTAGGATGGAGGTGGGATTATGTAGTGTTGTGTTTGTTTGTAGAGTTGGGGAAGGGATTAGGATGGAGGAGGGGATTAAGATGGAGGTTGGAAGGGGGATTGAGATGGAGGAAGTGGAGGTGGTATTAGAAAAATAGTGAGGGGATTAGAAATTTTTTTATTTTTTACATATTGAGAATTTTTTTTCAAACATTAATGTTTAATTTTTTATATTTTTTTATTTGTTTTATTATTTTATATAAAAATAATTTAATAATTCCTACACTAACAACTATCATCAAAACAAACATAATTTTACTTAAATCCCTTCACTATTAATCCCGTTCATTCTACCTTTGAAAACAAACGGGGCCTTAATTTCGATTAAGTCCTATTGCAAGCTAGTTTTAGTAAAATCGTCGCTAAAAATATTTTTTTGTGACGCTTTTTTGCATGTCGCTAAAAATTAACAATTATTGACTTTTTTTATCACGATTATTATTAATTGTTGCTAAAACTTACAATTAATGACATTTTTATGTGACGAATTTTTCAAATTGTCGCTAAAAGTTGAAAATTAGTGACTTTTTTTGTAACGATTTTTTTAAACTGTCACTAAAACTTATAATTAGTGACTTTTTTGTGACAAATTTTTCAAACTGTCGCTAAAAATTAACAATTAATGACTTTTTAAATAGTATTTGATGAAAAATGCCATTGATTATCATAGGACCTATTAGACAATAAGTCAACTTATTAGGATATACATGTAAGTCTCCCTAAAAGTAACTTCCTTGATCAATTCAAATACAATTTCTACATAATATTTTAAAAACTTATTAGAACAATTAGATAATATTGTTAAAAAAAAGATTCATAAGCAAGAAAAAAGTATTATGAGAAGCAAATTTCTAGAGAGTTTCCAAAACTTTGTTCAAGGGTTTCTTGCAAGTTTCTTTATATTGTGTTGTAGTTTGAGATGCACCTCATAAACATTTCATAATAGTTTCCCTTAAGATTTCATGAGAAGGAGACAAATTAATTAGAAAACTTTCTTTGTTATACAGTATCTATGATTTTAAAAGAGTAGGTAGTGAGTTACATCTTTTCAAGTAGGCATTGAGTTTTTTTTTTATTGTTAATGGAACTTAGGTTTTGGAGTTGTTTGATGTGAGGCTTCTTTATCATTCATTTTTCATATGTATTATATATAACTGGAAATAGGCAAGCTTCTGTAAAGCAGCTGCTTGTATCTTTTGCCTTTGTGTACCATGTGGACTCACTTTAGGTCCTTTGTTTTAATTTTACAGCTTTTTATATTGTTTGTTGAAAATTTTGAATATTGGAACACCTTGTTCCTTTTGTATGGTCCAAATCATTTTAAACTTTTATTGGTGGGCCTGGGGGGTTTTAGATACTTATATCCTATTACTGGGGTGTGTATAGTGTGTTAGGTACTTGAATTCAAAACTTTTCTGTTACCCTTGGATCTAATTTCCATCTTACAAACCTGTGAATATCCTCCCCAAAGATTGCATTGTACTCTTCAAGCTTCAAATACACGTATCGTATGTATGTGGGGATCATTTGTAATTATTAAAAATAGGGGGCCTCCACCCTGTTGTAAGTCCAGATTGTATTTTGTAGTCTGTATAAAAAGTGCATTGGGCTTCTTCATTGTTCTAGATGAAAGTATGAAACTGGAATGTGCAGTTGCACCACACACACACACACACATAATGACAACAACACTCTCAAGAAACCAAGTTTGCATTAAGTTATGAAAACATAATTCCCTCTCCCTGGTCCTGAGTTTGTTGACAATAAGGTGCACTTGTGGCCCATTTATCCAATTTTGTATCAGTCGAAGAACTAGGGGAAAAAATTCTGTCAATATATATTAAAAGAACCCATTGAAAAACGATGCACATCCAAAATTTAATTTTGAATAATCACATATTAGTATTAACTTATACTATCTTATTTCATGATATCAATTCCATGTGAGTATTTATGGGTCCATCAAATTCTAGTGCTGCTCTTTGCAGCTCAATCACGGTCCTGCTTTGAATACTGACCAAAGATTTTACGAATTTTCTTCTTCTGGGCATATACTTTTTTACATATATGATGAAGTTTGATTTTGTGTTTTATTTGAATCAGGTGGCTTCATCTTTAAACTCCTCTTACTGCTACATCCTACACAGTGGCTCAACTGTCTTTACATGGTCCGGAAGCCTTACAACCCCAGAGGACCAGGAACTTGTTGAGAGGCAACTGGATCTCATAAAGGTCTGATATCTTTTATGGATGTTTTACTTCCCTTAGTGAGACTTGATTCAGCATTATCATTTTGCATTTCTAAATTCCATTGGATATCTCTTCACTAGCCGATGAATCACTTTAAATGGTCTGATCCATTCACCTGAACACATTGATTTTACTTAAGAGTAGTATTTTTTTCTTTTCCTAATACACTATTCTAGACATTGACATGTTTTTCAAAGTAACATTATTTTATCTTGATCTGGTCAGGCCTACTCACATTATTCACTTGTTATACATTGTCCTTGCAGCCGAATTTGCAGTCCAAACCACAAAAAGAAGGTACAGAATCTGAACAATTTTGGGAGTTGTTAGGTGGGAAATCTGAATATTCCAGCCAGAAGATTGGAAGGGATGCTGAGAGTGATCCTCACCTATTCTCATGCACTTTCACAAAAGGTGAAAACAGTGACTTTTGTTAATAACATTCTATTCCATTCATTTGATTCTCCATCTTATGCCTAATGTAACTGGTGTTAATTTGATTCTTTCTGTTCTTTCCATTGCACTGTTACTGCTCAAATGCATGCTGGTCTTCAGGAGATTTGAAGGTTTGTATTTCCCTTGAGTCTGTTATTTTATTATCTTCTTGGAATTGTCAGTACAAAAATTTTCCCTTGCTAGGTCAAGATTGTATTTGCAACAGGACATTATGAAATTTCGTTTTTAAAAATCAAAAATAAAAAGCCTATCATTTCCAAGTCCTGTTTCTTTTTCCATTTTTGGTCTTCTGTAATAAAAGCAATCAAGTGTCATTCTAAACAAATTCTCACTTCTCAGTCATGGCATGGGTTTTATATTAGTAATAATACATTCTTGTGTATTGAACTTGCATTGTTTTATAAGAATGTAATATGGAATGAAAGATGTGAGAAATATTGTTGCTCACCTGCATGCTGCATCTAATACCTGTTGTTCTGCTGATTCTCTGCTCCATGAATTTGAATTGAGTTGTTGCTGCAGGTGACTGAGATATACAACTTCAGCCAAGACGATTTGATGACTGAAGATATATTCGTCCTGGATTGTCACTCGGACATCTTTGTCTGGGTCGGGCAACAAGTTGACTCTAAGACTAAAATGCATGCTTTAACTATTGGAGAGGTATGATTTAACGGAATTGGCTTGAAGAAAATTTCATGCTTTCATTTAAAGGACAAAAAACAGCTACTTCTTTATCTACAACCACATTCATATTTTTGGATTCTTAGAGGATGCTCAATAGGTCATAGAACATGGACTGGATGGCAAAATTACCCAACCTGATTTTAATAAAAAAGGTTTGGGAGAACATTGATGGGGTAGGGTAAATGATAGGGGTAAGAAGGTCAAAACTGTCAGAATTATAGTAATTGTATCACCAAAATAGTTGAGTTTAAAATCAAGAATTCGCGTGCGAAACTGGAAAAACCCCGACCCGTTGCCATCCCACTGCTGCATCCATGTTTATTAATTCAAATATAAATTGCAGCTTCGCATCGATGGTTCTGAGCCAATGCTTTGTTAGTCCTGAAGAGGACTAAGACCAAAGTGAAGGTCTGGTTTCATGGGCTGGGCACATTCCATGGTCACCTTTTGTTCTGGTGTCTCACATGTTCATAGATCTGATTTAAACAAACAAAAAACCCAAGATACATAATTAGTATGTATGTAGCAACCATCTCTTGAGATTTCTGATTCCTGCAAGTCTTGATCATATTTGCCATATCTTATTGTTATCAACAGAAATTTCTTGGACGTGATTTTCTTCTGGAAAAATTATCTTCTGAAGCTCCAATATATATTGTTATGGAAGGGAGTGAACCGTCTTTTTTCACACGTTTCTTCACATGGGACTCTGCAAAATCTGGAGTGAGTGATCTCTTTATGATGTAACTACTGGAATGATAAGTAGGACTTTTTAAGTTATATTTATCCTTCATCTGGTTGCAGATGCATGGAAACTCATTTCAAAGGAAGCTTGCAATAGTAAAAAATGGGGGCACTCCAACTTTAGATGTAAGTAGTCTTGCTCTCCTTTTACCATGATAGTTTGGTTGAAGAACCTTTCCCTGATCTTGATCTTGATTTGCATTTCTTTTGTTTTTCCCCCATCTTGAATTTATTTGTCAAAATGGAATCTTTCCTCGTGCACCTGCTATTTTTTATTTAATGTGATTGCACCTAAGATATTGCTTTACATCATTGGCATGCCCTCATTTGATATCAAAATAACATATTGTATGACAATGCTGCAAGTGCAACAATGAATGTATCATTCCTTGTCAATTTTCATGTTTCCTGTATCAATAGACTCCCTTACATATGTAATTGATGAATTGCATCTGAGGTGTTTTGTTTCTGCTTTGATGCCCTTGCTTTAATTTTGATATGTTAATAGTTCATGTGCCAAATGACTTGGCTGTAGAATTTTAACTCCAATTCCCACCATCAACCCTATATGCTTTTCTTCTATTTATAATTATATGGACTCGGGTACAGATTCCTGAATCAACATGAGGGGTTTGGTTCAATAATAACCTGGATCTACTAATGTTTAGTTCATCCCTTATCCCCTGAACTTGAATATTGAATTTGTGACTTCTAGCCCCCACTAAACTTGAATCCTGGGTCCGCCACTGATTGTATACATCTATTATTATTGTATGTAATAAATGTGACTCCTCAGTAACAAAGTTAAACTGGATCACTTCATGTCATAATAAAACCTGTTAGTTTGAAGATTTAACCGAAAACTGCAAAAGCTGGGAAACTGAAATTAATAAACTGATATTTTGTATCTTTGTTCACAAGAAGATATACTTTGGATACCTTGGATTAAAGGAAAAATTAATCAGAGTGGGGTTTTGATCAGAGAAATCAAGAGGATATGAAGCACAGCTTATAAGATGTAATTATGGGGATGTAATACTTGTTGATTATTTGATACTCAATTGCATTTGCATTGGATAGTGTTACCTTCCTTTGTGATGTATCATTGTGTAAATGTACTACCCCTTGTAACTATTCTTCGGCTTCTTCTTCTTATTCCAATAGTACTGGTTAGTTTGATTTTCTGATCAGAAATGTGTGATATTAGAAACCCAAAAGGAGAGCACCTGTATCATATAGTGGAAGGTCTGCCGTGCCAGAGAAATCTCAGCGTTCCCGAAGCATGTCTTTCAGTCCTGAGCGTGTTCGTGTGAGGGGCAGATCTCCAGCCTTCAATGCACTAGCTGCTACTTTCGAGAGCTCAAATGCAAGAAACCTTTCAACTCCTCCCCCAATTGTAGGAAAGCTTTATCCAAAATCTGTGACCCCAGATTCATCAAAATTGGCTTCAAGATCTGCAGCTATTGCAGCACTAACTGCAGGTTTTGAACAACGACCACGAGAAACTATTATACCCCGTTCCATTAAAGGTAATTATTATTATTTTTAAGTTTTTAGAGGACTGTTTTGCTATCCTCCCAACCTAAGAAACATGGACACGGACATGTGACAACACGAACACGCTGACATAGAAATTTTCAAAAAATATAGGGTACGACACGACATGTGGGGGATACATGCAAAACATATAATTTTATGTGTTATATGTAAGGATAAATAATTATTATATATCATATATATGAATATTTAAATAAAGTCAATAATTTTTCAAGTCTAAAAGAGGGGAATAGGTATAAATTTACATTGTTTTTGTTTATCATATTGGATTCCAAGTTAAGTGTTTGTGCTTACTTGGCTCTTAACTGAAAATTGATGTACTATCTTGTTGTGGATGAAGTGAGCCCAGAGGCACCAAAACAAAAACCTGAGACAAACAATAAAGAACACTCAATGAGTAGCAGAATAGAGGCTCTAACCATAGAGGAAGATGTAAAGGAGGGTGAAGCTGAAGATGAGGAAGGACTCCCAATACACCCATATGAACGACTCAAAACATCTTCATCAGATCCCGTTACAGAAATTGATGTGACCAAGCGAGAGGTACTTATTCTGAAATTAGAATATCATAATTAGTTTACTGATACAACGCTGTTACTGAGATTTTTTTGAATTAATACTTGCAGACTTATTTGTCTGCTGAAGAGTTCAGAGAGAAATTTGGGATGGCAAAAGAAGCTTTCTATAAACTACCAAAATGGAAACAGAATAAGCTGAAAATGGCCCTTCAATTGTTCTGAGTCTCCTCGGCGCCTCAAGTTTTTTGTTTCAGCTTCCTGAAGTTTTAGATTGCAGATAAAGAGAGCATGGGTGGAAATTTGTACGGATATTTTCCACTACTATGGTTTCTTTTGCAACTAATTAACAACTCTAATCTGTCTCTAATTGCATTTTTTTTTTTCCCCTTCTGAAGTTAGGGACTCGATTCATCAAGTGTTGGAGGGACAGCATCAGTGCATATTTAGCTGCTTCTGCTCCCAAGAAGCCTGTTTTCGTGATTGATGGACAAAAAACTGAATTTTTCCCATTTCTTCTCCCCATCTGGTGATTTGGATATGTAGCAATTTTTTTTTTTTTTTTTACTCTCAAGTTAGTTTGCTTGTTATTCTTTATGGTCACAGGTTTGTTGTGAGCTTTCATTTTTGACTGACTTTCTTTGTTTCCATTATTTTAATCATTGATTTCAACAGAGCAATTAGGGGGCTTGAGAATGTGAACTTTCTTGGTTTTTATTGTATGAAAGAGGATGAAAGTGTGTACAGCAGAGTGTAAAAACCAGTCAACCTTTATTTGTTTTGACAATAAAGTGTGATTTTTGAAATTTTTTCCTTTGGTTAATTTATTTTGCTGATTCCTTTATTCGTGTTGCTTTTTCTCTCTCTTAGTTTGGGGTTGAAAGCTGATGCAGCATGGGTGTAAAAAGGATGAGTAGGAACACAATTTTGAGTCTGTTGATTAACCCATGAATATTGAAACAATTTTATTTATTTATTTATTTTTCGGTCTCTAAAACTTGCAGATTCATTAAGCCTGTTTGAATAATGAATTTAGGTAGAGATTTATAAAATTTAAACACAAAAAAAAAAATGTGAGACAAATGTGAATGAAATAATTTTTTTTCTTTTCTCTTCTTTTTGAAATTTATGATTCAAAGAGTGTAAGAATATCAAGAATTTAGAAATTCCAAGGATGACTCCAGCTTGAAATCAAATTATCTCATGATATCACTTGTAGGAAGAAAAAATAAAATAAAATGGCCTTGCTAATAAATGTATTAACTACTCTTTTAGTAGATTTTGAATTTTGTACCTACACTTGTGAACCTCAAAGTCTTGGATTAGGGATGGATTAGCAAGGCACATTATGAAGCTTGGCTCTCCAATGAATTTTTGGTATCTCATAGATTGAAAAAAAAGTAAAAAAAAAATTTATTCATATCATTATTTATAATAAATTAACCCTAGTTTATAAAACAAAAACACATAGAATAGGAAAACTAAACCAATACGAAATAGGGAATGTAATAATTGTAGCATATTCTATACTAAACCTACATTTTTCTAATCAACTATAGATTTCAAAATAATAAAATTATGATTATGAATTTCCTAAAATCTCGACTACATCATTCTCCACTATTTGAAAAAATTCATCATCGAATTTCTGTTGCTTAGAACCACTTGGCATGATTGCGATTGCCTGCATCCACCTTGTATTTAAGTTTAATTAACTTAAATTTCAAAAAATCTTCAAAAACTAAATGAACTACAATTTCCTGTAATAAATTTGACATATCTTCATAGAAACACAATGCCATACGAATCTAACTCAATTTTGTGAACCTTCATGATTTTTTCCTTGAAACAAATCTCAAAAAATATTCTTTATGTTGTACCTTGGTTGAGAAAATTCCAAGAGTGAGGTCTCCTTTGCGGTTTAGCTTTTTTAGTATTTTTTGAATTTTTTAGCCAAAAAAAAAAGTTACTACTTTTGAAAATTACTTCTTTTAGTTAAATGAAAAAAACATGAATAATTAGTGTACGACTTACTTTTTTTTAATGACTTTTAACTTTTTCTTTTTCTTTTTCTTTTTCTTTTTTTAATAGCCTTTTTTTGGCTTTCTCAGCCAAAAAGTTAGATTTGTTAAACGAAGCCCGACTCTAGCTTCAAATTGATATCACTTTTTGTAAAATCTTTTGCCACAACCAAAAATATTTTTGCCTTGCCAATCAATGCACATTACTTTTTTTTCTTTTTTCTTTTTTTGTATGTTTTGAATTTTGTTCACACTATCTATTACTGAATTTTTGCTCCCTTTGTACAACATGAGCAACATGGGTCCACACATGTGAATCTCAAATAAAGTCTATGATGAAGGATGGACTAGCAGGACCCACTTTGAAATTTAGCTCTCAATTTTTGGCCATCATCCTCCTTCAATGGTGTTCAATTTCTCTTTGATTCACTCTTTGTAAGCCATCATATGAAGTAGCTATCTTAGAGTAAATTCAGTTTACTTGCTTCATTAGATTCATGTACCTTGGCTTATTTCTAACCTTAGTTGCTTAACAGTACATTCATTATGTTTGAAGTTTGATTTTAGAGATTATTACAAGTTTATGAAATTCTTATATGAAAATAGGGCATTTTGATAAAAATGGCCCAAATGATAATTTTAACCTTAAAGATGTTTGAAATTGCCTAGGTGTGATTAATTGAATTGAAATTGGAAATGAGAAATCAAGTTGGAATTTTGAAAGAAGATTTAAGAAAAAGTTAAATAAGACAAGTTTTGGGAGGTAACTAGGGTCTCTATACTTAACATCATGGTGTGGGATCATGGATTTGATATTTTATTCTTCTGTGTTTGTTTGATTTGGATTGTGAGTCGTACTATGTTAGTGGGTACGAGTTGGTTTGATAAGCTTGATGGAATGGTATCGACAAATTATTCAATAATTACAGCATGAGGAACTATTGTAGTTTGTTTGATTTGTCTCAAATAAGGGAGGGCAAATATTGATTAGGACCATATGCATATGTACATCTATTTCCTTTTAAGTTGGGTGCTGGTTTTCAACGTGAGTAATACGGAATTGGGGATACTGCTGCACAGTAAGCGTAGCAATAATTGTTGTGTAGCGAAATAGGTCCATTTTAGAGTCTATTTTAATAATTCGAACTGTTCACATTTTAACATATATCAAGTAGAATATTCCTGTAAAAAATCAAGTTAATTGGATATTATTTACCTATTCATCCATTCACATTTGTATTCATTTTAATACTTTAAAATCATAATTTTTATTTATTTTTTGTAGATACAAATGTGAGTGGAAAAATGGATAAACGATATCCGATTAAGTTGATTTTTTTACAGGCATGTTTTACTTGATGTATTTTAAAATACGAACGGTTTAGATTATCAAAATGAGTCCCGAAATTGGCTCATTTCGCCACACAACAGCTGCTTTTGCGTGGGCTGTGCAGCAACATTCCCAATTCGGAATAATACTATGTTGATTTGATTTATTTCATAGATTATTTTATCATATTACTCGAATTTCACTTTGAGGTTTAGGAGTTCTTATTACATTTTTTTAAAGTGATATAAGTAAATGATGTAAGACGAATTTAATAAGATTATTTGAGAAAGATAAGATGAAAATGAAGTAATATGTAATATGATTCATGTTACATATCCTTCATAGTATATACTGATAATAAAAAATAAAAAAATTACCTCTACATTGGCCAGACTTTAAATTTTTGATGTAATTCCGTTACTTGTATTCTCAGTTCAGTATTTGCATTTCAATAACCTCCATTAAAATTTTAAAAAATATATATATTGACCCTATAACTTTGGTATAATTATATCATGCTCTCATAAAGTTTTAACATATGACTTAATTCTATTTTAGGTAAATTACATTAACAATCCCTATAGTTTGGAACTTGTGTCACTTTGATCCTTAGCTTTTCAATTGTGACACATTTGATCTTAAATTTTAAATCTTGTTCCAAATAAGAACAATTAAAGATACCATTGCCCAATTTCAAGGGTAAAGTCGTCAATTTGATAAAATATAAACTAATTTGACAAAATTAAATATCAATTTTTTTTTTGAATTTTAATAATTTTTAAAATATAAACTATTTTTAATAATTTTTAAAAATTATTTCGACACACCAAAGCTAACAACCATGCATTACATGAATTTTTAAAAATCAATTCTATATAATTTTATCTTTGGTGGATCGAAATAATTTTTAAAAATTCAAAAATATTTTTTTGACATTTATTTTTGTCAAATTAATTTATATTTTATCAAATTGACGACTTTGCCTTTGAAATTGAGCAATGGTATCTTCAATTGTCCTTATTTGGAACAATATTCAAAATCTATGGTCAAATATGTCACAATTGAAAAGTCAGGGAAACAAGTGACATGAGTCCCAAACTACAAGAACTGTTCGTGTAATTCACCCTTCTATTTTTATTAATGATTCGTTAATCTTATGAATAGAAAATTGATATTATCATATTTATTAGGCTAAATTACACATTGCCTCCTTTATGTTTGATCATTTTTCTATTTTGGCATTTAAAGTTTATTTTTTTCCCACTTTCGCCCTTCTTGTTTCAAATTTTTCTCACTTTACTCCTAAAACTAACTTATGTTTAAAACTAGACAGAAAATGCCACAATAATTTTCACATAACATAAAAAATATATTATTATATTAGAATTTAAGTTTATGTCACAAGTGTGAGTTATATATAATAAAATATTTTTTATACCACATGACTGTTAATGTGTCATTTTCTATATAATTTTGAACAGAAATTTTCTTTAAGAGTAAAATGGGAAAAACTTGATACATGAAAGTCCAAAGTGAGAAAATGGCTAAATATGAAAAGCGTGATTCTACTTACACCACTACTTTACCTCTTTATACCTTCCATATGAGTTTTTTTTTTTTTTTTTTTTTCTTCTCAATTTTATCCATGTGTGAAATTACCTTTAAGGACAAAACACTAAAATTAAATATATTTTGTTATGTCTTTACACCTCTTGGTCTTTAATCCCTACTCCTCTTTTTCATTTATTAATTTTTCTTTTCTCTTACACATCTCTTTCAAAAAATAAGAATCATAGTATTTTGATCATTAAATAAAGTAATGTATAAAGAAACAGTGGTGAAGAACATCAAAAAAGTAAAATTGTGAGTTTTTTTAATTTATTTGGTAAGTTTTTGTTTTGTTTTTCTAGACTGGTGTTCTACTTTTGTTCAGTGATTCGAAATCGAACAAAATAAAATAGTCTGGCATCACATTGCTGAACAAAAAATATAAGTCCAGTAATCAACTACCGAATAAAAGATACATTTCCAGTAACCCTAAACCGAATTATTTTAATTTGTTCGGCTTTTCATTACCATGTATTTTCAGTTTCATTCTTTTTATATTTTTTATTTTTTTTTCTGGAAGGATTATACTTATACTCATTGCAACAATGTAACTACTATAATACTAGTGAACTGTAGTCATAAATTCATTACATATGAGATTTGTTAAGTTTTTTTTATGAATATGATTTTTTCTTATTTTTAATTTGTATTGAGTTTTATTAATAATTTGACGTATAAATATATTTATTATCTTTAGATTTTTAGTAGTCGTGAAGTATTAATTAAATGGGTTTCTGACGTTGGGAAGAAAATTGGATTTGTCATTATTATAAAGACATCAGATGCAGGAGGCAATGGCAGAAAACCATGACTTACACTTGCTAGTGAAAGAAGTGGTTACTGTAGAGACAACATGAAGATCAAGGGAGAACGATTGAGGTTGATAGGTTCTAAAAAATGTGGATGTCTATTTCTATTAAGGGGGAAAAAATTACCTACAAATTACTAAGACAAATTGTGATAACATGTTTGATTGATGGATGCAAACAATTACAGATTTATGAATACTTTATGGATATTCGTACACTTGATTTTTTATGAATAATTTTATGGATACTTTTTATGTATAATTTCACGGATGCACGTTTGATTTATGAATTTTTTAATGGATGCTTTAAGAAAAAAGTAAATATTTCAATGTACAGCGATGGGGCCTAGACAACTCTATTGTAGTTTGGCAACATGACACTAGAGTAATCCTATTTGTATAACAATGTATCATTGAACAAGCATTTCATAAATAGTCCAAATTAATTTCTTGTTATCATCTAATTGGATGGCAACATAATGCTCGGAAATAAATATTGTCTGGTTACAAGACATTGGAGTAATTCAAATAATTAGCGTTGTATTACCGAACAAGCCTACCACAAATTAAAAAATCATTGTTTGGAAGAAAGTGGCTCTGTAAATGTATAGTAACAAAATGCTAGAGAGATCTATTTTTTTTGACAGCATAACACCGGAATAATATAAATTATTTAGCATCGTGTTACCAAAATTAGTGGCGTAAAGATTTAGGATTAGTTTTGATAATATATTGGGGGTGTAATGAGAATTACATTTTTTCTAGTGGTGTAATGAGATGGAGGGTATAAAGAGGTTAAATAGTGGTGTAAGTGGAATCACCTATATGAAAAAGGCAAAGTGTAATTTACCCTATTTATTATTCTGGTGTTTACACATTATTTGCACTAATTGCGACTGTTTTAATATTTTTAAAAGGCAAGTCAATGTAATTATACAAAACTTGTGAAATTTATTATATTTTTTTAATCTCTTGTGTGGTAAGTGTAAGTTACCACAAAAAAAAAAAAAAAAGTTATTTACATTTTTGCTCCGCAAAATATGAGGTTTATGTCATTTTAATTCCTAAGGTTTAAATTGTTTTGTCAATTTATTTACTAAAATATAAAAAATAAAAATGTTTCAGTTTGGTTCCTAGCTAAACTTCGTTAGTAGACATGTAGATTTGAATATCAAAAAATAGAGATGACATATTCTGGATACTAAAAGTGTAATTTTTTTAAGATAGTCTTCATATTAATGATACATGACATATTTTAAAAACTTTTTAAGTGAATTTTCACATTTATTCTTGAATTTAACAGTGTCTAGTAATAGAGTTAGATTGAAGAATTAAATTAAAATAATTTTTATATATTGACGACTAAATTAACAGAATTATTTGATCATTGTAATAAAATAAATCTTAAATTTTTAATTTTTAATTTTGTCAATTTAAATTATAATATTTGGATTTGTTTCAAACTAAATCATTTTTGTTAAATAAAATTGATAGAAAAATTATATTTTAGCCATTAAATTCAATGTAAGTATACATTCATAAAAAGTCTAAAATACTCTTTATTGTTGAGTTTACTGACTAAAATATCATTTTTTTATTGATTTTATTTAACAAAAATAGACAAATGATTTAAATAAAAAATCAAAAAATTTAAATTTAAATTGACAAAATTAAAATCTCAAATTTATTATCCTCTATCAAATTTGTCATCAAATTCAAATTTGATGAAAAATGCCTAAAACGTGAGCTCTAACCCTTTTATTAAACTGATATTAAATAGAGGGAGAGTTTGTTTTTTTCATCAAATCAAAAGAGCTTTATCCTTTCATCAAATTTGTAGGTGATCGTTGGACTAAATGTCCTCATAGACAACCAATTTTGGGATGAATTTGATGAAAATTTACTTTAGATTGGATGATCGGCCGGACGATCACCCAAATTTGATGAAACCATTATAGTGCATCATATCAGATTAAATTCTTCATCGAATTTGATGAAAAATTTGATAAAGCGTTAAAGATACTCTTATAAAGATCTAACTATGATTTTTTTATTATTTATAAAGGGCTTGGGTGATGAATCCAATTTTGAATTCTTCTTGCCTAAAGTTCAAGCTCTAATTTATTACGTTCAAAAGAACCTGACAATGCGGAAGGGTAAAAATATTTTGTGCATATATACAGTTTAAACAAGAGGGCTATTATTTGCCCCCACCTTTTTACTTTGGCCCCCTCATTTCTTTAAACCCCCACCTAGGAAAATGAAGCCCTTTCATTTTTTCTTTGAACCCCTACCTTAGTACCAATTATACCCTTAATCCCAAACCCAAACCCTAGCCCCCACTCCCAACCACCACCTCCAGCAACTCACTCAATGGAGCCCTCACTGCTGGCAGTCCTACCATTGTCGCTGTCTTCCTCTTTCTTCTTCCTTTTTCCTTCTTCTTCACCCCATTGCCTCATTTTATTTTCTTCATCTTTTTTTCATCGCGACCCAGATAGCCGATTCCATTTCTAAAAACCCTAGGGCTAGGGTTAGGGTTTTGAGAGAATGTGATGAAGAAGAAGAAGATGGTTAGAGACCGAGATCGAAGTCAGACTCGATGGCCATGGCGGTAAGGAGTTCATGACGATGAGACAACCATGAACCCAGAAGAAGAAGATGGTCGGACTCGATAGCTTGGCGATGAGGAGTTCACGATGACAGGATGACTACAAACCTAGAAGAAAAAGAAGAGAGAGAGAGAGAGATAAATGAAAAAGGAATCGTGGTGGTGGGAGGGTGATCGGATCTGCTGAAAAAGAAGAAGACGAGAGAGAGAGAGAGAGAGAGAGAGAGAGAGAGAGAGAGAGAGGCTGCTGGCTGGAGTGGAAGTGGATGTGGATGGTTAGGGTTAGGGTTGGAAGCTTAGAGATGGGTAAAAATGAAAATTGGTGTTAGGACAAAATTATAATAAAATTTTTTTAAAAAAAGAGTGCTACTATTAGCACTCCATAAATTATTTTTCACCCCTCAATTTTTAACTCTTTTTTTTTTAATTACAATAATAACCTTAAATAAAATTACTAAAAAAGACATCATTAATTATGGGATACACGACATCTCACAATTAAACCTATATCCACTACATCACGAATTAGGATTTATGAGAGTACCCACCTCGATCACCACCCATCCATCTTCCCCAAATCCCACCTTCAAAACCTACCCACCCTCAAAACCTTGCAAACACTTTAGTGGAAATATTCTGACGGTAACAGTAGCAACTATTTGACTACCTACACTTTTTCGATAATGGCAATATTTTGGCAGTAATAGTATCAACCCTTTGGTAGAATACAGGCCTGAACATTACTTATTTATTTGGGATGGCGTTCCTGAACAAATAACTAATGTTCGAGAATGCATGCCCAAACATGAAAATTTATTAACACATTGAATGATCAAAATTGTTAACGCTTGCAGAAGTTTTTATTTTTTCAAGTTCAGAAATACAGGCCCAAACATTACTTATTTGTTCGGAAAGGCATTGCCGAACAAATAAGTGATGTTCAGGAATGCAATGTTCGGCAATGCCGGTCCAAACATGAAATTTTTTTAACACATTGAACGGTCAAATTGTTAACGCTTGTAGAAGTTTTCATTTTTTGAAATTCGGGAATACAAGCCCGAATATTACTTATTTGTTTGGGAAGGCATTTTCGAACAAATAAGTAATGTTCGGAAATACAAGTTCGAACATGAAAATTTCTTAATACATTGAATGGTCAAAAATTTTAACATTTGCAGAAGTTATCAGATGTAACCCAAATCCATTATCAGATTCAAAAGTTATTCATTTATCGAGTAGCTTTGATAATATTGGTGTATAGTTCTATGCTGAACTCACAATTTTATAATATCTACCAACAAACCCAACCAAACTAATTATTATAATTTTTTTCTTGCAAAAGAAGAAATTATTACTAGAAAAAACTAAGAAATTATGTATATATATATAGAGAGAGAAAGAAAAAGCATATCAACTGTGATAATGGTGGATGAGGCAGCAGAGACAGTAATCACATTGGCTCTACTTCTTCTTAATACATTGAATGGTCAAAAATTTTAACATTTGCAGAAGTTATCAGATGTAACCCAAATCCATTATCAGATTCAAAAGTTATTCATTCATCGAGTAGCTTTGATAATATTGGTGTATAGTTCTATGCTGAACTCACAATTTTATAATATCTACCAACAAAACCAACCAAACTAATTATTATAATTTTTTTCTTGCAAAAGAAATTATTACTAGAAAAAACTAAGAAATTATGTATATATATAGAGAGAGAGAAAGAAAGAGCATATCAACTGTGATAATGGTGGATGAGGCAGTAGAGACAGTAATCACATTGGCTCTACTTCTTCTTGGTAGGTCTTGTTAGGTTTTTTTTGGAAGATGGGGTTTTTTTGAGATGCGAGGGGTGTACATTTAATGGGTAGAATGTTTTCACAAGGATAATTTTGATAATATTTTAGAGGGAGGGGGGAATTTTGACTGTTTCAAAATTATAAGTAGGGACCAAACAAATGGGGGTCCAAGATAATCGGCGACCTTGTCTAAGAAGATTAGCCACTGCCATCTTCCCTAATTAAGATCGTTCACCATAAACCACTTAGCAACTTCTGCGCTTCAGCCTTGGTCCGCCTTAGATTGGAGTCTGATCTCCTTCACTGGTCGATTTCCAAGGTTCATAATCGAAGCTCGCTGCTCAATTGCGGCCGTGGTTTGATCAAAATCCTCACTGGTTGATCAGAGCATCAATAGTCTCAAACGCGTTCTAAGCCCTCTGCACAGTCGACTTGATGGTTATCCCGTCGGTGCTCACTTTGTGCTCTACCGTCACTGCCCGAATCGTGTTCGAAGCAGCCGAGTTGCTGCTGAGCCGGTTAATTTCATCACAGAGGGACTCAAGTCGGTTGATTCGTCGAGCCGCCGCAAAGACCTTGCAACCGGCTTTGGCGAGGTTGAGACAGAAGTCTCTCTGTGTGTTCCTATATGTGTGTGTTTGAATTCAAGAAAATTGAAGAATTTGAATTTGATGGAATTAGGGTTTGAAATTAGGGTTTGGTGGAATTTGATTTGATTCATTCTGCATAAATGGCTCAAATCTAGATTTGGATTCCTAGAAATGTCCAGATTTGGATTTGGATCTGGGTTTGGCTAAGATCTATTGAAAAACATAAAGAAAATATTGAATAGGTTAGGGTTTGGAGAAGATAAGATTAGAATTTTTTGATGTTGTTGATGATGATATTGTTGTTGTTGTTGTTGTTGTTGTTGTTGTTTTGTTATTGTTGATGATAATGATGAAACAAATTGCACAGATAGGAAGAAAGAGGGAAAAAAAAAAGAAAGAGAGAAAAAAATTTGAATAGATAGGACCTTTTTTTATTTTTGAACAAATAGAGTTTGGTTTGCATAGATTTGTACAGATAAGAAAAAGATATAGATATATATGTATGTATGAATGCATGTATGTTATGTGCACATATAAGAAATAAACAACACAGGAAAAATTGGCTTGGTATTTCGAACAGATCACTCTTTAAATTTTAAATAGATAGATGTGTATTTCAAAAAAAAAAATAATAATAATAATTTTGGTTTGAATAATTAATCTTCTCTCTCATCTTTAAAAAAAAAAATTAAATATATAGATTAAAATAATTTTAACAAATAGAAAAAAATGAATAAATAATAAAATTTGGATAGGTATTTGAATAGGGAAAAAATTGAACAAACAGGGGAAACAATTGAACAAATAGGGAAAAAATTGAACATATAAGGAAAAAATTAAACAGATAGATATAAATTTAAACAGATAATTAAAAAAAGTCAACAGATAAATTAAGATGTAAAATTAAAAATAAAATGTTAAGAATAACTTTTTACTAAATTATTTCACAAATGATGAATAATGCCTTGTACGTTTTTTAATTTAGATTTTTCAACAATTTACTCTATTTATAATTTATCTAAATTTAATTAATAAAAAAAGGTCAAATTACCTACACCTCTTGACGTTTAGCTAAATTACAAATTTCTGATTGAGATTTCAAAAATTACATCCTGACCCATTGCAATTAACGCCATTGACAGAGATAGTAAATTGACTAAAATGTCCCTAATTGTGTTCTATAGAGAATTGATAATGTTTAACTAATACATTATGTCAAGTCAGTCAATAGTTATTCAATATTTGTTTTAGAAATTTTAAAAACAAAATTAAAAATTAATTTGGTTAAGAAATAAAAATAATAAAAAATAATTATCATTTTATATAATTTTATTTTTGAGAGGTTAGAAATAATTTTTACAAATTAAATATATTTTTATTAAAATAGTTTCCATTTTATCAAAAAAATATTTTGAAATTTTTTTCTAAACAGCAAATCAAATATGGTTCAAAAAGCTTAGGTATCATTTGGTTTAGAACTCAAATCATGATTTGAATCAAAAAATTTCAAAACTCATAATCAAACTCTTTACAGAACTCTATTTAAAAAATATAAATTCATTTTTTTATTTTTTTGTTTAAATTGTTTTTTATTTATTATTTAAAAAAACATTTTTTTTTGTTTTTATTTTTGAAGATTTTTTTTTAAAATTTTTTAAATTTTTTTTTGAAAAAAATATTTTATTATTTTTTAGTTATTGGCCAAATAATTTGTTATGATTTATATATGTATGGGCGATCTAAGATTTTTTAAAATTTAAAAAAATATTCAAAAAAAATGAAAAAATATTAAAAACATAAGCTAAAATATTTCAAATAAAAAAATAAAAAATATATTTAAAATAAAAATTATATATTTAAAATAAAAAGATATTTTAAAAAATATAGTGCACAAATGTAGTAATTACAGTGCACATTAAAAAAATAAATAAATATTTACAATAAAAAATATTTATCCTTAAAAAATAAAATTAAGAAATTTTTTAAATATTAAAAAATATAAACTCAAAACTCAAAACCAAACAATTATTCTCTTTTCAAAATTCAAATCATGATTCAAAATTAAACCAAATAGAACTTTAATTGCTTTTTCCCTCTACGTAATTCTTTTGTAAATTTCATTAGCTTATCAAAGGGATTTCAGATTAAATCAGGTTGTTCAATGCTTTAGAAAGGTACTAGAGGCAATATTGTCCATCAAGAATAATTCCTAATGCCTACTTACAACATGAAGTAAATTGTTATGTAAATATAAATCTTGGGGGTTAGGGAAATCTATAAATTAGCTAAATCTCAAAGCCATGTTTGTTTATCGACGTGAGAGGGGGATTGAAGTGCTATGATTGTAGGTCTCACCCACAGCTTATTTGGCGATGATTTGGGAGAGGGAGTAATAGTGTGAGGGGTTTACTAATCTCCGTTAGTAGAGAGATTCATTTGGCTTGATTTTGGATGTAATTAAATAAATAGTGAGTAGATTTAGTCTATTTTATATAAATTTTTTTCTTTTTTTTTTATCAAGTACACTTGTTTATTTTAATATTTGTTTTATTTTTTAATATAAAATAAATTTTAATTTATTTTATATAAAAATAATTTAATAATCTCATTACTAATTATCTCCCACACTGTCATTATAATAAACACACTTTTATTTAATCCCTTCACTAATAATTTTCCGCTAATACTGCGTGTACCAATTAATGTAGACACTAGTATACCAACTAATGTTATACTAGTATTACTGACCCTACAAATTACAAATACTCAAAATTTTTAAAATTATGTTACATCAGCTATTAATATACTAGTTAATACATTAATTAATATATAAAATATAATTTATAATTATCACATTAACAACTTTTTCATTATTCTCCCTAATAATTTTATCTAACGTATTCCGTCAAATAAGTATGACAATTGAGTCTTATTTGTTATAACTTAAAACAGTCAAAAGTTATTACCTTATTTAAGTCATATCATCACATTACCTCTCTATCACATCACTTTAAATCTAATTTATATTTCATAAAAAATCAAAAAATACATTTATTTAGATCATCTAACCAACCCTTTGCTGTAGGTAATAATCTGCCCTAAAAAACAGAAAGGGGAAATCGTGTGGGGAATTCGGAAAGAAGGGAACTGGCAAGTGGGTTGGTGGGTGAGAATTAGAGAGGTTTTGTATGGGAATTTAGATTGAGAGAGAGAGAGAGAGAGAGAGAGGAGAGAGAGAGATGTCTAATAGCGAGAGGGTTCCTTTTGAGCTCTGTAAGGGCGTCAATGGCCTCGACAAGGTCGTCCTCCGTGAGGTTCGCGGCAGTTCTGCTGAAGTAATCTCTCTCTCTCTCTCTCTCTCTATATATATATATACACACACATATACACACGCGCGCGCCATGGATTTAGCTTGATTTCGGTTACGACTCTATCTGTCTCTGCGATTCTGTTATCATTTTCTATGAATCTGTTGGTTTCTGTGCAATACATGGTGTGATCTGATTCTAGGTATGGTATTTGTTGTCTCTGTCGACTGTTTTGCCCTCACCACTTCTTGAAATTCGTGGTTCATGCGTGAATTTTGCTTCGAGAGTTGAATTTCGTGATGAAATTGATTCTCGATATTGCCTTTATCGTGGATGTTTGGTAATTGATTGTTGATTCTGAATCTAATGAGATCTTTATCTGAATCTTGAATTATTCTCTATTCATTATATTGTATATATAATTCAGATAAAAGCAGATCTTCATGTGGAATTTAGGAGTAAGACAATATCTGTTGTTAATAAGGGTTTGAGGTGGTTTATGCCTTCTCTAGGTACCAATTTGTTTCTGAACTCCATGAATCTGTTAAAAATAATTTATATTTTTGTATTGCATATATACACATCATAGATAATAATTAATTGAAGGGTGGCTCTCTTGAGTCTTGGAATAATTGTGAAATCTCTTCTCTTTTGTTGATTTTGGTTCTCCTAGAAATCACGCTGCAATGTTTTCATTGGTGATATCCTCACCACCTTGCCTTGCTTCCTGGAGCAGATCCTAGTAAATAGATTAGGTTATAATTCAATTGGACTTTAAACACTTCAAGTGCACAATTGTGGAAAACATTGGCTTACACATATTTTAGAAGTTCTTTTTTTTTTTTTTTTTTGGATAGGTACTATTTTATTTATTTATTTTTCAATACAACAAGAACGACAGATATAAACTGCCTATGGGGAGGAGGGGCATGCCTGGAGTTGAACCCCAGCTATGACATGGGATTCAAAGCGGCTAACCAACAGGCACACCAGTCTTCTCATGTATATCCTTTAGAAGTATTGAGGATACTTATGTTACAAAATGTTTGAAGTTGATGAAGCCATTTACACTGTAGAGTGTCTGCCTAAAAGTAGAAAATAAACAAAATAAACTGCATATTCCATTTCTTTAAGTTCCATACATCAAATTTCAGTAGTCACTGCCAATGAAAAAAAGAACTGAATACGTTGGTTCTTTTCCAGTGGTTATTGTTCTTTATATATTTTTTTGTTGGAGGAAAACGATCTATATTGATTAGTTGCTTAGAAATTTATTTATTTTTCTATTTCTAGAGTATGGTATGATCAATTCAAGTATCCTCTCCAACTTGTTGGGGCTGGCTACAATGTTCTGTTGCTTACCTATTTTTTCATGAGAGATTAGTGAGGATTCACCTTCTTATCGGTACTGATTTGATTGTCACTTAATTTAACGTTGTCACTGTTTTGAGATCCACATAATTTATGTGTCGCTTGGTTTACATGGATTATGCTTCAGCTATTACCTATAAATTTTCATAGACTTTGGTATAATATTTATAATAGGAAAGAGGTAAAAAGTAATGAACTTATTGAAATGTGTAGACAGATATACAATCATCTTGGGACCTGTCTAAAATTGGAGGTAGGTTTAAAAGATAGGTATAAAGTCTTCATTTGCTAAATTAGAAATAAAAGATAAATGAGGTGTATATTTTTGTGATTGGGACACAATGGTTAGTTTGGTTTAGGTGCACATTTTCTTGGAAATTTCACTTGTTAATTTAGTGAAGGAAACATTGCTTTGTTGAGTAGTAAAAGTTTGGCTGCCAAGTGTCAAATGTGGGTATGATTAAGAAAGGCAACTACTTCATAAAACTTAAGCCAAAAGATTAGTTTTTTATGGGTCTTACCTCTCACAGTGCCCTTGATCAAGGGAGGCCATAAGTGGGGAATGACTTTTTTGTACTCCTTCATTTAGTCTCAATATAAGTATATTTATGTTCAAGTATGCTCGTGTGCCATGAACAGAATATTGAACTAGCTAGTATGCTATGAACAAACATGTTGACTTACTTTTGGTTTTGCTAAGTCTTTATTTAAACGTTCAAGTAATAAAGATACTTCTCCATTCGGTTATAAAAATTAAATAAAAGATTCTTAACCAATTAGTTGACAGAAAAAGAAATTGTCTCCATCAATCAACTGTTTCAATGTTCTCAGAGGTGCCAGGGGAAAAAGGTTTTGGCAATCATGTGTTATGTCCTTATGTGTTAGATGACTAATAATTGAAGGTTGAGTCAACTAGTCCATCCCAGCTGAAAATTTATTGAAAGATGGAAGGTTAGGCGGGTTTGATGTGTCCAATGGGACAAAATATACCTAAGTTGATCTACTTTTTGCTTTCTTTAAAATGAGCATGTTAACGTTTATTTATTTTAAATTTTTTCTTTCTTTGCCTAGTCAGTGTTTTATGTATAAAATATTACAAAATAGGTTAGATGGAGTTACACAACTTTCTGTTTGTTCTGGACTTAAGTTACTTCTTGCCAAATGAAAATATGAAATTGCAGTTTGCAAGGTGTGCATAATTCATGTTGTTTGCAGTAAACTTATCCTGTTGCACAGGTGTATCTTTACGGAGGTCATGTGACATCTTGGAAGAATGATCATGGAGAGGAGTTGCTTTTTGTCAGTAGTAAGGTACTTTGCATTTCAATTAATATTCAGTGGATTAATTTACTGCAAATTGCCTTTTCTACCAAAGACCAATGTTATCAATTTCATTTTTCTTCACATTAATATTCTGATTCTAATTCTCCATAACCATAAGTTTTTGTGGACAACACTAATTTTTGTGCCCCAAAGCACATAGCTGTGGATTCTGGTTGAATAAAGAAAAATTCATCATTTTTTGAATCTTGACCATAGCCTGTTAAATTTGTGACATATTTCTCACATGCCATTTGGAAGAGGGAACATTCTCAGTTTTTTTCATGGTTCACAAAGTGTAGAGTGATGGGCTGGGGCTAATTTTCTTAGCCAATCATATGAACTTACCAGAGTGATCAGAATGCTAAGAATTTTCTGGCAACAAAAGACATTTGAGAGTGAGGTATGGGAGTTAATTAGGAGGATATTGGACGGTAAGTTTGATCAAGTCATGATTTTCTAATTATTGATTGGCTAGAGTAGGTGTAGGATGCTCAAAACAATGGTTCTAATACCATTATAAGTTGTAGTTTTTGGGTCAAATTAGTTACTGAGATTGGAGTCTTTCCTATGCTTATTTATTATTTTATTTATATGGCTGCAACTCTGATGGGTGTGGTAGGGCTGGGGGTTTATCAAGGCTTAGCCCGAAGTGTTGAGGGATTTGCCCGAGCCTAAGCTCTTGCCAGTCCTGTCTTGCTTAAGCTAGAGCCCGAGTTTTTCCAAAGAAATTGGGCTTGGCTTGGGTTGCCCAATTTCAACCCTAAAATTATCTCAAGGCGAGTATTGAGTAGTTCCTAAGAAGCATGGACATTTCTAAGAAGGTGGTGTATCCGTGTTGGACACCGACACTCGTTGGACACTTCTCGTGTCTGGCACTTGTCAAAATGTGTCCTATCTTTTTAAATTTTTTTTAGATCTGAATACTCTTCGGACACTTGGAGGACGCACGTGTCCATTGCTTAAACACACGTGTCCACTTATTGCATACATATGAAACTAATTATAAGTTTGAATTAAATAATTTAGGATATAATAATAAAAAAAAAAAATTTATAAATTAATAAAATAAGTGTTATATTACATTTTTTTAATTATCTTTGAATGATATATTTATCTATATGACATATAATCAATATATAAAATTATATATTTTGTGTCGTGTCCCCCACATGTCGTGTCATGCATATTTTTAAAATTGGCATGTCAGCGTGTTTGTGTCGTGTTGCATGTCCATGTCCGTGCTTCTTAGAGTAGTTCTAAACAAATGGATTGCAATTTCTAGAAATAGAGAAAAAAAAAAAAAAAAAAAACCCTCAAATGATACAACACATGGAACATAAAAAGAAAATTTGTTTTAGTTGTGTACCAAGTAGAACAATTGATTCAATTGTATTCTAAGTTAATTCAACAATGGGAACATAATCATTATTGAGGGGAACATTTTTATGGAAAGACAGTTTTTCAAGACACTGTAACGCAAAGCAACCTCTGTTATTTTTCAGTTTAAAACTGACATGAATCTTTTAATTCAAGTGATTCAATTCACAAACTAACAAATTAAGTACACAAATAACCAAAGAGCACAATCACAAGAGAGAACAATTTTAAAGGGGAAAACCCAAAATTGGGAACGAACCATGATCTAACCTGCTAATAAAGATTACCACTTACAAGATTATTACTCAAATATTTTACTTGCTCAAGTCACATGAGCACCCAATAGTCCAATCTTTAACCACGTTATTAGTGAACTTCTACAATCTTTATGAGCAGTTTCAAACATGAACTTTTTTTGGGTGAATATTTTGAACACAATCAGCTAGACCACGAAATTGACCTAAATCTGTGTGAATGTTATTCCCTTATGCAAATTGATCTAGCAACCAGCAAAAATCAACCTCGACCTTTGAAAGATTTGAGAAGGATATAGACTAAAATGCTCTCTTATATCTTCCAAGACTATCTATGTTAGCCTTGGGAGATTTAAGAGAAGCCTTTGTTTCAATAACTTGTAATCAATATTTGGAAACAAACTGGTCCCACTTATATTCTTCATTTGTATTATACTAAACTTTATACAAGTGATGTGAAGTAGCTAAAAGTTCTACTTTGAGTTGTCCAGATTATGGAATGACAGTGATTCATTGTGCAGGCTATTTTCAAGCCTCCGAAGGCAATTCGTGGTGGTATTCCTATATGCTTTCCTCAAGTATGTGCTACTCAACCTTTCCCTTCTTTATTTTCTTTGGTTGCATTCATCTTGGTCAAGGAAACATGCTCTGTTTATGCAGTTTTCGAATCATGGCTCCCTTGAGCAACATGGGTTTGCTAGAAACAGGTTTTGGAGCATTGATACTGATCCACCTCCTTTTCCGACAAATTCCTCCAGTAAGGCTTTTGTTGATTTGATCCTTAAGCCCTCTGAAGAAGATTTGAAGATCTGGCCTCACAGGTACAGTTTGAGAACTTTCTAATTTTCTTGTGTGAGTTGAAAATGCGGCTAAATCCACTGTGTTCTTTAATTGCCTAATTTATTTTTGTATTCATGTCCAACACTCTTATATTGAGTGGATAAGCAAAAGTGGAGCGGACTTTAGCTGGTCCTTTTTTAAAGTCATGCCAATCTTTTTTGCTTTTCTTGTTACTTTCAACTTGAATTTTTATAATCAAGTTTTGGTAGTAATTTCTACTTCTTACTTCACTTTCTTTTTGTTCTCTTGTAGTTTTGAGTTTCGGTTGAGGGTGACCTTGGGACCTGGAGGAGATTTGATGTTGACATCGCGCATCAGAAATACCAACGTTGAAGGAAAACCTTTTACTTTCACATTTGCATATCATACCTATTTCTCTGTTTCAGACATCAGGTATGTACTGAAGTTGATTTGGCTTGCTTTCACTTCAATTAATCTGCTATGTGATAATTATGGCCTCTTTCATTCCTTAGTTGATGCTTCTATTAATATTTCTTTTTGTCAGATTGTTTGTCATCCATACCCTTAATCTTTCTCGAATATGAAGTCACCTTCCTTCTTCCATCTATGAGCAAGTTTCATTTAGGTTATAAATGCTTTTTTCATGGGGATATATACAAGAGTTCCAATGTCATGTTACTATTGATTGTCATATTGATGTTGATGTTGATGTTGGTTTTGAGAAGTGGCTTTAAAATCTCATAATTGATATAAAGGGGTAGAATGATGACTTGGGTACGATCAATGGCTGGTATATTGGGTGGTATCTTTTGCCAACCTCAACATAGAGGTGCAAGGTTGAGTCTTGGATGGACAAAGGTGTTTGCATCTTACTTGTCTAAAAGAGAATAAATAAAGAAAAGGGTCTTGGGTGTGAGGAAGCGTGTGAAGTGAAGTCCCACATCGTCTGGGTACTAAAGTAATGTGAAGTATATAAGCGTGAAGGCACGCTCTCCTCAATAGTTAGCTTTTGGGGTTGAGTTCTACCAAAGACTACGTAACATAGGAAATATTTTGGAGTACATTATTGCTCTCTCTAGAGGACACTACCGCTCTTACTATGTCTCTCTCTCTCTCTATAATTTTTTATATATGTTTCTGGCATCTTCCTTTTCTTGATTGCTTTTTTTTTATTTATTTTTTTTGGGAGGGGAAATCTCTCTCCCTCTCCTGGGGGGGATTTTGCTCCACTTGATTTTTGTCAAGGTTAGCAAGCCTTCTCAAATAAATCTAGTAATTTTGCAATTTTTCGATAACTGTTTTGAATATGAGTTGGACCAAAAATCAGGAATTTTTGAATTGTAAGAACATGCTCTTAAATTTGAGTAGTACTTGTTTCTAAAAGAACTGCAAACACAAGGATAGGATAAAATGTCTTTTTGTTTACTTATTTTGTGCTGAAGAGGAAGGAGGTTCGAAATTGGTTTGTAAATTTTTGTTCCGAGAATGGTAGGGCTGTAAATGAATATATCCTCAAGCATGGAGTAGCGACAGGTTAAATGATGAAAGTTTCAAAATTAAGCAGTCTTTTAGTTCAAGATTGATATGCTTATTAATAGTCAAAATCTTCACTATTGGGAGATTTTGGATTGGGCCATTTTATTTAGTTCATGAATGTCTTCAAAGGTTTAGTGCAATCATAAGGTGCCCTGTTGCAATGTTATCGTAGGACCATTTTCGGTTACTTTGGTGGATTACAGTCTGCAGCTTTGAATTGTTTTTTAATTTGAATTAGCTTATTTGCTTCTATTCAGTGAAGTTCGGGTTGAAGGATTGGAGACGCTGGATTATCTCGACAACTTGAAGAATAAGGAGCGATTTACTGAACAAGGGGATGCAATAACTTTTGAATCAGAAGTAAGTCCAGGAAATCATTTACTTGTCCCTGATTCTTGCTATGTTTGTGTACATATGTTTTAATGCTTATAATGTGTTACCTGTGCTACTTAGGTGGACAAAATATACCTCAGCACACCTACAAAGATTGCAATTTTGGATCATGAGAAGAAACGAACATTTGTTATTCGCAAGGATGGACTTCCAGATGCTGGTGAGAATGACCTTGTCCATCTTTTTTCTTGAAGATGTCAGATTGTGTGTTTAAATTGGGTTTGAGTTCTCTGGTTGGATAGTATTGGTTGAAAGATTTATTTCATGTCATAATTTATCAGCTCATTAGTTGCCTAGTTTAATCATTAATTTACGTTGAGGCTAGTCATAGAATTCTCATGATCCATCTAGTGAATATTTTTTTGCCAAGACATGACTCTGGATAGTGGAGGGAACACTTCTTGTGTTCATATGCTTTGACTGAGTTAGTGAGCTTTACAGATTAACCAGCTAAATGAAATTTCAGATATTTAGAATACCAGAGAACTTAGATACTGAAGCAATGGAACAAAGTAATGCTCTAGACAATGGTTGCAGCTACATGAAGAATGTATTTATTTATTTAGATTTTTGAGTTCATAAGATCTTTCTTTATATGGGGTGGGGGGTGGAATTATGTTCAACTATTTCTTCTTCAGTGGTGTGGAATCCCTGGGATAAGAAGGCGAAAGCCATGGCTGATTTCGGAGATGACGAATATAAGCATATGCTGTGCATGGAGACTGCTGCGGTGGAAAAAGCAATAACACTCAAGCCTGGTGAGGAGTGGAGAGGAAGGCAGGAACTCTCTGCTGTTCCTTCCAGTTATTGCAGTGGGCAGCTTGATCCTCAGAGAGTCCTCCAGAGCAGCTAAAATGTCCATTTTCTGGTCTAAATCCAGTACAGGTACTTTGCCGACTTCATTATTATTATTTTGTTTAATCATCTCAAATATTGGTTTTTTAAATATTTATATTATTCTGTCAAATAAAATTGGGAAGAGAAGATTGCTTATGCATAATTGGTTTTCTTTGGATGCTGTGTTCAGAAGTCTTAGTAGTTGTCAAGAGTGACTATCTGACCATTTGGGTTATGGAATGCCAAGTCATTTATCTATTTTATAGCGATATAATATTTGATTATAAATCAGATACATAAAAATTTCAACCAAATAAGAACCTACTATAAAATATGTATTTTTGTGCTTTTAAATGTGTAAAAATGACTAGATAGGCATATGCCTCGCACATATATATATATAGTTGTGTTTGTGTTTATTTTAACATTTATTTGATTCATGGAAGTATATCAGAATATAAAAAATAAAACAAAGCAAAAAAATGTTTCATTTGTATGGATGGATTATATAAATATATTGTACAGTTCAAAAATATTTAAGTCAATAATGGATGTTGAGGCTTGATCCCACAGAGCCGTTGAAGGTCAAGTCCTGGTAGCTGCATGCACACGTCTATTTTTCCCATTTTTTTTAAAACTAAAAATGAGAGGCATAATTGGCAGAGATTCCAAACTTGGATAGTAACATTTGGCATGGGTTTCTGCATTGGGACATGTTTAGCAAATGCAATTATGTATTGCCAAACTCAAACACAGAATTGCTTTTGGGCCCAAATGTGTTTTTAAGTGTTTCAAACGTGATTCTCCAAAGGGCTATGTTGTGATCATATTGCTAGGAATTTTAATTTCTCATGAATGATAAAACAAACTGTGCTTTCACACACATGCATGAGAGAGAGAGAGAGAGAGAGAGAGAGAGAGAGAGAGAGAGCTACCTATGAAGCACGGACACCTCTCTGGGGGCTACGTATCAGTGTCGGACACGGACACGTTGTGGACACGTGTCCGACACATCCCAGAAGGTGTCCCCTTTTTTTTATATATATATATATTTTTGCAGAGGGACACGTGAGGGACATGTTTCGGACACTGCAGGGTCAAAAACATAATTTCTGAAACTTCAAGTGGGGGTTAATTTGTAAAAAACAAAAATTGAAGCAGTTAAACCAATTTCTAACCAAGATGTCGAACAGAAAGAAGAGAGGAGACTGAGAGAAGGCTGCTCTTTGCTCTTGCTGTTATCGAAGGTATGTTCTTCGATCATCTTCTTCTTCATTCAATCTTCTTCTTTTGATCTCTCTCTTAGTCCCTCTCTCTCTTTCTTCTTTGTTCGACATCTCTCTTGGTCGCTCTCTCTCTATTTCTTCAACTTTCTTCTTCTTCTTTTTCTTTTTATGCTGAATTAACCTCTTTCTCTCTCGTAGACTTATTTATTTATTTATTTTTTTGGTTTTGGGGGGGGGGGGGGGGGGGGGGGGGGGGGCTTTTTCTCTATCTCTATCTCTATCTCTATCTCTATCTCTATTATTTATTTATATATATTTTTGGATGATTAGTTTATAAGAACAAATTAGTTTTGTTAATTTTAATGATGTGTTTATTAATTTTATTATAGGAACCATTTTTTAATTCTAAAATATGGCAATGGCTACTACGGGTGGTAGTTTTAATGACATACCTAATGACATATAATAAATAAATTTAATTATAATTTTTTATTTATTTATAATTTTATGACATATAATAAATAAATTTAATTATATATCTTGAACATGTCCCCAGCGTGTCGTGTCTCCCATTTTTTGAAAATTTACGTGTCCGCGTGTCTGTGTCATGTCATGTGTCCGTGTCCCGTGCTTCATAGTTTGGGGCTTTATAAAACCATAGCGTTCTGTAGTAGAGTGGTATACAGAGTGCAAAACTTTCCATGCATGATAATTTGTTCAAAATGAATCTAGGTTCCCTATATTAGAGTGGTGGACAGAGCACATCCCTAACCCTGTGGTTGGATACACTATCAACGACTACACTCAAATATATGAACTTTTCTGATCTGAACAATTTTGGCCTTCTAGCATTTTGCTTGCTAAGCACCACCTAGTTGTAGGCCTTCACAATATTATTTTGACAGGGATGGGTAGTGATTAAATAGGTAAATTGTTTGCATGACACATGAAGAGCCATGGATTTCTCTTGCTTTGTATTCCTGCATCTCCGAGTGGTTTTCCAGGTTATCTTGTTTGCTGAGGATATGTTTTGATTTCTCGGAAGAGTTGGTTACTGGTTGTTCTGAATATGGTAAATGGTTATGGCCCAAGTGACATGGTTCTCCCCTCTCCTCCTCGATGTTTAGCTTAACCTTTAGGCAATGTTTGTTTAGGTGGAGATGACCTTGAGATTGGATTCATAATCTGGCAAAATGCATAGTCTCACGTTTGGCTAAAAAAATTGGGGTCTGGACTGACGAGAGGTACAGACTAATTGGCTAAGTTACAAAATTGATAGGATTTTGTCAATCCATCCCCATAATCTTGGGCCAATTCAAACACGGGACAGAATACACAATTCAAATGAATTGATAATTCCATTGATCAACAGTCCTTGGAATGCTAAATGTAATCAGGTCCCTCCAAACAAACATGGCCTAACAGTCCTATAATTACCTGTCTATCCTTCAACTGGTTAATAAAATGCTTGAGTTTGTTTTCATGTGCTCTCTTATCTGAAAGGGGTGTGATACACATGAATTCTCAGAATGATTCTTGTAGTTGTTTGCTATACTTGTTAACTACTGTCCCGACATTAATTTTATAGGTGACCTATTTCTGCAGGGGGCTCGCTATGTTCCAATATGTGATCGGAGCACAACAATGAGCAACATCTTGCTTTGGATTTTTGTCTTGGTTTTTTTTTTTTTTTTTTTTTTTTTTTTTTTGTAACCCCTCTCTCCCTTGTCTAATTTTCTGGTACTTGGGTGGAAGGTGGATTCATGAGTAGAGTTGTCAAATAATGTTTCTGTTTTTAATGGTTGGTTGTGTGGTAGCATTGTCAAAGTGGGGAACAAATATATACATATATGCATAGCATGGTTTTTAAAAAAAAAAAAAAGAAGCTACTGCTGGGAACTTGGGGATTATTTCTGTCTAAAAGGAATGTGGCTCTGAGAGAAGGGCAAGTCTATTGCATTATTTTTTAGAGCATAGTCTTAAGCTCTGGAAAGCAGACAACAAATATAGCTTTAATGGTTGCATTTTGAGATCTTTGTTCTTAAAAGATATGCTTTGCTTTGCTTTGCTTAGCTTAAAAGCAACTTGAGTGGCTAGCTAATGGCAGATTGATAAAAAGGATTGGTCTCTGGTGGTATGCTATAGTGACTGCCAAATTTTTGGCAATGCAAAATCAGTCAGCTCATCCTTCCCAATTGTATTCCGGCCCTTCGCAATTTTCACTAGACAACATTTTTAACATAATATTTAGCAACATGAAAACATTCAATTTTGCAAATCAAAAACAAATTTAACAAGGTAGTGGTGAGCTCACAAGGCATGGTAACGCTTAGGAGTAGGGAGGGATACAGACAAATGCAAAGTTCTTTTGTGCTCGTCCTGCTTAAAGTGAATGAGCTTGAGCCTGAATAAGCTTGCAAACACAGAAGACTATGAATTCATATTTATTTTTAATGATATATCAAATATAATTTCATTAATTTATTTTAGTTCTTTGATTATATTTGGTGTTGGTATAAATATGCATATTTTGCGCATAGTATTCAATTAAAATGACTAGTATTGAACAAAAAGAACCAAAAAAAAAAAAGAAGGGTAAATTGTAGTTACCTCCCTTGAGGTTTAGCATAATTACAGGAACTTTATATGTGATTTGAAAAATTACTTTGACCTGTCTTACTCTTGAAATGAACGCCAAGATCTCTCCTGTTAGATAGACGTTAAAAAACAAACAAAATATATACACCTAAATGGTCAAAATACCATTCTCATTCCTTGTAAAACCACTTTCTAATCATTTGCCTTCACATCTCCAACAAACCCTTCTCTCTCTACAAACTCTCTCTACATTGAATTTTTGAAAATCCTAATGTGATCACTGCAATAAAATAGAATCTAATACCATCTCAATAGAATGATTATTCTCGTAAATAATGATTTTATTCGTAATACATTTTTATTATATTTTAGTGAATTAAATGTGAAAATGAATATTATGATGGAATGATCATTCCATTCTACTTCATTTCAATAAACCAAACATAGTGTAATAGTACACTAAGGTAGTGTTTGGTTCATTGGAATGAAATGAAATAGAATTATCATTCTATTAGAATATCCATTCTTATGTTTATTAGTTCATTTTAAAAAAAAAAGGGATAAATTACAAATACACCTCCCGAGATTTGTTTAAAGTATAGATTCTCCTCTGTGGTTTGAAACATTACAAATACCTCCTTATTAGAATTTTTTATTTAACAGAATTAATTAAAAAAGTGAAATTCATAATTGCTCTCCTACATAATAATAAAATTACCTAAATTATTAATTGAAATATATTTCTAACATTATTAAAAATTGTTAATTAACTTGTTTATTTATTAATAAAAAGGGTAATTTGTTATGAAATTAAAAACCTTAAGGGGTGATGTAATTTCTAAAATCACATGGGGTGTTCATATTTTAATCAAACCTTAAAAGGTGTATTTGTAATTTATCAAAAGAAAAAAAAAAATGCATTCAAATGAACATTAAAATACTACATGGAAGCCTTAACACCCTAAGGTGATATCTAGGTTTTGTCAGGGCATGGGCACTTCAACTAGTGTATTCAGGGTTATTTGGTCATTTAACCTCCAAAAGTAACACCGTTTGAGTTCAAGTGAGAGGAAGGGAAATCTTGGTATTAGTTTGACAAGTAAAAAAAGTTAGTGTAATTTTTCAAATTACAGAGGAGGTCTTTGAAATTATGTAAACCTCATGGGAGTTAAATGTAATTTCCTAAAAAAAAATCAATATTGACTATTAAAATGATTGGCACTTTCCATACTTCATGGGTGTAACATCAACAAATTCACTCATGACCAAGTTACAACAACCTAAGAACTGTGACAATATTATGTTAACTATTTGTATTTCGTTCATTCCATCAGTATGTGATCATGGATCTCAATTTCCTACTCTGTTTGTGTCATCTACATTATGATTAATTTCATATCATTCATTTTCAATTTTCTTTATCAGCTCAAATACCACAAATGTACATTTTGCATGTATAGCATTGCGGAAATGCACAATATTTCAAGTTCAAACTCTATTTTGAATATTTCGTTTTAACTTTTTTTGAATATGTAGAATGATGCATGATGATGATGATGGTGGTGGTGTTATTGGTGGCACTTTGACTTACTTTTTTTCTCTCTACAACAACCTCCTCCAATACTCAGTGTGAGTTCCACCTCAGTCTCATCATCATAGCCATCTTCTTTGCCAATATCAATATGATTATTATTATTATTATTATCTTTATTTTTTAATGCTATAGCTCTATATGTTTTTGAGGCACTCACTACTCCTCCAGTAGTTGAGGAGATATTATCATCTTCTTCTTCTTCTTCTTGGGCAGGCCTTTCAAGATCAAGATCAAATCCCTTTGGGATTCTTGGATTCTCCCCACAACAACTACTGCTACTTCTCTCTGGATTGTCTGGCAGTTTTGTCATTACTCTTTGAACATGGAGGTTATTATACTCAGTGCCCCCAGTGGTGGTTGTTGGTTGGTGCCGGTTGATCAAGAGGTTAGAATAGTTACTACAATTTGAGTCGATTCTTGGAACCCCACAATACATATCTTGTTTAATCTTATTATTTCTCATCTCATCTGTCAGCATCTTCTGAACACTATACAACCGGTGCAGTTCTCGTACCTGCAATACATCCAGTTTGTTTCAATCATTTTGATTTTTAGTTTTTGATTTTGTCAATTTCGTCTTTAAAATACAAAATGTGTCATTATTTCCTCCCAAACCTAACAATGTTCAAATTAGTGTCCAAAATAAGCATATTTTAGACTTTTCATCTTAATAGATGAGGAAATTTTGGACATATCAATCTCCTTTCTCTTCCTCTAATCTCCCCACTACAACAAAAATGATCTATTATACTGAAAATTAGAAATATAATATATATCAAAATTGTCATTTTATAAAATGAATTGGGGAAAGCAAATTTCATTGCATAATGCATCTGATACTAGTGAAGAATTTTTGTCGCGTATTTTTATTTTTATTCTAAAAATAGTTCACAAAATTGAAAATAAGCATGATGTTTGGGACTAAATAAAACAAATTCTGAATTTTAGATCCTTCATTATATTACAATTTTCAATGATTTTTGCAATTGATTGCATTCTCTAAAATCTAAGATGAATAATTGATGGAGGCTTCATGGTTTCTGCTTTTAGTGACAATTTGAAATTGTCGCTAATAAATGTAATTTTATATTTTAGGGACAATAGTTTGGTACCAAAAAGGTAGGTTTATTTTTTGAGGAATTTTGTTTTGTTCTAAAAAGAAAGTAATTTATCACTAAATGTTTAATTTCATCAATAAAAATACAACAATGACACTTTTGACAACTAAAATATTTCATTCCAAAAAAATGATTTTATCCCTAAATTTTTATCTCTAAAACCTCAATTTATTGTACTGCTCTCATTCTTTGATAAATCTCTTTGAGATCGTTTGAAGACTTCAATCCTTGTGTGCCTCCTAAGATTTCTTTTGTGTGGACTTTAATTACTTGGTGATCTTCATTGGTGGATTTTTATTTGGTGATTTTGGTAAAGATCTTTGTTTCTTGTTCAGTGGTCTTTACTAGTTTCTTGGAGGTATTGGTGAAAGTTCATTTTTTGTGGTGAGTTAGAAAGTTGAGTTTTGCTCTTATCGCTCATTCTTTTTTGTTTGTGATATTTGATTGTATTTGTTAGATCAAGCCCTGTTTTTTTGGGGTTATAGGGAGGGGATTGGCTTTGATAGTGAGGTGAGACTACTATATGGGGTGTTTGTTTTGAGAGATGGGGAGGGGACTCCTAATCCCTTGGTATTAGTAAAGACCTTGGAAGGGAGATTGGGAAGGAGGAGGTAGAGATGGAATTAGAAAAATAGTGAGGGGATTAGAAATTTTTTTATTTTTTATATATTGGGAATTTTTTTTAAAATATTAATGTTTAATTTTTTATATTTTTTTATTTGTTTTATTATTTTATATAAAAATAATTTAACAATTCCTACACTAACAACTATCATCAAAACAAACACAATTTTACTTAATCCCCTCACTATCAATCTCCTTACTAACAATCCCCTCACTATGAATCCCCTCCATTCTACCTTTGAAAACAAACGGGGCCTTGGTGTCTTGCTCTTTGTCTCTATTGGTCACTATTGGTTAAAACTTTGGGTTCCAACAAGATTTTGAGAAAATCTGTACATTGGTTTGGTATGCTTCATTATTTGTGAGAATTTGTTTTGTCACTATTATTACTCTTTGGAACAATCGTTCTCATTGTGATAATGAGGTCTTTCTATTTGTCACGGATATAGGCTTAATTAGGTCAAATCATGTGTTTGTGTTTAAGAAGTTTCTCTCTTGAATTTGTATTTGTGTATGCTTTTTTTTTGCTCCATCTTCAAAAAGATTAATTACCTTGGTGTGGTTTAGTTTTTTTTTTGGAACTCTCAGCACAACAAACAATCATTTATGGATGGAGAAATCTATGACGTGTATCCTTAAAAAGAGGCACAACGAAGTTACAATTTTTTGTGAAAAAAATTATGAATTTGTGATATGTTATATCGTCTTTTGGTAAAAGTTACGAACGACCAATTTATAATCAGCAATGAAAGGTATGCTTAGAAAAATTATCCCACTTTATGAGTTACATTACAAAATTTTGTGATGTTATCATAAAACACATTCGATATGCACCATTTAAAGATGTACCAAGTAGCATCGCCTTTTGTGGAAAAGGCCCATATCTATGACTCCATAGAAGTTCTAAAACAAGGTATTGAATCGTACACAATTATTTGGTGCATGATTTGTTTTACAAACAATGAGGAGGTGAGGATAGAGTTCTTATATTTTGTTATAGTTTGAACATTTTCACAATACCATATCAATAGGACAAAAACATACATTTTATGTTGTAGATTTGTCATGAACACCATTATATTGCGAAGAAATACATTAGTGTTAGAAACATATAAATTAAATATAGAATCAGACATAGAAAACACATAAATAGACAAGATTTGTTTTAGAGCTCACTTATCAAAAATTTTCTCTATCCATTTGACAAGTTTTGTGTGTTCAGTTCTGTATTTGATTTTATGTTCCTAAATTTACTGGCCTACATATAAACCAAATCAATAAAACTAGTAAAAAAAAAAAAAAGTAAAAAAAAAGGAGTAAAAATGTAATTTGATTGTGTTGTACCTGGTGTTGAAAAGTATCTTGGTGTATAAGCATTGTCTTCTTGATAGATTCAATGTTGTGTTGATTAAGCATGATCCTCCTTTCCATTGATGACTCCTCAAAGTTGATGATAACAACAACAACAACAATAGTACTAAAAGAAGTAATTTTTGAGCAGAGTGGTCCCAACAACTCACACCAAAACTATCATCTTTTGTGATTGTACTTCTATCTATTGGATTACTTGTATTTTGGAGTTTGGTTCCCATTCCTGAAATAGTAACAATTGTGTTTAAAGAAAAAAAAGTTGCCACTTGTATTCATCAAAATTTTCATTTTTGTCACTTAAAATTTCAAGTGTAACAGTTAACTTTTCAGATTTTAAGATTTCAAGTAAAGTTAACAATATCATTGACCTTAGTGAGGGTGACATGAATTGACATGTAAGAGCATCTCTATGTAAACTTTTACAAATTAGTATGTCAATTTTTTTTTTTAAAAGCTTAGCTGACAAATTAATATATATAAATTTGAAATTTCTAAAAAGGAGTACTTCAACTAATATATCAAATTTATTATTTATTGTTTTTTATTTTTATCTTTTTACCTTAATTTTTTTTGAACACTTTTCTAAGCCCCTTACCTTACGATTAATATAATGAAAACGACATAATTTGACATTCTCTTTTGATTATGCCAAATTTGGCAATTGTCAACTCAATTTTACATATTCAAATTGAGAAATATTGTTGCCAATATTCATTGTCAAATGTATCAACTTAGATTTGGTCATTGTCACAATTCACAAAACTTTTCGATAAAAAAAAAAAGGTACAAAAATAATAAATGTAACTAAAAAACACATAATTGTTTGTTGTTGTGAACTGTCAAAACAAAATAGACTCTTCACACAAAAATAAAAAATAAAAAATAAATTTATTGAGAAGATAAATGAATGGGTGTGGGAGTTTACTTCCTTTTGATGAAATGCACTACAAAGGTGGAGGGGGGACAGGGACAAGTTCATGTGTCCACAAAGACCAATAGACAAACCTGTCCTTCTGACTCACACCCAACTCAACCCAACTCAACATTACCATGAAAAAATGAGAAAATTATAATACAGTGAAAAGTGAAAAGTGAAAAAAATATTTATTGAAAGGTGGAAATTGCAACTTTTACTTCGATTTCTCTACCCAAAAGAAAAAAATTATTTTTCGTCATTAACACTGATTTGTAATTTTTCCTTTAAAAAAACCAAGATTGCAATAAACCTACTGAAAGCAAATCTAGAGAATAAGAATAAATTTGAACTCTACTGCACTAACACTACAAATCCATAACCCAAAAAATAATTTGCCTATATCGCATGGTTCCAAGGTCAACTTTTCTGGATCTTGAATTCGCATAGAGAAAAAAAAAGAAGAAAAAAAAGTAACATAAATGAAATATAAGGTAATCTTTTATTTATGGGTAAATTACGCTGATAGTTTTTATATTTTATCTCTTCTGTCATTTTGGTCCTTACAATTTCAATTATCTCAATTTTGATCATTAAATTTATATTTTGTGTTAATTTGATCCAATTGATAATATTTTTAGTGTTTTTGATGAAAAATGATTGAATTGATTCAAGTTAACTTAAAAATTTAATTTTATTCCTAAAAACATGTCATAAGCTACTTATGTGCGTATTTTTCATTAAAAAATGCTAACACTTGTATCAATTGGATTGAATGGAAATAAAGTCATAAATTCAAAGTAAAAATCAAGTCAATTAAAATTATAGTGACCAAAATGATACAAAAATTAAAATATAAAGACTGCCAGCATAATTTATCCTTTATTTTTCCTCCGCAAAGTCTTGAAATTCAAGATCCAAAAAAAATCATATTGTATAAAATGCAGACTATTATATATGTAGGTTTCCTACATGTAATAACTTGCGAAGTTGGTTTTTGAAAAAGCAATGGCAATGGGCTATTCCAATTACAAAATTCTTCTACATTGCATTATAATTTCCAAAATCATAATCAAGTAAACAAAATTCTCTCTCTCCACCCATTAGGCACCATAAAAGGTGTGAGTAATGCTCCATACATAAAAAAATTAAACAAAAAACAAATACAGAATGATATGACAACCTTGATCTTATAACTTTAATGTTGCATTTGGTTAGGAGATTTGGACAGAGATTTAGAAATAGAAAGAGAAAATATGTGTTAAACTAAGTGAAATGTAGGTATATTTTATTCTCATTTCACCTACATTTTCTCTTTCCCTTTCCAAATCATTTTCCAAATCCTCTAACCAAATACAGTGTAAAATAAATCCTATTAAAATTACAAATTTTTTTACAAATGTCACTATCTCATCATAAATTCTATGTTAAACTTTTGCAAAAAATAGAATTTTCCTTAATAGTCTTCCTACCCAAGCAACATTTTCCCAATCCTTTACTTTGAAGTGATAAAATATTAGGAGACTCACTCTAAACTTAGGCTTGGAAATTTTTTTTCTTTCCCCCCATAATTGTTCCCACTTTAAAATCTGATTACTTGTAATGTATGTATATGAATGCAGAGATTATACATAATGCAGAGATCACAAAGACAGATAAGAGCAGACAAGATCAAGTTTATGACCCTACTACACTAAAGCTCTAAATTCTCATAAATGTAATTATTAGTCTAGGTGAATTCAGTACCAAAAAATAAAAATAAAATATTAGGATTTGGAGAAGAAGAAGAAGAAGAAGAAGAAGAAGAAGAAGAAGATACCTGTTAAGAAAAGATGTGGGCAGATGGCAATGTTTTCTCATGAGAGTCATTGAAAATCTTGCACCCTCTTATTATCCCAATGCTTTTTTTACCCATAAATAAACTGATCTCATCTCATCTCATCTCTTCACTATCAAAACTATAAACTGAGAAAATAATCAAAAACCCAATAATCAACTCAAATGAACAATAACATCCACAACACATTCATATCATATCATATCATGATCTTTGTGAACAAGGCAGAGAGGGACGGAGATAGATAGAAATGAGATGGGGAGAGAGAACCAGCTACTACTACTGCTGCAATATCTCTTTGATTTTTCCCTACAGAACTTAGCCTAGCTTTCAGATACAACAAAGTACCCTTCTCTTAGAAAATTAACAATCACACCTTCCTTGTTACTAATAATAATAATAATTCATCATTGACAGCCTGTAGAGAGAGAGAGAGAGAGAGAGAGAGAGAGATAAAAATAATAAAGAGCTGGAGTGGTAATATGAATGTGTGAGTTCTTGGGTGAGAGATACAGGAGCTGGTGCTAGCAGTATATGGTAGAGCATGTGTTAAAATATATTTGAAGTCTTTTTTCTTAGAAAAATAATTGCACTTTCATAAATTTATGATTGAGACTCTATTTTTTATAAGTGAAAATCAAGAAATTTGTTGTATAAACACAACTCTGACGTACACTTCACGAAATTGTAATTATTTTAAATTATTTTTATTTAAATTTAATTTTTTCTAATATGCATATCAAATTTATGATTTTTTTTTTTAATATTATGTTTTAAAAGAACGACTTGGTGGGTGAAGTCATCTTCTACAATGCAAGTTTAAGATTTGGACAAATTATACTGGTAGTTCTTATATTTTGTTTTGTGTTATTTTGGTCTCTAAATTTTCAATTAACTCAATTTTGATATTTAATTTTAGATTTTGTGTCAATTTGTTTTTTTGTTTTTTTTGATAACCCGGTATTTGGGTCAATTTACACGCATCTCGACTAATTCTATCACTCACTTGCAGGAGCCCCATTTAAAACCAGGGCGAACGCCCCATATAGAAATGACCCCCAAGGAACTTATTGCTACTAGTGGCTATTGAACCTGAGTCTTAGAAAGAATACATCCCTAGGTCCCATGTTTTACACACTAGGCTAACCTCTTGAGATTCAATTTGGTCTAATTGATAATATTGTTAGTGTTTTTAATGAATTGAAATTAAGTTATTGAGTTGAACAAATTTATAATTTTACTTTGAAAAACATGATACATGCCATTTATGTACATATTTTTTTATTTAAAAATACTAACAATTATAAGCAATTTGATTAAATTGAAACAAATTCATAAATTTAGGGTCAAAATCAAGTTAATTAAAATTATAAGAACCAAAATGATACAAATATTAAAATACAGGAACTATCAACGTAATTTGCCCTTAAAATGTTTACAATAAATTAATTAAAATTTATGTTTCCAAAATACTATTTTAGGTTTAACACCATCTTGTCAAAACATGATCTCATGTAGATTTGAGAAAGGGAAATGATTTACATAACTGAGAGGGTAATTTATATCTAAATTGGGCCGAGCTAAGGAGGAGACTTCTTTGGAAATTGGGCCGTGCGACGAACCGAGGTAAGAATAGATGTACTTCGGTCCAAGGACTAAACGGATGTGGGCCACGGTGGAAAGGGCTTAGCAAGTTTTCTGCGGTCCAAGTATTAGTCCGGTCCAAGTGTAAAGGCGCTTGGAGAGTGGTAGCTCGGTCCAAATGTAATGACGGTCACCACGGTCGGAGTGAAGAGTTGTAGCTCGGTCCAAGTGTAAAGACGGTCACCACGGTCGTAGCGCACCATAGTTAGCTCGGCCATGGCATTTGCAGCCGAGGTATGATGGCTCCTCTTTGTGGACTTCGCTCTGAATAGCGTGGTGGAAGCTTACTCCGGTTAGCCCGGTCTCAAAGGACCCAACTGAGGTACCAAGTTGGAGTGTGTCAAATCAAGGTACACGCAATGAAAGGAAGAACCGAGGTGTGGAGCTCGGCCTATTTTGCGGCTAAGCATAGTCATGTTTACTTCGGTCATATTGGAGTTCGACAAGGGAATGTTACTTCGGTTGTATGACATCTTGCCGAAGTAAGACCATCTCACTTGGTTTAAGCAGTGAGGGGGGTGTTGAAGGATAAGCATGATCTTTCAGGAGTATGAATCCTAGGAGGACTCTACATGGAGGGGTAAGAGTCCTACTAGGATTGTGCCACACGAAACCTATAAAAGCTCACAAGCATCACCTATGGAGAGGTAACACAACTTTGATTCCTGAATATATAGAGCTTTTGCCTATTTGTCTTGTTTACTGACTTAGGCATCGGAGAGGTTTCCGGCACACACCCGCCGGCCAGCTCACGTTTGTGTTTTCAGGTTGAAGAACGGCGACGTAAAGAGGAACGCAGACTTGATCAACAGGATTATACGAGAAGGTGAATCTCTTTCCCGTACAATTGGCGCCGTCTGTGGGAAGAACAGACAAGAACAACCTCTTGATCAAGTGTTTTTCTCTCAAAATTCGATGGCAAACAACGAAGAACTGCCTCAGTCCGCCATTGACGGACAAACTCCAGACGGAGGTGCAAGGCGCGAAGGCCTACCTTTGGTCCCTCCCATGGCGAACCTGGAACCACAAAGGCAAAATTCCAGGAGGGATGCGAGGGGACGAAGGAGGAATAACAGCCCTCATCCCTCTCGTTCGCAAAGCCCAGAAAGACAAAGGCGCAGGGTTGATCCTCAGGCTTTGGAGGATCGCGTCAAAGAACAAGACGAATTGATACGATGGATGGCGGCAGACATGGAATCTCTCAAACGCCAGGTGAAAGGAAAAGAAGTGGCGACAGGAGAGGGGCGCACAAACAAGACGCCCCCTCGCCACTCAGAGGGTCGTAGTAGGAATTCTACACCCCCCTCATGCAGAGAACAAAAGCCTCAGGACAGGCGATACGCAATCAAGATCTTCCAGAACTCGTCACTCCAGGTCTGAGAGGGCGAGATCTGAAAGGTCTTACACGGAAGGAAGCACATACCGGCCTTCGCATACGCACCAAACAAGGTCCAGACAAACGGAGTTGCCCAGATCGTCCGACCTACGAACCGTGCTAGAAGAAAAGGCACGATGCAAGGAGGACGCCAGGGCACGCGATCCGCATAGAATTTCTGCCTTACAGCGGTTGGCTCCTCGGACGCATGGAAGCGTCGAGGTTGGAATGCCACAACCGTGCCCGGCCTACGAACCAACGGACAAGGCATTGGCGAGGCTGCAGACCTCACCGTTTGTCCCAGCAATTGAGAACGCGCCTCTACCATCAGGCTTTCTGCAGCCTAAGTTCAATACATACGAGGGGAAGACGGACCCCTACTCGCACTTAAGCCACTTCCGCCAGGTCATGGCTGTGTACCGGCGGAACGAGGCCTTAATGTGCATTCTATTCCCCTCAAGCCTTGGCGACCTAGGCTTGACTTGGTTTGAGAAACTCCTAGAGGGCAGCATAGCCTCCTGGGCGCAATTGGCAGCAGCGTTTGTCACAAGATTCAGAACAAACACTAAAACCCCAGTGGAGATCGATCAGCTGCTCTCCATCGACATGGGTGACAAGGAGACGTTGAGGTCCTACAACAGCCGTTATTGGGAGACCTTCAACCAGATAGGAGATTGCCCCACAAATCTCGCCATCGCGCAATACAATAGAGGTCTTCCAGTCGGACACAGGTTGAGGGACTCAATTACCATGATGCCACCCCTCACGATGGAAGCCTTGATGGAAAGAGTACACCAACATATTCGCGTGGAGGAAGATAGCGCCCGCGCTAAAACAAAATCTGGCACAACCGCAATACCAGATAAAATGACTACGGCAAAGGTCAACACGGTAGAACGTCCAAGCAGAAACGAGCAAGGCAGGCGGGACAATGGAGAGGACCAAGGCAAAAGAAGGTTGAGAGTCCACACTGCCATTACCACGGTGTTCAAAAAACCAATCTACCGAATTCTCAGCGAGATACGCGATGAACCTTTCATCCGATGGCCTGCTAAGTTGGGAGAAGTGCAAAAGGACTATGACGAGAATTCGCGGTGCACCTTCCATGATGAAAACGGGCACCGCACTGAAAATTGCACGCCATTGAAACAGCATTTGGAGGAGTTAGTGGCAGCTGAGCACTTGGACCAATACATAAAGGGAAGAACTTGAGAGCAATGAGCTGTCCGCAGATGTTAGCAAAGTAGCTGGACAGAAAACAGTGGAAGACTTGGTATAGGAAATGATAGATGTAAAGAACCCAGAGAATGCAAGCTAGGCCCCAATAGGGAAGGACCATACAAAGTGGTTGGTTTAGTTGAAAAAGGGGCATATCACTTGGAGGATGGAGCCAACAAGGCTATCCCCAAACCATGGAACACTGCCAATCTCGAGTTATCTGTTCGATAGGGTACTTGTAATTTACATTTTCCTCAATAAAACAAGTAGTTCCCTTTTCAGCATAGATTATTTTCTTCTGTAAAAGTTGTTTTAGTGAGCTAGGGGCATTGAAAGCAGAGTTGGCTGGAAAAACCAACACTTACTTCTCCTAAGCCGAGATAAGGATCTAGGCTAAAGGTGGTTGGCAGGTTTGACCAACAAAACTTTTTTGCACCCTTTAGCCGAGATCAGGATCCAGGCTAAAGGTGGTTGGCAGGTTTGACCAACAAAACTTTTTTGCACCCTTTAAGCCGAGGTAAGGACCTAGGCTAAAGGTGGTTGGCAGGTTTGACCAACAAAACTTTTTTGCACCCTTTAGCCGAGATCAGGATCCAGGCTAAAGGTGGTTGGCAGGTTTGACCAACAAAACTTTTTTGCACCCTTTAAGCCGAGGTAAGGACCTAGGCTAAAGGTGGTTGGCTGGATTAAACCAACACTCTGTACTCTTTAGCCGAAATATGGGTATGGCTGAAGAGTGGTTGGCTGGATTAAACCAACACTCTGTACTCTTCAGCCGAAGTATGGGTATGGCTGAAGAGTGGTTGGCTGGATTAAACCAACACTCTGTACTCTTCAGCCGAAGTATGGGTATGGCTGAAGAGTGGTTGGCTGGAAAAACCAACACTTGGTACTCTTCAGCCGAGATAAGGATCAAGGCAAGATAGATTGCAAGGTTAAGACCGAAATGAGTATCTCGGCCAGAGAATGTCATACTTCATTCAAAACATAAGTGGAAAATAAATGCAAGCATGGAGCAAGCCGAACAAGCAGTTGAGAGAACTGAAGATTTCATTCCACAAGTGCATTACAAAAGGAGGGGCCGTAGCCCGGTTACAAACTCCTTTGGTAAACAGAAGAAAAATCATGCAAAGAGTTCATTTAAATCGGCGTCCAAATCAACCCTGGCTTCACCTAAAGTTAGCTCGGTCGTGGCAAGCACACTTTGGTTGAGCTCGGTCAAAGGCACCGCATCAGACACAGCAGGCAAAGGTGGGATGGAGACCACAGGAGTTGGAGAGATGGACTGGCGACCGGGCTGGGCGTTGTCTTTAGGAGCAGCATCCTTGTCCTCCCCTTCTTGAAGAAATTTCTGCTGAATGACATTTGCATACTCCACCATGGAGCTCAGTTTAAAATATGGAGGAGGGTTTAGGAAGATCACGGTCTCTTAGCCGTAACCGATTTGCGCCACAGCCGCTTTCCACCCACATTCGAAGAAGAGGTCTTTGGCAGCCTCACATTGCAGGATATAGCTCGCGCAGTATCTTGGTTAAGCGTGCAAAGGTGTGCCTGGACAACCTAAGTCAGAGTCTGCAAAGTAAAAAGGAAAGGTGTTAAGCATAGATCGGTGGACCGTGCTAAAAGTAACTAAGTTCGCTAGCTCGGTTAATTGAAGCAAAAGTTTGTTCGCGAATCCAGTAGGTGTGATAACTATTCAGAAGATTTAAGAGACATACAAGTCAAGAATGAAGGAACTGAAGATGGAAGCCGTATCAGCAAAAGCGCGAGATTCGCAGGCACTGTATCTAGCAAAATGGAGGCTCAGAAGGAATAACAAGCGATTCAGATGACAGCATAACTGAAGAGACGGTTTTTGACTAAACCAATCGGTAGCCCGGCGGCATTCTAGCCTGGTTGAAAGGCAAAAGTTTTTAGCTCGGCTGGTAACAGGTAATCCCAATCATGTTGCACATATGGAATTAAGGGGCAATTGAGAGGGTAATTTATATCTAAATTGGGCCGAGCTAAGGAGGAGACTTCTTTGGAAATTGGGCCGTGCGACGAACCAAGGTAAGAATAGATGTACTTCGGTCCAAGGACTAAACGGATGTGGGCCACGGTGGAAAGGGCTTAGCAAGTTTTCTGCGGTCCAAGTATTAGTCCGGTCCAAGTGTAAAGGCGCTTGGAGAGTGGTAGCTCGGTCCAAATGTAATGACGGTCACCACGGTCGGAGTGAAGAGTTGTAGCTCGGTCCAAGTGTAAAGACGGTCACCACGGTCGTAGCGCACCATAGTTAGCTCGGCCATGGCATTTGCAGCCGAGGTATGATGGCTCCTCTTTGTGGACTTCGCTCTGAATAGCGTGGTGGAAGCTTACTCCGGTTAGCCCGGTCTCAAAGGACCCAACTGAGGTACCAAGTTGGAGTGTGTCAAATCAAGGTACACGCAATGAAAGGAAGAACCGAGGTGTGGAGCTCGGCCTATTTTGCGGCTAAGCATAGTCATGTTTACTTCGGTCATATTGGAGTTCGACAAGGGAATGTTACTTCGGTTGTATGACATCTTGCCGAAGTAAGACCATCTCACTTGGTTTAAGCAGTGAGGGGGGTGTTGAAGGATAAGCATGATCTTTCAGGAGTATGAATCCTAGGAGGACTCTACATGGAGAGGTAAGAGTCCTACTAGGATTGTGCCACACGAAACCTATAAAAGCTCACAAGCATCACCTATGGAGAGGTAACACAACTTTGATTCCTGAATATATAGAGCTTTTGCCTATTTGTCTTGTTTGCTGACTTAGGTATCGGAGAGGTTTCCGGCACACACCCGCCGGCCAGCTCACGTTTGTGTTTTCAGGTTGAAGAACGGCGACGTAAAGAGGAACGCAGACTTGATCAACAGGATTATACGAGAAGGTGAATCTCTTTCCCGTACAATAACATAATTATTTTATAAAAAAAAACTTAACTAGAAACAGGTAGTGATGACAATGTTAAAATTATAAGTTCAGTTTATTAGGTCCTACATTTAGCTTAAATCTGAGTCACATTTATTGACTAGAATTCTGAGTAAATTTTTTGAGATTGTAACATTTCTGTTCTATTATATTTGTAGATCAATAATATTACAAACAGCAGTGATATATTTTTTAAAAATAGAGCTCTAAACAGAGCTTTATATACTTGGTGTTAGGTTTTTGTAATTGGCAATCTCATTTGACAAAACTCATTTTAGTTGTAATTTTATTCGATTTTTTATTTTAGTGAGGCTATGAGTATTTAGATGCGAATCCAATCCGAATTGTGTCTATGTAAAAGAGTTTGTGATCTTAATCCTATCATATTTGCCATTTCGCTGACTATGTCGGGGATCGCGAATCCAATCCGAATTGTGCCTTCAAAAGTATTGGGAGTTATATTTTTACGCTTGAGCGGCCTTTCCTGCGCTCAAGCGGAGAACGCGATTCTGTTTTCTATAAATTTGCGATTACTTCAGTTTCTAGGGTACGATTTACAGATTTTCTTCTTGGGTATTAGGGTTTTCATCTGGAACTTCTTTGTTTGTTTCCTTTGATATCTGTGAGAGTTTATATAATGAATTGAATGGATTATATCAAAAGGTTTGTTTATTTTGTTTATTTAAAAAAGATAGAGTTGTTCTTCGATGGATTCTGTAGAATTTGAGACTGAAACTTTGGTGGATTCTAGAGTAACTTATTGTTGTGGATTCGACATCGACGTTATGGATTCAATATTGGACAAGACAATTCCGAGGGGAAGATGGTGGTAGAAGAGACACATTGGGGTTGGTTCAATTTGGGTGTGGATTCGCTAGGTAATTAAGAGTATACTTATGTAATTCATTTTTGTCTTCTTAATGGATTGTTTTGTGGCTTTGGCCTGTGTTTTTTTTTAATCACAATTGGAGGCGTTCCAATTGTGGTTTTTCTACGTTAAAATCGTTGTGTCAATTTGTCTTTGATTGTTTGATTGAAATTGCTATTTACTGGTTAAAATTGATATATAATCACAAGTCAATATCTCGAGAATTTTAGATTTTTCACTTAGCAATGAAAAAAATAAAAAAAATAAGACCAAAATATCACATCACTTAGACCTACCACCCCCTAGAGCTCCATTAGAGCTCCTATTTTAGAGCTTTAAAACATTTTTGTATTATAAATGCAAACATTTTACTTAAAAAACTAATGAGAAATGTCAATACTTGATTTAAATTCATTAATAAATTTCACAATGGCCTCATTTGAGAAGTTGACTATTTTAGTAGGTTATTTGTGTTTTTAGCTATTTTAGTAAGTTAAAATTTTTTGTGGTTGGAAAGATGATTGGATTTTTTTATAATTGGATATGATGTTTGTGAAAAAAAAGAGTAAAATGATTCAATAATGCATGGTAACTCGAATTTTCATGGCTCGAATGTCTCAAAACGTCATTTTGGGTGTAAAATGATATCGCTTTGATACATTCGAGCCATTTAAGTCACACAAATTCGAACTGCTAAACATTTTTTAAATGATTATAGATTTGATATGACATTTTATCTTATTAATTATTTTAACTTATTTTATTTTTTTTTTATAAATTTTAACCTTAAAAAAAATCAAAATTTCACTTCCCTGATAGAGTTATACATATTCAATTTCCATCACACATTTTAATTATATGGATACAAATCTAAATTTATAGACTTAAAGCTTTGTACATACATTTGTATCGAAGTGTTGTAGTTGAATGTCGAGGAAGATAAGAAGGTAGGACCCACAGAGGAGGAAACAGAGGAATATGTTTAATGGGAGGAAATGACGCTCCTCTCCTCTTCTCATCCTCGACCATAAATCAATGTGTATTTATGTAGGTAGGCCCCCAGAAAGATACACATAGAATATCATAAAATCTTTTTGAGTGTCAAATTTGTGTCAAAGAATGACAATGGGCGGTGAAAATTGAAAGTGTAGATCATAAATTCTATGTATAAAATGAATTTAAATCATAAATTAATAATTTTAGTTAAATATCTAAATTTATAATATTACTATATATATATATGTGGGTGTGAGAGAGAGAGAGAGATTTCAGTTTCAAACAGACATGTCATCATGACTTAGCAACAAGCATGACATTAACATAGGTACTGCATAGGAATAGAAATGGCAACGGATCAGGGCCGAGGATCACACTTTCTGTCCACAATCCCTAATGGTGGAAATTCCCCTGTCCTTGGCCCCAATCCTCGATGGAAAACCTATTACCGTCCCTACCTTCGTCCCTTAACGGGGATTAGGTTTCCCTGGCCCTGAACATTTTCCAACCCAAAAAAAAAAAAAAAAAAAAAAACAAAATAGAAGCAATAACAACAAATCAAGATTATCGGAGCCGATGATTTCACCTCCAAAATCAACAATCCCTCTGTGTGTGTGTGTGTGTGTGTGTGTTCGTGTGCGTACAGGGGGAAGTTTGGATCATCTCCATCTTCTTTCTTAACCAAAAACAAAAAAACAACAGCAGCAACAGTGAGTTCAAAAAAAAAAACAAAAAAACCAAAATAGCAACAACAGCAATAGCCGTGGAGAGAGGAGAACGACGCTAGTAAGAGAGAGTGGAGGAGCCGCTGTGAGAGAGAGATACCGCACCGTGATCGTGAGCGAGAGTGGATGACGTTAGTGAGAAGGAGAGAAGATGAGCCGTCGCGACGTCGTGAGGGAGAAGTGACACCGGTAAGAAAAAGAGGGGGAGCCGCCGCCATAAGCATCTACAATAGAGAGAGAGAGAGAGAGAGAGAGAGAGAGAGAGGCACAAAAATGACTGAGTAAAGAGAAGAGAAGTGAGTGAATAGAAAAATTCTAAACACACACACATATATATATGGTGGTGTTTGGGAACTTAGTTCCCAAATTTTTTTCTCATTTTTTCCACTAAAAGACAAAAGTTTTGCAAAATAAAAAAAAAAACATCCAAACAAAATATCACATCCAACCTCATAATCATTTCACATTTTCTCTCACAAACATCACATTCAACCACAAAAAAATCCAACTATCTTCCTAAACACTAAAATTTTTTTATCCAATAATATCCTACAACTAAAAAAACCTACATAAAAACTCACTTCCCAAACACTTACTATATATATACGTGGATGGTTCGGGAATGATTCGGGGCGGGGTCGGGGAACCTATCACCGTCCTCGGCCCGAAAATCGTCGAAGATCCATTTTTCAATACCAGTCCCAACCCTACGGGCATAATTTTTGAGAAAAACCCAATTTATCGAGACAGGATGATTCGAAATCTCGCCGGACCGAATTCAAATTGCCATTTCTACATAGGAAACAGAAGGAACAAACAAAATTTATGCTGGCCCTTCTTTCTTTCTCAGACCAATACCATGATAGCCATACCATTCTCTTCTTTTTCTGTTTTATAATTTTCCATTCCTTAATTTTTAATTTTTATTGGATATTTCAAAGGGTACCTACCTACCTACTTGATTGATTGTCCTCTCCGTACATGACAACCCATTTATAGTTCTCTCACTGTTTTATATTATAAAAAATAAATAAATTCAACTAAAATACACATTTCAAGCACTGCTGCTGGGGGAGGTAGGGGGGTCCTCATGTCTCAGAAATCTCTTCTGGATATGCACCAAAAAGTTAGGTGGTGTAAAACTGAATTTTTTATTACATAAATATAAATTTTTGTGTGGATCGTACAACAGTACATAATTTATCAGGGCCTTGTCAATTTTTTTGTGAAATTATTTCTGGAGAAATGCGCGAGACCCCCACTGGGGGTCGACCCCCACTGGGGGTCGACCCCCAGTGGGGGTCGACCCCCAGTGAGGTGGCGGAGGCTGATTGGGTGAAAAAAAACAGTTTTTTTTTTTTTTTTTTTTTTTTTCAAGTGTTGGCCAGTGGGGGCGCGCCACGTCACTGGGGGCGCGACCCCCACTGGGGGTCCATAGCATTGTTGTTATTTCTGTGGTTATCAATTATGTTCAAACTCCCATTTATCCCCTATGGTGGGAGAAATATAAACAGAAGTCTTTTTGGTTTTTTTTTTTTGGTCTTTTCCCTTTTTAAATTTCTTTTAAAATATGTGATTCAGAGCATCTTTGGTGGCTTTGTTACATCAATTAGCAGCGTCAGACGTTAGCATACAACAACCGTTAGCAATTGTTTCTTTTTTATTTTTTTGAGTTTTTACTCTAATGTGATGTTTGGTTGGAGGATTTAGGAAGAAATTTAAAAAGAGAAAAGAAAAATATGTGTGAAATTAAGTGAAATGTAGGTATATTTTATTTACATTTTACTTATTTTTTTTCTTTCTAAATGTCTCTAAATTTCTTAACCAGACAGAAGGTATTGTTAAGTTGTTAGTTAGCTTGGTAGTGTGTTTACTTCTTTTCTTTGCTAAATTTGAAGAGAGTTTTAGCTAACATGGGCGAGAAACAAAGGGAGAAAAGTGGGGAGGAATGTACAACTAACTTGTGTAAGCAAGAAAAAAAAAAAAAGGGGGGGGGGGGGGGAGGAACGGGGCACAATACTTTTTTTTTTTTTCATTTTTAATTATTTTATTTTATATACATGTACATTTGTGCTCAAGTGGATCATGTATTTATATAACATTGTTTAACTACACTAGCAAGCCCTCGTTATCTAAACTAACAAACAATACACAAAAGAGTATTGTTATTCAAATTTAAAAATTAGATTTACTTTTTAAATTTAGCGATGTATTAAGAAAATGAATGGTTGATAATTAAAGAATAACCAATCATTTTCTTAACACATTACTGAGTCTAAAAAGTAGATTTAAAAAGTGAATCTGTATACTATTTTTCTACACAAAATTAGACTCTACTTTTTTTTTAAAATTTATTTATCACTTTTTGTTATATAATGTCAAGAGCCTATTGGAGATGTTACTAAAAACCAACAATTTAATTAGGTCAATTTCCGTATTAATACAAATATAAAATACAAACTAAGAGACACTATACATTTTACAGGCGCAATTGGGTCATCTTGAATCAAAAGGTACTTGTTAGATTTTATCACCAATGCACAAGAAATTTACATGGTTTTAACTTATATCTGTTTATGTAAAACACAAAGTAGTGATTAGTTTTTACCACTAGTCCTCAAGAAATCTGTTACGACAAATTAATCAACTTAATTTTGTCCTAATTAAGTCCATAAACTCAATCAACTTTTGTTAACAACCCACATCCTAGAATCTTCATTCAGTTGTGAAATTGTGAAATTATTATTATTATTATTTGTTTTTTGGAGTGATAGGGAACAAAAACTCTATTATTTGAGAGAGAAATGCTAGAGAAACTTAATTCTAACACATACCTTTTCCCATTTTTTTTTTTATAAAAAAGATGACATATAGATAAACATTATGATATAATTAGAAGTGCATATGATACATCTCTTTTAACGGGTGTATTTAGTAGAATTTCTCGTGTGTGTATATATATATATATGCATATTTATGTATAAAAATCTTCAAACAACTCTAGCTCTCATCTGGTGAAGTGTGTACCAAACACATATCCACATGCATAAACATATTAATAATCTCCAAAGTTTATTATTTGCCTCTGACTTTTATATATTTCATATTTTTAAGTATTTAATTCACATATAGCATCCACTTTGGATACCATTAACATATATAGTCCTTATTTGTTTTACATTTTAATTTGTGGTGCAATAAGTTTGCCTTCTCTTGTCCTTCATTTGCTTATGTATACTGAAAATCCTACGATCAACTTGGACTCTTTTATTTTTATATATATATTTTTTTCATTTTTCTATTTCTTATTTTGTTATGAGTTGAAATAACATGAGGGTTGACTATTAATTCTCCTTTTTTTTAAATTAATTATTTTTTTTCAATGGAGCTGTTGAGAGTAATTTATTGGATACGAGTAAAATCCCAACTACACGCCTCAACCAAATAGAATGGCAAATGAATGTGTAATTTTTTATTTGTTTAAACAAGATTGGGGTACATCTAGGGAGGGAGGCAAAAGCATGTGCAAAATTTTTAAACAAGTATTTTTTTGATTTATTTGGATCTGGTCTTAGACCTCTTTCTGTGTAGGTTTTCATCTGACAATTATAATAATCATAATAATAATAATAATTGTAATAATAATAAGCCCTAGAACCAAACACTTAAGTGATACGTCCCGGTATCGATTGTGATCCTTTCCATTTTATATTTGTAATAGAGAAGTTCCATTATATCATCTAAGGGTGAGTGTATTTTTTTTTTTTAATTTAAAATATTTATAAATTTATATTCTTATTCCATAAGCATTAGATATTTAATGGAAATCTTTCGTTACATATATGGAATGGAGAAGATCAAAGTCTGATTGATATTGTAATATGACAAACAAAATTAAAAAGATAAAATGAATAATAGAAAAAAGAAGGATATGAATATAATTTCTATTCTTTTACATATATATAGAATACGATCACCTCTCATATTGGGTGTATATACATACTTAGAGAAGATTATGTCTAATCAAATTTTGTAATTATGCATTATAGGGAACATGACATGCTTATATGATATGGTTTGTTGGCCATGTGATAGTCTCCACATAACAAATAATCCTCTTAGTATCAAAATAATTTTCTATTAGAAGAGAGAGATAATCTTCCATTTCTCTTGGAGGGGTGTTGTGATTTCCTATGTGATTTTCTTAATTAATGCTAGCTTGATTAGAGCTGTTAGCTTTTAATATTATTATTGTTTCCTAAGAATCTTGTCATTTTCAGGGCCATTACCAAATGCTTTCTAAGTTATCAGAATTTCTCACAATACATCTCATTGATTGGCTGTTGGTTTCAAATCTCATTTAAATATACTTCCATTTATGCAAATTGCTGTCAAGTATATGGATTGGATATACATATGTATGTAGATATTTTTTTAAAAATGTATTATTCTAATCCTACTACCTATATCAGTTTTGGATAACTTCTAGACTTGATATTTTATATCATGTTTAGTTTTGAATCAAATTCATGTAAGAAAAAGGCAATGATGATGCATAAGTTATTATCCAAAGAAAACACACACACAAAAAAAAAAAAAAAAGGAGGGGGGCAGGGGTTAGGAAAAATGTCTTTCATGGGCAAGAGATTATGAAAATGAAAATGAAAAAAATAAATAAATGGATTGAATAATTTTGAAGATAGTCTGATTAAGTGACTATTAATGTCTAATCAATATAATTTTTTTTCTGAATAATGTATTCGACGGGTTTAATAAGATAAATGGTTTGAATTGTCGAGACTGAAACTTAGACTGGATAGGAGCTATAGTTTATATATAATGACTAATATTTTCAGTTTGTATGACTTTGGTTTTGAAGTAACAAGCCAGAAAAATTGAGAAATAGAACTGTCTAATTTTATTCGTTCTCAATAGAACTCTAAGATGATCATACTATGGTGATCCTTTTGTCAACAGATATTCCTATTGTATAATTGTATTCATAATCTCTGAAAGATGAGAAACCAAACTGCGTAGCATTTGTATCAAGAATTCAAGTATTGTATATACCTCATTAGTATAATGTCTTTTACCCTAATGTTTATCTTCTACATATATATATATATATATTATGAAAAAAACTAAATAATCTTTCATGAAAAAACCTCAAAAGTAACATAGAGCCAAACATATAAACAAGAAATAGGAGCATAGTTTAGAGTAAACATGAATATTATAGGAACTTAATTTTTGTCTTGTCCACGTGGCTTGGCTGTTAGCTGAGGTGCCATATGGTGGGGTGTTATTTGTCGAGGTGTGATGCTATCACACACTAGATCCCATATAATTGGAGAAAGACCTGAGTCCTAGTAGAAAGACTGACTCTTAGGTTGGGTGAATTAGGAATCTGGTGAGAGATTAACACTAATCTAAGATGAGTTCAAGGTGATGTGTTATTCCTAAAGGGAATAAATGTCCTATTGAAGTATGATTTCTAGGATGAGGAGGGGCATTGTTTCTATGTAAAGAGAGACGCCCTCGTGGGTCAAATGTACATTTTTTTACTTGTGAGTTAATTGCTAGAATTGTCATTACTCTATTGATTATCTTTTAGATATATTATTATTAACTTGATCACCGAAGTGCTCTTCTAATTGATAGCAACCGGGTTAGTTATTTGGTTTCTGATTTCAGGTTGTAGATTTTATTTAGTGCACGTACTCTTCGGCTTTATTCCTTAAATCTTCAGAGAGGATTCGATTTGATTGTATGGTCATATTTTAGCACACATAGGTATATTTGATGGATTCCAAGAAATATGGGTTACATCATCAATATGATTGTATTTTTTTTTAAGGTATATATTACAAAATCGATAAAAAAATCAGATAAATCTAATACATCAATATCATAAGATCTCACAAGGAGATAAACAACCTTCATAGGATGAAGGATCTAAACCTCCATAGAGAAGGAAAAAAAGCATCAACAAAGGAATGATTATTGCATTAACAAACTAAAAATTAAGAAAACCAAATAATAAAAAGCACCAAATCCAAGTCGCCACCAAACTCATTCAAAATTCCACTGCTCCGCAACCTTTAACTTGGAATCTGAAAACTCAACCTCTAATGGTTAAGATAGAACATTGAAATTGAGGTGGTCACCGAGCGTAAAACAAACCTGTTATTCAGCGTTGGTCTTCAAACAGTGAAAAGATCTGAAGCCAGATTTTGAAATTTTGGGCTTGATGGTGAAAAAGCTAAAGTGGTGATAGCTGGACTGGTGAGACAAATATCAGATATGAGTTAAAGATTAGATCTACAAAAGGAACGAAGGGAGGGAGATGAAGAGAAGAGAGATTGGAGAAGAGAGGGAACCACCACTGTCTTCCTCTACCCTATCAGGAAATTGCAAAGAGAAAAACAAGAGAGATTTTTAGGGTTTTCAGTTAAACTTGACAAAACAATGAATATGACTCTTTGATAAGATTGTATTTAGATTAAGGATTTTAAAAGAAATTTATGGAGATAAAAAAAAATAATGGAAAAATAAGACAATATTTTCAAATTTTTGTGTGTGTGTGTTTCTTTTCATTTTTTTTTTTATCTTTATCCACAATTTCATTTCAAATTTAAAATTCAAACACACACAAAAAAAAAAAAAAAAAAAAGAGGAAAATTACAACAACAAAAATCATAGGATTTCATCCTGGTAACAAATTAAAATTCTAACTTTTTAATTATTTTAACTTAAACCCTTAACTTTTCAAATGGTATCAATTCTAACCATAATGGAGCATGGACAAATTAGATAATTTAATCACTTTTTGTTAGTAGTGTTAGACGGCGGTAGTGGGTTTGGATTAAGGAAAGAATCAGACGGGTGATACTAGGAATAGCAGTGAACAGAGAAAAGAGATGAAGCGGTGGCAGTAAATTAGGAAAATTAAGGGACGGTGATGGACAGTAGTAAAAGTGAAAAGTGGTTATTAACATTAATGAATAAATTTTTTTTGTCTAAATTGTCTATTCTTTATTAGTTACAAATAGTTAGAATTAATATAATTTTATAAATTCAACGTTTGAATTGAAATAATTAAAAAAATAAGATTTAATTTGTTAAGGAGCTTAAACTTTTAATTTTAATTTTTTTTTTGGTTATAATTTTTGCAAATATATTTAAATATAAAAGGAAAAGAGGGAAGGCAAGAGACAAATATTATAGGAAGATGGTTTAAAAGCTATTTTTTAGGTTTTAATCCATTTTAAATCATATCATCTCTTACATTTTTTACACGTTTTTAACCATCTTTTTAAAATTACTCAAAATACCTAAAACACCACATTGGAAACCACATTGGAAATAGTCTTAGAGGAGTTGGATTGCATTGTAGTTTACAGAAGCACGCCTTGTACCCTTTTTAAGGTGCACAACCCCTAAGGTACTGGAACCCACATGTTTTTTTTTTTTTGTTGAAAATTTTCAATTTAGTGTAGGTTTTAAAAAAAAAAAAAAATAGAGATAAGTGATAAACTATATATATATTAATAATTATAATTATAATTATAATTTTTTTTATAAATTTATTATAATTTTTCGATAATAGCATTGATTGATAATTTTCCCTTTTCCTTTCAATTACAAAGCCTACTTGGCAAAGTTCTCAGCGCAAATTTTTTTGCATTGGTCAAATTTCACAGCATTTCATTGGTTGAATGAAAAATATGAATTATTTTTTAACGTTTAAAAAATAATAAATATATTATTTTTTAGAATTTTTAATGTAACTAACTAATTTAACCAAAAAAAAAAAAAAAAAAAAACTCAAAAAGGAGAAATTGCACTTCAGTGCAAGTTTCTACAAAAATTACAAATAAGTGCAAATTCTTATCAATTTGAATAATTAAAGTTATGAATTTTTCCATGCATTTGTAAATATTTTGTGCAAATACTATTAAATTGCAATTTTTCCAAGATAAAATTATCATATTAATCTCATTTTCATCCATCCACCAACCACCAAATTTCTCTCTCTACACCACTATAATATTCTCTGAAAAATGTTTGAGGGTCCGAAATCACGGCTCGAATTTGGCTCGAAACGCAAAACGACGTGTTTTTGCGTTTCGATTTTTTTTTTCCTTTTCTTTCTTCCTTTTCTTTCTTTTCTTCTTCGTCTTCTTCGTTTGAACACAGGCGAGAGAGAAACAAAGACGAGAGGCGAGAGAGAGAGTCGTCGTCGTCGTCGCAGCTCATCGGCCGATCGTCGCTCGCAGCCCCGCCTCCACTTTCAGCCCCATTTTTATGGCCCCCTCCAGTTCTGCTTCTTCTTCTTCTCCTCCTTCCTCCTTTTCCTCTTCTTCTTCTTCTTCTTCTTCCTCCTTCGCCTCTGTTTCGAGCCAAATTCGAGCCCCGATTTTCGGGCTCTGTACCGGGGCTGAATATTCTCCATTCCTCCTCGACGATACCAAATGTTTGTATATAATAATGACGGTGGTGTTGATTGAGAGTAGGAGAGAGTGGCAATGGTTGAGATTATTCTTTCATAAAATGATGAATCTTATTATTTCAACCAATAAAAAATAATTTGGGATACCACATAAAGGTTTACCATATAATTTTCCCCAATATGCCTGGTTAGCATCATATTGATTTTTTATTTTTTTACATATTTTTTCATAAATAAATTAAAAAATTAACTAAAATAATCACTTCTCAAACACTCTTAACGCGAGTTTAACATATATATATATATATATAAACTCACCATGTACAAGAGAAATTGGCACCTCATAAAAAAATAAATTAAAATAAAACTTCACAGTGCCACTTCTGAGATTTTTCCCAAAATAATTGAGTCCCACCCATGAACAATCTTCGAAGTCCACCAAACCCAATAGTTGTCCTAGTAGTCTTGTCATCATATCAGTGATTGATCATGGTCACAGTAGCAAATAGTAGATGAAGCTAATTGCCAGGTGATGGAGTCTATGAACCTTCCAAGTGACACTTGTCACTCACCCAACCATGGAACTAGTTAGATATTTTTTCAACAAATTTTTTTATCTTTTATTACATCATCATTTAAAAAAAAATTACGGGTGAGTAGTAATAGGAGAAATTTATTACAAATTTATAAAAAAAAAAATTGTAATTTAATTATTAATATCTATAAAATTTACCATTTCCTTGTAATTACTTTTTAAAATTTTAACTGAATTATAATTTATTCTTTTATTTTTATTTTTATTTTGAAATTTTACTTCAAGTGGAGGAATCTAGTGGTCACTTTGTGATGTGACATTATGGAGCTTAGTTGGCTGATTAGTTCAGAGCTTTGGAGTTAGGTTCCTACTCTGTTATAAGACGCAGTAGGCTGTTGTAAGGCTATTGAACCACTTGGTCCGGAACTTCACCGATAATTTAAATTAGGGAGTTTTTTTTTTTTTTTTTTTTTTTTTTTTTTTTTTTTTTTTCATAAATTCATCTTTAATTATTTATATTTCATTCAATTCATATTTTTTTTAACTATTCCATTAGGTCCTATTTGAGATAAGAAGACCAAAATACCCTTTTCATCTACTTATGTTCTATTTAGTTCATATTATTTTTTTATGTTTCAATAAGTCCTATGGGTGACATAATTACCAAAATACCCCTAATGTATCTACTTATATTCTATTTAGTTTATATTATTTTCTTATGTTTCAATAAGTCCTATGGATGACATAATTACCAAAATACCCCTAATGTGAATGTTCACACCGTCAATGTGAATATTCATATCGTCAATGTGTAGGGGCCCGGCCCATGTACAATGTGAATATTCACATTGACATGTTAACATTCACATTGATAGAAGTGTAAAATTAGCCCGCGGCCCGGGGCGAGCCCGGTCCGGCCTGTGACAATGTGAAAATTCACATTGACATATTAACATTCACATTGATAAGACTGTAAAATTGGCCCGCGGCCCGTGGGTGGCCCGGGGCGAGCTCGGCCCGGGCCGTGACAATGTGAATATTCACATTGATATATTAACATTCACATTGATAGGAGTGTAAAATTAGCCCGCGGCCCGTGGGAGGCCCGAAGCCCGCCCGCTGCCCGGGGCGGGCCCGGCCCGGCCCGTGACAATGTGAATATTCACATTGACATGTTAACATTCACATTGATAAGAGTGTAAAATTGACTCGTGTCCCATGGGCGGCCCGGGGCGAGCCCGGCCTGTGACAATGTGAATATTCACATTGACATATTAACATTCACATTGATAGGAGTGTAAAATTAGCCCGCGACCCGTGGGAGGCCCGAAACCCGCCCGCTGCCCGGGGCGGGCTCGGCCGGGCCCGTGACAATGTGAATATTCACATTGACATATTAATATTCACATTGACATATTAATATTCACATTGATAGGAGTGTAAAATTGGCCCACGGCCCGAAGACGACAGCCTCGGGTCGGGTCGGGCCGGTGGGCCTGGGCCTAGGCTCGAGCTTAGGCCGGGCCTGGCCATTTTTTTTTTAATTCTTTTTAATTTTTTCTATCAAAATTTTATTATTTTCCACAAAAAAAGACATTGTGCCTCAGGTGGGTTGGGCCTCGGACCGAGCCTTGAATGGGCCTTAAGTGGGCCGATGGGCCGGGCTTCAAAGTGATGGTCTAGGCCCTAACCTAGGGTCTCGAACATGCTCGGGCCCGGACCCAAACGAGCCCGCCCCGGGCCATGGCCGGGCTTCGAGCAGCCCACGGGCCGCGGGCCAATTCTACATTCCTATCAATGTGCATGTTAACATGTCAATATAAATATTCACATTGTCAACGGGCCGGACAGGGCCTACCCCAGGCCGAGGGCGAGCTTCGGGCAGCGGACAAATTTTACACTCCTATCAATGTTAATGTTAACATGTCAATGTGAATATTCACATTGTCACAGGTCGGGCCAAGCCCGCCTCGGGCTGCGGTCGGGCTTCGGGTCGCCCACGGGCTGTGGGCCAATTTTATACTCTTATCAATGTGAATGTTAACATGTTAATGTGAATATTCACATTGTCAACGGGCCGGGCCGGGCCCACCCCGGGCCGCGGGCGGGCTTTTGGCCGTCCATGGGCCGCGAGCTAATTTTATACTCTTATCAATGTGAATGTTAACATGTCAATGTGAATATTCACATTGTTAACAGGCCGGGCCGGGCCCGCCCCGGGCAGCCCATGGGCCGTGGGAGGGTTTCGGGCAGCCACGGGGCGCGGACTAATTTTATACTCTTATCAATGTGAATGTTAACATGTAAATGTGAATATTCACATTATCAACAGGCCGGGTCGGGCCCACCCCGGGTTGCCCACGGGCCGTGGGCAGGTTTTGGGGCGCGGGCCAATTTTATACTCTTATCAATGTGAATATTAACATGTCAATGTGAATATTAACATTGTCAAGGGCCGGGCCCGCCCACGGGTCGTGGGCGAGTTTCGGACAGCCACGGGGCGCGCTCTAATTTTACACTTCTATCAATGTGAATGTTAACATGTCAATGTGAATATTCACATTGTCAACGGGCCGGGCCGGGCCTGCCCCGGGCAGCGGGCAGGCTTTTGGCCGCCCACGGGACGCTGGCCAATTTTATACTCTTATCAATGTGAATGTTAACATGTCAATGTGAATATTCACATTATCAACGGGCCGGGCCCGCCTCGGGCCGCCGGCGGGCTTTTGGCCGCCCATGGGCCGCAGACCAATTTTATACTCTTATCAATGTGAATGTTAACATGTCAACGTGAATATTTACATTGTCAACGGCCCGGACCGGGCCCGCCCCGGGCCACCCATGGACTGTGGGTGGGTTTCGCGCCGCCACGGGATGCGGGCCAATTTTACACTCCTATTAATGTGAATGTTAACATGTCAATGTGAATATTCACATTGTCAACGGGCCGGGCCCGCCCCGGCTCGCTGACGGGTTTCGGGCCGTCCACGGGCCAATTTTACATTCCTACCAATGTCAATTTTAAAATATGAATGTTTACATCATAAATTGCTAACCGTTCAAAAAATATTTATAAGGGTATCAAAATTAAATATAAGGGCACAAGTGTCCAAGAAAATAGGGTAAATAAAGAAAAATGACTTTATGGAATAAAACTATACATACATGGGACTAAATGGGTTAAAAAATTCCTTCATGGACTTCTTGGATTAAAACACTTCTAAATAGGATTTATCAATAATTTTCCCTTTAAATTATTTATATTATAAAATTTATTGAATAGATTACCTATATAAAAAATTACTAAATAAATTGAGGATTAATGCTTGAGGCCTCGAATTGGAGGCCTCGAAATTGCCTCGAAATTCAGTTTTTTTTTTTTTTTTTTGCTGTGTGTTTGGTTTTTTTAATTTTTTTTTCCTATCTTTTTTTTTTTCCTATCTTTTTTGTAAGAGTGGTTATGTGTATTAGACATTTCGCACTAACTCAGCCTATATTGTTTGATAAAGTCTAACCCGACTCACTTACCTTATCAAACTACATAGGCTGAATTTTTTTTTTTTCTACTATTTGTTGGGCTATGTTGGTTTTTTTTTTTTAAATTTAATTTTATTTTATTTGTTGGGCTATGTTGGTTTGGTTTTTTTTTTTTTTAAAAGATGGTTATGTGTAGGGGTGTGCCAAAAAACTAAATATTCCGCACCAACTCATCGTACAAAATTATATGAAATTAATAAAATTTAACCAACAGCTTAACTGATCAGTCAATTAAGTTGGACTGATCGAGTGATAAAATTGACTGATCAGTTAGGCTGTTAGTTAAATTTTGTTAATATCATATAATTTTATACGATGAATTGGTATAGAATGTCTGATTTTTTGACACATTCCTACACATAAACCACCCTTTTAAAAAAAAAAAACAAAAAATGTTGTCGAGGCAAATTCGAGGCCTCTAGCACGGCTGTAAATTGAATATCTGTAATTTCATAATAATAGTACATTTGTTTTAAAAAATAAATGATTAACATAAATTTAATAATTTTTTAAAAATATATAGGACTTGATCATAGGATTATCAATATTTAATTAATTTAATTTTTTATATAGATAATATATTCAACAAATCTTATCATATAAACAGTTCAAATCATCAACCTATACTAAAAAAAAATACCTCTAAAAATTATGAAAAATAACTTTTATGCCATACAATACAGCAGCAACCCTCAATTTGATAACTTCTATCTTTTTATCATAAGTGGATGGTTAAACAAACATTTAATTCAGAGCAAATTATACTCATTTGTCTCTCGAAATTTAAAATATATATAATTAATTTTATATTTTTAATATAATTATATTGATTTTTTTAAATAATTTTAATTTATATAATACTTAAGTTAGTCGTATAAATAAATACAAAAATTATTTTCATATTTTTTTAATAAACTATATATTTATTTTTATTTATTTTATTGTTTACTCACCATCTATATTAATTTTGATTGCCTTATTAACATACAATCAATCATATAATATTTATAAATTTTTATTAAATACAACGACCCAGTCCTACCATGGTACTTTTCATCCTAAAAAAATAAAATAAAATAAAGTTCATTAAAATGATTATGCAAATGCATTAAATTGAAAGTCAACGGAGATCTACACCATTTATATAATTAAAAAAAAATTTATTGATAATAATTTTAAAAGAACCTTAAATTTCAAGATACCCAAAATATTATAACAGTTTCAGGTCGGTTATTTAACTGTGCCTAGATCTTCAACAATGATATTAAACAACTAAAAATCAAAGTTGATTTGTGTGTCATATTGGTTTTTTCAATTCAATCATAATTTAATACCTTTGAAGCAATACAGTTTATTGAAGGCAAATTTAAAACATAATTCTGGCCCTGTGTAGCACCTTTCGTGTGTGGTTTCAGATTCAACTCCTATAAAAATAAGTTTGATATCTTTTGTAATAATAGAAGTTTGATACCTTTTGTAATAGTTGGTTTATCAGGGAATTATATGTGATTAGTAGTGGTTATTGGACTTCGCGAGCGGATTGATTTTTAGGAATTTATTGATTTTCTAACTATTAAGAACTGGTAGTTTGTTTGATGATATAAATATTTATTATAAAGCAATTGCTCTCTTATTTATTGACCAAAAAATAAAAATAAAAATAAAAATAAAAATAAAAATAAAAACTTTCAATTAAGAGATTTAACCTTTGTCAAATATAAGATTAGTTCTTATTATTTATTTATTTATTTATTATTATTATTATTTTTTATATCCGCAGTTCTATAAACTCATAAACAAAATTAAAAAATTATTCATAATTTATAATCTATGTTTAAGATTTATTTTTATGATTGGGTCTCACAATAAGAAAATCAAATCTTCACCTCATATTTTAATTTCTCGATAAGTTTCTGATTTTTTATTTTTATTTTTATTTGTTTTAATGGTTCATAGACTTTCTATTTTTATGTTGATTGTTCAATTTTCTTATAATGGTTGTTGGTGTTGGATTTGCCGTTTGTTTAATTAGATTTTCTTATATAATTGATTGTCCAGTATAGTATAATTATCTTAATATTTATAAATTTTTCTTATTAATTGTAACTAAATAAATAATCAACTGATTTCTGTCACATGGCTTCCAATTAATGACCCACAAAATGGAGGATGTAATTAACATATTATTAAATTTAGGAGTCATCAAAACTAAAATAAAATATTACAATTAAAAAATCCTCCTTTTTCTTGTTCAATTTTTTTTTTTTTCTTTTGGTTCCTTTTCTTATGAGAGGGAACATCCCGAAGGCAAAGCATTGTAGACTCACTCACACTAGAAGTTATTGCTTGGTGTTGGGGTGTCATTACGTGACATTCAGCAGTGTTGTGATTAGTGAAGGGATTGAGCGTCACGAATTGGTATTGGGTGATTGGGAAAATATGATGAAGTATGTTGAATTGTGATTGGTGAGAGGTATAATCACGTGATTTCCTTGGACCAACTAATAATTTTTCCACTCACACATACTAAAATTTGGATACTTACAATTATTTATAAATCATAAGTAAATCATAAATATGTGAGAATTATATAACAATTAGAAAATTATATATGAAAATAAATTAAAGTAAGATACAGACTAGAATAGAGTTTAATGTCAAACTTAATTAGAGTTCCAATTTACAAGTTCAGAGTTCCATACTAAAATAAAAAAATCAGGATCCATCAACCTAGTTTAATGCCATTGCGTTAGAGAAACTACAAACCAATGTTTAATTCTAAAAGCAAGCTAAACATAAAAACACCAAAACAAAACAAAACAAAACAAAAAAGCCAAAACAAAAACAAAAAACCACAAAGCTATGAATCTTTAATTTACATTAACTTTAATTTTTTTAAAAAAAATTTATATTTATGTCTCCACATAACTACAAACTACTTGATACATATTCATGTAAAACACAAGTTGTAACAATTTTATTTTTTATTTTTTGTTGAATATGTATTTTGCAAGGACACAGGTCCTGTAGTGCATCATTCCCTATCGTGTCTAATGTGCAATGAAACGGCACCGTTTTTTCTTTTTTATTTTTTATTTTTATGTAAGGGTTTCATTAATTCTTATTTTATTATAACAAAACAATCTATTCAGCTACTGCCGTCTTCTCTACCCCTCAAGGAAAAGGTCTCTAATTTACATGGAGTAGAAAAGTTAGTTCTTTAATTTTTTTTTACACATTTTTGTCTTCTCTCAATGGATTGAACAATGTTCTCTATCTTTGCTTCATCATCCTTCTCCCGGATTTACAAACTATTATTGTTTAACAAATTGGTATGCGTATCTATATATATATATGTTTTGTGTTTTATTTTGTACAGTGTGTTAGTGGGTTCAATAAATATAATGGTTTGGTTTGTTTTCTGTAAATGGATTGAGAAACACAATTGTATATTATAAAAAAATTTCTTTATTATGTAATTTGTTTTGTACATGTTATGTATGTTTGTATAAATATTATATAATTTTTTTTAAAGAGTTATGATAATTTGTAATTCATAATTTTTTTATAGCAATGTTATGTATTTTTGTGGAAATATTACACATTTTTTATAACAATGTCAGTATTTTTGTAATAATGTTATGCATTTTATGGTCTAAAAAAAGTTTCAATAAAAAACTGTATAACTTTACTACAAAATACAAATTTAATTTTTTAATCATAAATTGTCATAACTCAATTAAAAATGACATAACATTTGTGACAAAAATACGAAATATATATCAAAAAATTATATAATAAGAGGGCATATGGTTCACATCTTTAAAAGTGTATGCCAAAAGATTCCCTATATTATATAATATACTAATTCTAATATAATTTTGCAATTGTATATTATAATCTACTTAGACACAATAAATTTCCAATGCTACTGTACAAATTACACATCTTTTTTTTTCTCTCTCCCCTATCCTTTTAATTAATTTACAGTATTAATTGATTTATTAGATTTCGTTGAATTGTTTAATCACTCAACATTTAAAATTAATTAATAACTTTTTTGTTTAGATTCTTGTTTTGTTTAAATTCCCTCCCCCCCCCCCCCCCAAAAAAAATATTTAGTAGTGTTGAAACGGAGGATGGTATAATGAATGATGGTAGACTTGAGGGATGCATCAAAGAAATGAGAGAGTTGGCCAAGGATAAATCACCATATCTTGGTATGGAGTTTCCATCAGAAGAAGCTGTATATGAGTTTTATAATGAATACGGAAGAATAGTGGGATTTAATACTAGAAGAGATTATTGTAACAAAAGTAAGGAAGATTGTGTTATGACTAGTAGAAAGTTTGTTTGTTGTAAGGAGGGAGAGAGAGAAAAAGATAAACAGTATACGATGATAAAAAAATCCTCAAAGTGAGACAAGAACAAATTGTAATGCATTCATGCATATATCTTTTAAGTGGGACTTGTCGAAGTGGATTGTGTCAAAGTTTGATAACAACCACAACCACCCTTTGCATCTTTCTCAATGTACTCATTTGGTGCCATCTCAGAGAAAGGTATGTGATGCTTAGGGTATAAATATTGATATAGCTGATGAGACTGGAATATCTCTTAAGGCTTCACATGATCTTATTAGAGCTATAGCAGGAGGGAAGGAATTTGTAGGGTTCATGCGGGAGGATCAGAAAACCTACTTACGTGCAAAAAGACAACGAAACTTGCAGTATGGTGAAGCAGGGAGTTTGTTAAGATATTTTTATTAGCAAGTGGCAAAAAATCCATATTTTTACTATGCCATTCAGTTGGATGTAGATGAGATGATTACTAATATTTTTTGGGCTAATCATCAGATGATAATAGATTATGGGCTTTTTGGAGATACTGTGTCATTCGACACAACTTTTTGAACAAATTCGGAGTACCGTCCACTTGCTTTATTTTCTGGCTTTAACCACTTTAGAATGACAGTGATTTTTGGTGCAACATTATTGTATGATGAAACTGCAGTGTCATTTGAATGGTTATTTGAAACTTTTTTAGATGTAATGTCGGGAAAAAAAAACTATTAGTTTTTTCACAGATCAAGATCAAGCAATGGCTAAGGCAATTTCACAAATTATGCCTAAGGTTTTTCATGGGTTGTGCACTTTTCACCTAGTGCAAAATACTTTGAAGCATTTAGGTTACTTGTTCAAGAGCGGTTCAAAATTTAGTAGCGATTTAAAAGCTTGCATTTATGACTACGAGAATGAGCATGAATTAATTGAAACTTGGAATTCTTTGATTGATAAATACAACTTGCAAGAGAATGAGTGGATGAAAAGAACTTGGAGAAAAAGAGAGCAATGGGCGCGCATGTGTATATGAAGTGGGTATTTACTGGAGGAATGCGAAGCACACAACTTAGTGAAAGTCTAAATGGAACATTAAGGGGATATTGGAAAGGTGATCTTAACATTGTTCAATTCTTTACTTACTTCAATCGGATTGTTCTAGATAAGCGGTATGAGAAAATTTCTGCAATATATGATTCTAGACAAAAGTTGCCAAGAATGAAATTAAAAAAGTCTCCCATTTTAATCCAGGTTGTGAGTTTGTACACCCCCCTATTTGTCATGACCCAAACTCGCCTTTTTAGGTTTAGCATCGTAACCGACCAGTAATCCTCGAATTACCAAACACTTCTGACCTGAATAACAAACTATAAGGGGTTAGCGGAAGCAAATATATAAACATACATAGTCTATAGAGCTGTGTAGACATACATGGGACAAAAACATTTAAAACTGATATACATAAACCCACGTATGACATCATTTACACATCCATTCTTCATCGTCATAATACAAAATAAGGCAAAAGAACTGTTTACAAAACAACAAAAGTTCTCAAAACTTGACCACTAAACTCTTTCCGGAACCTCCACGAGAGGCACAATGGTTGGCCGACAGAACAAGGACTCGAAGTCATCAACTCTGAGCCTGGTCACGTGCCTGATCACTTACATACATAATATAAATAATGAGCGAAAACTCAGTGAATAATAATAAAGTAAAGATTTTAATGAATGATGTCCAGTTTTGTATTATATCAATCAGAGAGATAAGCATAGTTGTATCAAGATAGAGTCATGTCCATATTCGTATTCAAATTATGTGTGGTACATCCATTAGCATTAACATATCACTTTGGTCAAGTATAGCAAGTTCCATAATGGAACCTCCGGTACCGGGTAATATATCTCATACATGGGTCACAGTATTGTTTCTCTCGGGTAAGGGCCTAGGCCACGGTATTGTTTTCCCGGGGCGAGGGCCTCATGACCATAAGCTACCGTCTTATGTCCCTTGGGTGAGGGCCTCAGCTAAGGATACCACAAATACATTTCAAAGATATGGATCATCATTTACGGAATCACAAAATAGCCTTTTGTAACATTCAAAAACAATTCATATCATATCATATCATAATATTCATAAAGTATTTCATAGCAAACATAACTTTACTTAGTTATTACTCACATATAGTTGCACAGATAGCTTGATAGCAACCAATGGATCAACAGCTTACGACGCGTGACCTACACAAACATAACAGATACACATACTAAAACACACACATAGAGCATACTTAACTTATTTTATTTCGTCTTCGTGTGTTGCTAAGTCTTATCCTCATTATTAGGTCTTAATCTTAGCCTAGGAATGCCTAAGACGCAATGAGGATGCTAAAATGCACTTGAAAACACTTAGTCAAACATGCTGAAAACAAGGGTCTCGCTTGAGCGCAACTTCCTTCGCTCGAGCGAATGTTTGAAAATGTGAGAGGTCACTTAAGCGCAATTCTGGTCGCTCGAGCAGTCTGTAAACTTTGCAAAAGTACTGGTTGCTTGATTTTTCCGCTCGACGCAAGCTTGACGGTCGCTCGAGCATGAGACTGAGGTCTTCGCTCGAGCGCAACTCTGGTCGCTCGAGCGGTCTGCAAAATGTGTAAACTTTTGAAAGCTTGCATTTTACGCTCGAGCCAACTTTTGGTTGCTCGAGTAGAAGTGCAAAAACACAGAATGGTTGCTCGAGCGCAGGTTCTGTCGTTCGAGCGGTGAGGCAAAATTCTAGAATTTCCAAATTACACTCCTAAGCTCAAAATGCGAATTTAACACATCAAAACTCATCCTTTTAGGCCAAAACTCAAGAAAACATTTAGAAACTTGTAGAATAACATGAATTGAAGATCATTTCTCAAAATCAAGGCCTAAAAGCATGCCAATTCTTCCAAATTCAAACTTGAAATTTGAAAACAACACATGGACTTAACATGGAAGTACTTTATTGACTCCAAAGCATCCAAAACATGATCAAATGAGGTGTTTAACTCAAAGGCATGTTGAATTCCTAGAACAAAACCAAAATAAGGACATGCAAAAAGGAAATTCTTTAAAATCATCCTCTCAATGCCATGAACTATGCATGCATGCATGGTTTGAGTTACAATCCTTTAATTCTAGCTTAATTCTCATGTCAATCCACCTTTTTCATTTGAATCCTTACATGTACTAGCTCAATTACACAACTAAGGGTTTGATTCCTTACCTTAGATACTTAATTGTGCTCTAGATAGTCAAATATTTGAAGTTCCAATCCAAAACCTCTAAGTTCTTCTCTCTCTTTCTCTCTCTCTCAATTCTCCTAATTGAGCTCAAACTCTTTTTCTTTTTCTCTCCCACATTTTTGATGGTAAGAGATGATGAAGTGTGTGTATAGTGGCAGTATGAGGCAACTCATGACTTATATAGGTACCATTAGTGAAATGAATTAAACCTTGTTTAGATTAAACAATTATAGTTATTTTATTCTAATTATTTTGTTTCAAATCAAATTTAAATTGAACCTACCATAAATTCCCCAAAAGTCCAAATAACACATAAATCAAGCCAATTTCATGATTGGATGCCGATAAGGCCTTCAATTCGCAGAACAAAGCGTAAACACAAACATATATTTTTACGATAAATAGATAGAAACACAATTAATGCAACACACATGCAATTAATTCAGAATTTCATCTTAATTACTAATTAGGCATTCATAATCATATGTTTTAAGTTGCTCACGGGTTGGGGTTGTTACAGTCTTCCCCTCTTAAAAGAGTTTGGTCCTCCAAACTCCAATTACCTTAGTTTTGATAAAACGCCGGATCTAGAGAGAACAAATCAGGGTATCTTCTCATCATATCTTCTTCAGTCTCCCAAGTTGCATAAGTCCCTCCGTGGTTTTGCCAATCAACCTTTACTAATGGAATTTCTTTATTTCTCAGTATTTTGATTCGGCGGTTAACAATCTGTATTGGCCGTTCTTCATAAGTAAAATCCTTTTTTAGAAGCAAATGAGTTGGTTTAATTACGTGGAACAGATCTCTCAAATATTCTCGAAGCATTGAGACATGAAAATCATTGTGCATATTCTCCATAATCGGAGGCAAGGCTACCCGATATGTCACCGGGTTGATTTTCTCAAGAATCTCATATGGTCCTACATATCTTGGTGCCGACTTTCATTTCACTCCAAATCGTGTTTGGCCTTTTATTGGAGTCACTTTTATGAACACATGATCCTCAACTTCGTATTCTCTATCTTTTCTTTGGACATATGCACAACTCTTTTTGCGGCTTTGTGTAGTTTTCAATATTTGTTGAATCAATTTCACATTTTCCGTTGTTTCTTGCACAAGTTCCGGTCCCAACAAAGGTCTGTCACCTACATCGGCCTAACAAATCAGAGAACGGCATTTTCTACCATACAAAGCTTCATAAGGAGCCATACCGATACTTGAATGGTAACTGTTGTTGTACACAAACTTAACCAATGGTAAGTGGGTCTCCTAATTGCCTTGAAAGTCTAGGACACACATTCTGAGCATATCTTCCAAAGTCTGTATCATTGTTTTTGATTGGTCGTCTGTCTATTGATGATATGCACTGCTCAGTCTTAACTCAATTCCCAAAGCTTGTTATAGTCTCTGCCAGAATCTTGAAGTAAACTTGGAATCTCTGTCAGACACTATGGAAACTGGAACTCTATGCAATTTCACAATTTCATTGACATACAAATTAGCCAACTTATCTGTATTATTCAAAGATTTAACAGGCAAAAAGTGGGCAGATTTAGTTAAATGACGAACAATTACCCAGATAGAGTCCATACCTCGGGAAGAGCGAGGCAACCCCACAATGAAGTCCATGGTAATATGCTCCCATTTCCATTCTGGTATCGGAAGCGGCTGAAGCAATCCAGCGGGTCACTAATGCTTGGCTTTAACTTGTTGGCAATTCAAACATCTAGCCACATAGTCAGCAATACTTTTCTTCATTCTAGGCCACCAGAAGTTTTGCTTCAAATCTTTGTACATTTTCGTATTACCCAGATGCATAGCAAAGTTAGAATTGTGAGCTTCAGTCATAATTTGTTTCCTCAAATCAAAACATTCCGGTGCACATAGTCGGTTATGAAATTTCAACACATTATTGTCAAACACAAATCCTGACCTTGGTTTTGAGTCAATCTCATCAACAATTTTCTTTAAGAACTCATTTTCACGTTGTTTTTCTCTAATTTCTTCAATAATTGCAGGCTGGGCAGAAATAGCAACTAAGACTCCACCTTGTTCATGCAACACAATTTTTATCCCATCTCTTTCCAAGTTACATAACAGTTCTTTCTGACCGGTGGCAATGGATTTTTAGCTCAAAGCATCTGTAACTTTATTGGCTTTTCCGTGATGATATGAAATTTGTAAGTCATAGTCCTTTATCAATTCCAGCCATCTTCTCTGTCTCATGTTCAATTCTTTTTGGGTAAAGAAATATTTCAAACTTTTATGATCAGTGTACACCTCACAAGTCACTCCATACGGATAATGGCGCCAAATCTTTAATGCAAAAACCACAGCTGCTAATTCAAGGTCATGAGTCGAGTAATTCTTTTCATGAGGGCGAAGTTGCCGAGAAGCATAAGCAATTACCGTACCATTCTACATTAGCACACACCCCAGACCCTTGTATGAGGCATCACTATAAATCTGAAACCCATCGGTTTCATTGGGCAATGTCAGAATTGATGCAATTACTAATCTAGTTTTCAGTTCTTAGAATCAAATGGTACATTTTTCTGGGTCAACTATGTCAATGGCATGGCAAGCTTAGAGAAGTCTCTCACAAATCTGCGATACTAGCCAGTAAACCCCAGAAAACTTCTAACTTCAGATACATTAGTTGGTCTTGGTCAGTTCACAATAGCTTCAATTTTCCGCTGGTCAACTAATATGCTATTTTTGTTGATTACATGTCCCAAAAATGCTACGCTGCCAAGCTAGAATTCACATTTGGAAAGTTTTGCATATAATTTCTTTTCTCTCAAAATCTGTACAGCAATTCTCAAATGATTTTCATGTTCTTCGCTGCTTCTGGAGTAAATCAGTATATCATCAATAAATACAATGATAAATTCATCAATAAATTATTTGAAAACCCTATTCATTAGGTCCATAAACATTGCAGGTGTAGGTGCTTTTGTTACCCCAAATGGCATTACCAAAAATTTGTAGTGTCCGTATCTAGTTCTGAATGTAATTTTCTCTATGTCGTCTACTTTAACTTTTAGTTGGTGATACCCAGATCTAAGGTCTATATTGGAGAACACTTGTGCCCCTTGGAGTTGGTCAAATAGGTTATCTATTTGATGTAATGGGTATTTGTTCTTAATAGTCACTTTGTTCAATTCCCAATAGTCTATACACAACCTTAAAGATCCGTCTTTCTTCTTGACAAACAAAACTGGAGCACCCCAAGGCAAAGTGCTCAGACGGATGAACTTTTTGTCTAAGAGGTCTTGGAGTTGAATTTTCAGTTCTTTCAATTCGGAAGTTGACTTTCTATATGGGGTTTTGGAAATCGGTTGCGTTCCAGGTATTACATCAATAGTGAATTCAATTTCTCTGTCAATTAAGTCTCCAGGCAATTCATTCAGAAACACATCAGGAAATTCACAAGCAATAGGGATAGTTTCCACATTAAGACTAGTAAAAGTCTTAGTCAAAACACAACACATATAGCCCTTACACCCCTTTCTAAGTAGTTTAACAGTTTTCATGGCAGAAATCAAATATGGGGAAGGAACTACCCCATTCCCAGCAAACACAAATTCAGGTAAACCAGGTGAACGAAATATAACAGATTTATTCACACAGTCAATAGTTGCACAGTACTTCATTAACCAATCCATACCCACTATGCAGTCAAAATGATCAATTCCCAAAGGTAATAAATCAACATACAATGTCACATCACCAATCACAATATCACATGCTGGATAAACATATGCACATACCGTAGAACTCCCAGACGGCGAAGACATAGACAATAAGTAGTTCATGGGTTCTAAAGGTCTAGCTAATTTCTAAGAAAAGGCATGCGACACAAATGAGTGTGTAAAACCAGAATTTATCAAAACATATGCATTTTGGGCACAGATGAAAATTATACCTGACACCACAAACTCGGTGTTCTGTATATTTCCAGGCACTAGTGTGGACACTCTTCCTTGCCTTAACGTCTCATTTCCAGTGTTACCTCTAGCATTAGTTCTGACATTTGACCTTGTTACAGAAGCAGATCCGGTTGAACATGTTGCGGGGCGATTGGCATTTTTCGACTGTAGCTCGGCTTGTTCGCGCCCCCTTTCGGAAGCTTGAAAAGAAGCCCTACAATTCGGACTCTCGTGGTTCTGAATCTAATCTCACAAGTGCAATGTGAAACTAATAAACACTAAAGAGTCCAAATCTGGCAAATCATTTTGAAAAATTGATTTTAAATCAAAAAGTGCCAAAAGTAGACTGTTTTGCCAGATACCGAGTCGCCACCTAAATATTTTATTTTGGAAAAATTTAGGAAACCCATGACTCGTGCCGAAGGCCACGTGTCCATCATCACCAAAGTTGCCTCGGCTTAGGAACTTAGGTACGAGAGGGGAAGGTCATGAATTGAGCACCCCCGCTCGCCCGATCAAAGATCGGCCTCTACTAATCATGATATAATTTTTTATAAACATTTTGTGCTCTTGTTCCGGTTATTAAACTAGCATTACTATGTGATGCGCACAAGCAAGTATAGTCTAGTTTGCTCAATTTGGAACAATTCAACTCATGTTTGTTTGCGAAAATGGTTTGAATTTGCCACCTCAAGTGGGCTTAAAGTTTGCGGATTTGCCACCAAACATAGTGGGCTTAAAATTGATTTGTCACTCAACAAAGTGGGCTTAAAATTTACATTTGTTGAATCGTTCCAATTCAAACAACAAGCCTTCATCTACAAGCATTCAAACAGTTTATTAAGTAAGCATTTAGCCTCATGGAAAGCATACTAATCATGGCAACATTCACACTCATGCAAGTATGCTAAAGCGTTAAAAACTCACCTAGTACTCCAAGCCAAAAAGATATGAGTTAGAAAAATATGCGTGATTCCTAACTATACAAGATGCCTAATGCAATACATACGAAGAATGCAATACATGCGAAGAATGCAATTAATAGGCTCGGCTACTAATATGGCATATGAAGCAATTTGATAACATGCGGTTGAACACGTATTCAAAGAATTATTGAAATGACAATGCAATTTGAATGATGTGCCGAGCCTCGGTGCATGCAATACGAATGAATGGATGCAAACATAAGGTATGCTAATTGAAACATGTCCTTAATCTAACCATAAAAAATGGGTAAATAAAAAGGAGAAAGATGTGGGATTGGAAGACATACACACGCACGCACGCACGCACACTTATTACAACAATTCACCCTTGCGAAAGAGGGTCCGAATGAATAAAAGCTAACTAGCTAGCTAAACTAAGCTAATTAAGCTAATTATTACAAAACTTGAATTAATTAACTAAACTAGTTTACTAATTATTACAACACAAATTAATTAGCTATAACTAACTAATTAAATAATTACAACACAAACTAATTGAATTACAACATAGGCTAATCATAGGCTAATTAAATTAAACTAATTAACAAGATAACTCGGCGCGGGATGCAAGGGAGGCCCATGCATGCTTGGTTTCCACTAGAAGAACATCCTCTGTTTGCCCCCAAATGCTTCTGTTTGCACAACCCTTGCACTGTTTCATTCTCCAGATCAACTTTACCATGTTTCATAAGCACATTGCTCAAAATTCATTGGTGGCCGACAGGCTAGAAGTGGTGGCCGGTCGGCCACCATTGAGGGGTTGCCGTCCATCACTGGTGGCCGGCAGGCCACTGATGATACACCATTTTTTGCTGCAATAGAGAGCACACAAGGCAAAGAAAAGATATTCTTATAGGTTGTTTGTACTGTGTATCACCCTTTATCATCAACACAAGCTCAAAAGAGTGATATATTTGGCCCTTAAACTATCAATCAAGTAATTTCCATGCATGATGGCTAAGGGACCAATTTGTACAAGTTCAATGAATGCAAAAACAAGACTCAAATGCCATCACCCTATAATGCATAATCAAAGGGCAACGAAGACCTAGGAAAGTGGCATATTTCATCACTTTTGAGTATGAAATGTCCCATTTCCCTTGCGTTCAAATTAACGTCCGATTTGAATACATGCAATGCAACACAAAGGAATGCTTATCTTGCCAATTTTGTTTACACATTTTAGTTACCAAATCATTATTTAATCAATTTGTCCATTGGTAAGTGTCCTCTAAGATGAAAGAAGTATCAACCAAGGGATAATGTAAGGCAAGAGAGAGATCATGCCGTTGATAATGAACCCTCAAAGAGGATTAAACCATTAGGCATGACCTCAATCTCAAGCTTAAAGGATCCCAAGCTTGAAACAACCCTCAAAAGCAAATGAAAGAGTGAAGCAAAGAGGAAGGTTGCAGAGTTTATAGTGTTGAAATGAAATGAAAAGCAACACCAAAAGATGCTATTAACTTAAACAAGAGGTGTCTAAGACCCTAAAACACCAACTTATGAGGACTATTACAAGACTCAAATGAACTAACCAGCCCAAAATAGAGCTAAAACAGGCTATTTCAGAAGCTAAAACATGCTAGACTTGAGCTAAGTTAAGCTAGAAAAATATGCTAACATATGGAGCTAACTAGGCATGTAAACAAGACACAAGGAGGGGAGGCTAACCCCTCCAAATTTGGACTTCAAAATGAATTTTTTTACCATTAAAAAACCTCTGAAATTCAGTGGTTAAAAGGCCCAAAAAAGTTGGTTTGAAAATGGTGAACAAAGGTGTAAAAGCTTTACAAGCAAAGAAGTAAGAAGGGTGAACCACCCCCTAACTGAAAATGGCCTCAAACCATCACCTTTAGGCCTTAAAAATAGAGTTTTTTACAGTTCAAAATTAGCCCAAAAATAATTAAAAGAGATGAAAAAAACAAGTATGCAAAACAAGTGTAAAAGGGAGTGTTATACCTTTTGAAGCTAGCAACAATTTGAGGCACAAAGTCAAGTCAAAAACACCTTCTACAGCTCCAAAAAGGCTTCCAAGGACCTCAGCTCAAAAGTGATCAAGTTTGATTAAGGAAGTGTATGCAAAAGTATAGGATTTGTGAGCAAATGTATACAAAATTGCAAGAGAAAGAGAGATAAATCTAGAGAGAGAGAGAGAGAGAGAGAGAATTTTGCTCCAAAATTTTCTAACCCTTTATAATGGGGGAGAAGGTCCCATATTTATAGAAAAATAAGCTTTTGGCTGAGTTATATCAGTCCATACACGTGTATGGTGATCAAGCCCATTGTGCCAACAGCTGGAACAGCTGTTAAGAAAATATCTGCAAAAAGGCATCAATGGCTAGCCGGCCACTAATGTGGCCGATCGACCACCAGTGATGGTCGGCAGCCTCAATTGATGGCCGGCAGCCACCAAGGGTTGCAAGCTTGAAGATTTTAGTCCAAAACAAAGCACAAAATGGATGGGGGTTTGAAGGTTCAAAGACAGGGCATTCCAATGAGGACTTCGGGCACCAAAACGAGCACAAATAGTCACAATCATCGAGTGCACAAACGATGATGTCTAAGTCTTAAGGACGGTCAAAAATGGGGTGTCTACACCGACCCAAGTGGACAAGCCTTCATCATATGGCCAACTTTGCCACATTGGTAACAGGCTCTAGATGCACGGTTGTAATAACCCTCGTCACTGCGTATCGATTAATTACTGATTACCGCTAAACTGAGACTGATTATGAGAAGTAATTGAACTGATTAAAATACTGAACTGCCTGACTAAAATCTGAAACTGATTGATTGACTGTATCTGTTTAAATGCATTTTCTATCTGTTGATTGTTAATTGATCTGTTCATGTCTTTGTGTTTAAATCGCTAATTGAAGGCCTTATCGGCAGCCGAACCGGAAATTGATTAGTGTTTTATAATCATCATAATTTATGTGATTTTATGGTGTAATTATCTGAAAATTGATTTGGTATGTTTTAATTAGATTAAAATAGGTTAAATAACATTGTATTACCAAGTGTATGTATTTACCAACTTGCCATTGTTAGTGGGCCCTTATTATAACATATTTGAGCCTACACTTAGCCAACACTTCTTCAGCCATTTCTTGAATTCCCACCGGAAATAGAGAGAGAGAGAGAGAGAGAGAGAGAGAGAGAGAGAGAGTCTTGAGAGAAGATTGCTCATCTAGAGAATTGGCTTGAAAGACTTGAAGGAATTGTAGGAGATTTGCCTAATTGAACTTCTACACTTGTAATTGAGGACCTAGGTAAGGAATTGAACCTCTCATTGTTGTATTTAAGATTGTTCTTACATGATTCATGTCAAATTTAGTGGATTGAGTCATGAAATAGCTTCATATGTTGAGTTGAGTTAGAATTCATGCATGCATGTTTACATCCTTGCATTTGGAAGTTGATTTCATGAAATTTGGTACATGCATGTTCATCTTATTGGTATAGTCCATGATTTCATCTTGTTTTGAAAAGAATTGGCTCACTAGAGCATGTTTTGAAGCTTGGAAATTGTTTAAAGTTCATGCATGTCATGTTTGTAGCATGTTCATGAAAATTTGGTTTGAAGTTGGATTTAATTGAAACACCCTTGGGCTTTGATTTATCAAATTGATCTTTGAAACATGTAATATTATGGGTTTTGAAGTGTTTTCCAGAAAATTAGCCCAAGAGGATCGAATTTGATGCATTTGAACTTGTTTTGAGCTTGGAAGTTCAAATCTGGAAATTCCAGATTTTGGACTCCCGCTCGAGCGGTGAAAGTGGCGCTCGAGCGGGAAATTCGTGCTCCCAGTACTTTGCACTGTTTTACAGTCCGCTCGAGCGGGGTAATTGGCGCTCGAGCGGGACCTTGTGTCTTACGCTCGAGCGGCTATCGAGCGCCCTATCGAGCGTGATTTTCACCCATCCAATACTTTTGATTGTTTTGCAGACCGCTCAAGTGGGGTAGGTGACGCTCGAGCGGGAACCTTTGTCTGCATGAACGCTCGAGCGGAGTAACCTACGCTCGAGCGGGACTCTGTTTTTCTGAAGGTTCTGAAAATGTTTTCTAAGTGCATCTTTGCATCCTCATCCCATCCTAGGCATTCTTAGGCCTAGTTTAAGACATCTTAATGAGGATATAGATGTAGAACACACCGAGGCAAATTAGGGATTAAGTTATTATCTTTCCCAAACTGTATAGCTTAGTGTGTGTTCAATCTGTAACTGTGTAGGGTTGGCTTCCGGAGACGCGTTCTAGCTTACTGTAGCCCAGAACTTTGTGAGTAACAATTGTGTAAAGATATGTTCAATAATGACTATCTTCTGAACAACTGAACTGTACTGCTTTCTGAACTGATATTGTTAACTAAATGAATGTATGTCCTATATTCTGAACTGTATTGTGGCATCCTTAGCAACTACTGTTTACTGCTACTGTTACAGAGATCTCTATCGGTTCCCTTGTTGGAACCACCACTGTTTACTGACTGATGGCCATCATTTACTGTCCGGTCTTTTAAGACCTACTGTTTACTGTACTGCTATGCTAATGGATGTACCACATATGATTGAATGACTGATGCACTGAATCAATGAATTGTTTTCATTACTGTAAGGACATTCATTCTTAACCCCTTTACGCATTATGTTATTCACTGGGCTTTAGCTCACTGCTCATATATATATGTAGGTGTACAGGGACCAGACCGGAGCTAGGAGCGTGGGGTAGATTCCCCTTTTTGTCAAGCCAACCATTGCGCCTCACTGCGAGGTTCCGAGCCTGCCAAGCTATGGCTTAGGGGTGTTTTATTTTTTTTCCCCGTTTGTCTCTGTAACTGTTTTGTCTACTGTATAGACTGATAACACTGTACTGTACTGTTTAATAGGGGTTAGATCTCTGTTCTGTTCTGACTGATTGTATATATTGTGCATACTATTCTGTACTGAGTTCATATGTATGTATGAAAAGTCTTTTTGCATACAGACTGTCACAGCTCACTGGATATTGTTTATTTACTGTATTGGCTTCCGCCAACCCTTATACTCTGTATTACTATATTACTGTTAAGCAGGCCTTCGGTAACTCGGATTACTGGCCGGTTACGGTGCTAAACCCATAGGGGCGGGTTTGGGTCGTGACAGAGTGGTATCAGAGCGATACTTAACCACGAGTTATACCACACACACGTGTCCAAATGAGCTATAGGGTGTCCTAGAAAAGTGATTAGGGCATTGCATGAGCATGATAAGTGTGTGACTATGACATGACTGAATATGTGCTAACGTGATAAACTGTTTAAGTATGCAACTGCTTATGTTTATAATTGTTATAACTGTTCATAGTGAAATGGATAATGCAAACATTGCAAATGAATCTGAATCCTCATCCTCTGAGGTAAGAATGGCCAGACTGGAAAGAATGATGGAACGAATAACTGAAAGACTAGATCAACAACAGAATCAACAACCCCCACCGCCTCCTCCGGTACAGCCGGAACAGAATGTGAATGTTAATGATGATGACATAATTGCTCTCACCCAGAAGTTCAGCAAAATGAAACCGCCATCCTTTCAGGGAGGCCTTGAACCGTTAAAGGCTGAAGCTTGAGTGCTTGAAACAGAAAAGTTGTTTAAAGTATTTCCGTGCTCTGAGGCGCACAAAGTGTTGCTAGCTACCTTCACCCTACAAGAAGAAGCTAGAAGGTGGTGGATGTTGATCCGTGACACAAATACTGTTATGACTTGGGCTCAATTCAAAGGAGCCTTCTTTGAAAAATACTTTCCCCAATGTGTCAGGGACAGAAAAGTGACTGAGTTTGAACAGCTGAGACAGGGTGCAATGTCTGTTGCTGAATATGAAACAAAGTTCACCGAGCTTGCTAGATATGCACCACATATGGTGGACACCGACTACAAGAAGCCCAGAAAGTTTGAAGGCGGCCTTAATGTGGCAATACTCGACAGAATAAGTGTTTTAAAGTTACCGACCTATGTAGGTGTTCTTGACCGAGCATTGATGGCCGAGTCAAACATCGAAGCAGTGAGACAATCTGAAACACCAGCGTCAGAATGGCGTGGTAAAAGGCAGGGTTTTAAGTTCAAGAAGGGCAAGAACAACCCACTAAACAAAAAGCAAAATACGGGGTCAACAACTAGCCCCAGCCAAGGGAGTGGTTCCATTCCGCCCTGTTCCGAATGTGGAAAAAACCATAAGGGAGTCTGCTATAAAATTTCTGGTGCTTGTTACAGGTGTGGCAAGGTGGGCCACATGGTGAAAGATTGCCCCTCTGCACCTCAGGGCAATAGCAAAGCTACACCAAGTGTGGCGGCATCAACTGTTGCACCAAAATCGAACCCTAAAGCTACCAGGAAAGAGCCTATGAGGCAGGGCTGAGTGTTCGCCCTAGTACCGGGAGACGTCCAAAATACCGAGACCGTAGTGTCAGGTATTCTTTCTATTTGTGCTCAAAATGCATATGTACTGATTGATTCGGGGTCTACACATTCTTATGTATCGTATGCTTTTTCGCGAAAATTGAATAGACCCTTAGAACCCATGAATTACTTGTTAGCTGTATCTTCACCTGTTGGGGGATCTGTGACATGTGCATTTATGTATCCCGCTTGTGAGATTATTGTTGGGGATAGGCATCTGTTTATTGATTTACTGCCATTGAACATTGATCATTTTGATGTAATATTGGGGATGGACTGGTTAACGAAATATCATGCCACCATAAACTGTGTAACGAAACAAGTAGTTTTCCGTCCACCGGGTTTGCCCGAATTTGTGTTTAATTGGAGTGGAGTAGTACCTCCTCCGTATTTGATTTCATCTGTGAAAGCTGTTAAATTGATTAGAAAGGGGTGTAAAGGATATCTGTGTTCTGTATTGACTGTATCTACTGATGATAATGCTAATGTGAACAGCATTCCCATAGTCAGAGAGTTCCCAGATGTTTTTTCGGATAATCTGCCAGGGGATTTGATTGACAGGGAGATTGAATTCACCGTTGATGTGATTCCGGGAACACAGCCAGTATCTAAAGCTCCTTACCGAATGGCTCCAACTGAATTGAAAGAATTCAAAGTGCAACTGCAAGAACTGTTAGACAAAAAGTTCATCAGGCCCAGTACTTCACCGTGGGGTGCACCTGTCTTATTTGTAAAAAAGAAAGACGGCTCACTGAGACTGTGTATTGACTACCGTGAACTGAATAAGGTAACCGTGAAAAATAAATACCCATTGCCTCGTATTGATGACTTGTTTGATCAGTTACAGGGTGCTCAAGTTTTTTCTAAGATTGATCTCAGATCCGGATATCATCAACTAAAAGTTAAACCAGAAGACATTGATAAAATTGCTTTTCGAACGAGGTATGGACATTATGAATTTTTAGTTATGCCTTTCGGAGTTACCAATGCACCTGCTGCATTTATGGACCTCATGAACAGAATCTTTAAACCATACCTTGATGACTTTATTGTTGTATTCATTGATGACATTCTGATTTACTCCAAGACTAGAGAAGAACATGAACATCATCTGAGACTTGCCCTGCAGACCCTAAGAGAACAGAAACTCTATGCTAAACTGTCTAAATGTGAATTTTGGCTTGATCATGTTATGTTTTTGGGGCATGTTGTTAGCAAAGACGGAATTTCTATTGATCCGCAGAAAATTGAAGCCGTAGTAAACTGGCCTAGACCGACAAATGTGACAGAAGTTCGAAGCTTTTTGGGACTAGCTGGATATTACAGAAGATTTGTCAAAGATTTCTCCAAAATTGCCTTACCATTGACACAATTGACTTAGAAGGGGATATCATTTGACTGGACTGACCAAAGGGAATCAGTATTCCAAGAGTTGAAAACTCGACTTGTGACTGCATCTGTTCTTACCCTACCTTCAGGTACGGATGGTTATACTGTTTTTAGTGATGCTTCTCATAAGGGTTTGGGATGTGTTTTAATGCAGAATGGGAGAGTTATTGCTTATGCTTCCCGACAACTGAGACCACATGAAAAGAACTACCCGACCCATGATTTGGAACTTGCTGCAGTAGTATTTGCACTGAAAATCTGGCATCACTACCTCTATGGGGCCACATGTGAAGTATACACCGACCACAAGAGCCTGAAATATTTTTTCACACAGAAAGAACTAAACATGAGACAGCGGAGATGGCTAGAACTGATTAAAGACTATGACCTACAGATTCTGTATCACCCGGGAAAAGCCAACACCGTTGCCGATGCTCTAAGCCGGAAAACAATTGGAAATTTAGCCTGTTTGCTCACTGGACAGAAAGAGTTGCTTTATGACCTTGAAAAATCTGAAATTGAAGTTGTTTTGAGAGAACAAGGTGGAACACTAGCTGCTATTTCTGCTCAACCGGCATTGATTGAAGAAATTAAAGAGAAACAGCAATTGGATGACTTCTTGAAGAAGATCATCGAAGAAAGGGAATCTAAACCAAGACTGGGTTTCGAATTTGAAAACAATGTACTGAAATTTCAAGAAAGACTGTGTGTACCGAATGATTCTGAATTGAAAAGAAGAGTTCTGCAAGAAGGCCACAATTCAAAACTTTCTATCCATCCAGGGAATACGAAAATGTACCAAGATCTAAAACAGAATTTCTGGTAGCCGGGAATGAAGAAAGAAATTGCTGATTTTGTATCAAAATGTCTTCATTGCCAACAAGTTAAAGCGGAACATCAGCGACCCGCAGGCTTACTGCAACCCTTACCCATACCAGAGTGGGAATGGGAGCATATCACGATGGATTTTATCGTTGGATTGCCTCGCTCTAGAAAAGGTATGGATTCGATTTGGGTTATTGTTGATAGACTGATTAAATCTGCTCACTTCCTACCTGTCAAGACAATTTATAATGCGGACAAGTTGGCTGCAATTTATATTGATGAAATTGTTAGACTGCATGGAGTGCCTGTGTCTATTGTTTCTGACAGGGATTCGAAATTTACATCGAGATTTTGGCAAAGCTTACAGACTGCATTGGGTACTGAACTGAGACTGAGTAGTGCCTATCATCCTCAGACAGATGGCCAGTCAGAGAGGACCATCCAGACTTTGGAGGATTTATTGAGAATGTGTGTCCTGGATTTTCAGGGAAATTGGGAAAGCCATTTGCCATTGGTTGAATTCGCCTACAATAACAGTTATCATTCAAGTATTGGTATGGCGCCTTTCGAGGCATTGTATGGCAGAAAATGTAGATCTCCGATTTGTTGGGCAGAAGTTGGAGATGGGCCTTTGCTTGGACCTGAGATTGTGTATGAAACGACTAAGAAAATGAAACTGATACAGCAGAGACTGAAAACTGCACAGAGCCGACAGAAACGTTATGCAGATGTCAGAAGACGAGACAGAGAATATGAAGTGGGTGATCACGTTTTTGTGAAAGTGACATCGATGAAAGGCCAGACTCGTTTTGGAGTCAAAGGCAAGTTAGCGCCAAGATATGTCGGACCATACGAGATCATTGAGAAAATCAATCCGATGACGTATCAAGTTGCGCTTCCTCCTAAAATGGAGCATATGCATAACGTCTTCCACATTTCTATGTTGAGGGACTACCTCCGGGATCCTTTCCATGTGATAGAGCCTACTCGTATAGTGCTGAGTGATGATTACACGTACGAGGAACGGCCTATACAGATTGTAAACAGACGGATCAAGAAGTTGAGAAACAAAGAGATCCCGTTAGTGAAAGTTGACTAGCAAAACCATGGTGGCGTGTATGCCACTTGGGGAAGGGAAGATGACATAGCCAAGAGATATCTTGAATTGTTTCCACTGGATCCTGTTTTCTTCCAGAATGAAGGTAACTCGAGTTTAGAGGACTAAACTCTTTTTAAGGAGGGAAGACTGTAATAACCCTCGTCACTGTGTATCGATTAATTACTGATTACCGCTAAACTGAGACTGATTATGAGAAGTAATTGAACTGATTAAAATACTGAACTGACTGACTGAAATCTGAAACTGATTGATTGACTGTATCTGTTTAAATGCATTTTCTATCTGTTGATTGTTAATTGATCTGTTCATGTCTTTGTGTTTAAATCGCTAATTGAAGGCCTTATCGGCGGCCGAACCGGAAATTGATTAGTGTTTTATGATCGTCATAATTTATGTGATTTTATGGTGTAATTATCTGAAAATTGATTTGGTATGTTTTAATTAGATTAAAATAGGTTAAATAACATTGTATTACCAAGTGTATGTATTTACCAACTTGCCATTGTTAGTGGGCCCTTATTATAACATATTTGAGCCTACACTTAGCCAACACTTCTTCAGCCATTTCTTGAATTCCCACCGGAAATAGAGAGAGAGAGAGAGAGAGAGAGAGAGAGAGTCTTGAGAGAAGATTGCTCATCTAGAGAATTAGCTTGAAAGACTTGAAGGAATTGTAGGAGATTTGCCTAATTGAACTTCTACACTTGTAATTGAGGACCTAGGTAAGGAATTGAACTTCTCATTGTTGTATTTAAGATTGTTCTTACATGATTCATGTCAAATTTAGTGGATTGAGTCATGAAATAGCTTCATATGTTGAGTTGAGTTAGAATTCATGCATGCATGTTTACATCCTTGCATTTGGAAGTTGATTTCATGGAATTTGGTACATGCATGTTCATCTTATTGGTATAGTCCATGATTTCATCTTGTTTTGAAAAGAATTGGCTCACTAGAGCATGTTTTGAAGCTTGGAAATTGTTTAAAGTTCATGCATGTCATGTTTGTAGCATGTTCATGAAAATTTGGTTTGAAGTTGGATTTAATTGAAACACCCTTGGGCTTTGATTTATCAAATTGATCTTTGAAACATGTAATATTATGGGTTTTGAAGTGTTTTCCAGAAAATTAGCCCAAGAGGATCGAATTTGATGCATTTGAACTTGTTTTGAGCTTGGAAGTTCAAATCTGGAAATTCCAGATTTTGGACTCCCGCTCGAGCGGTGAAAGTGGCGCTCGAGCGGGAAATTCGTGCTCCCAGTACTTTGCACTGTTTTACAGTCCGCTCGAGCGGGGTAATTGGCGCTTGAGCGGGACCTTGTGTCTTACGCTCGAGCGGCTATCGAGCGTGATTTTCACCCATCCAGTACTTTTGACTGTTTTGCAGACCACTCGAGCGGGGTAGGTGACGCTCGAGCGGGAACCTTTGTCTGCATGAACGCTCGAGCGGAGTAACCTACGCTCGAGCGGGACTCTGTTTTTCTGAAGGTTCTGAAAATGTTTTCTAAGTGCATCTTTGCATTCTCATTCCATCCTAGGCATTCTTAGGCCTAGTTTAAGACATCTTAATGAGGATATAGATGTAGAACACACCGAGGCAAATTAGGGATTAAGTTATTATCTTTCCCAAACCGTATAGCTTAGTGTGTGTTCAATCTGTAACTGTGTAGGGTTGGCTTCCGGAGACGCGTTCTAGCTTATTGTAGCCTAGAACTCTGTGAGTAACAATTGTGTAAAGATATGTTCAATAATGACTATCTTCTGTACTGCTTTCTGAACTGATATTGTTAACTGAATGAATGTATGTCCTATATTCTGAACTGTATTGTGGCATCCTTAGCAACTACTGTTTACTGCTACTGTTGCAGAGATCTCTGTCGGTTCCCTTGTTGGAACCACCACTGTTTATTGACTGATGGCCATCATTTACTGTCCGGTCTTTTAAGACCTACTGTTTACTGTACTGCTATGCTAATGGATGTACCACATATGATTGAATGACTGATGCACTGAATCAATGAACTGTTTTCATTACTGTAAGGACATTTATTCTTAACCCCTTTACGCATTATGTTATTCACTGGGCTTTAGCTCACTGCTCATATATATATATGTAGGTGTACAGGCACCAGACCGGAGCTAGGAGCGTGGGGTAGATTCCCCTTTTTGTCAAGCCAACCATTGCGCCTCACTGCGAGGTTCCGAGCCTGCCAAGCTATGGCTTAGGGGTGTTTTATTTTTTTCCCCGTCTGTCTCTGTAACTGTTTTGTCTACTGTATAGACTGTATAGACTGATAACACGGTACTATACTGTTTAATAGGGGTTAGACCCCTGTTCTGTTCTGACTGATTGTATATATTGTGCATACTGTTCTGTACTGAGTTCATATGTATGTATGAAAAGTCTTTTTGCATACAGACTGTCACAGCTCACTGGACATTGTTTATTTACTGTATTGGCTTTCGCCAGCCCCTGTACTCTGTATTACTATATTACTGTTAAGCAGGCCTTCGGTAATCTCGGATTACTGGCCGGTTACGGTGCTAAACCCATAGGGGCGGGTTTGGGTCGTGACAACGGTAACACACTCCTCTATGCTTCCTACCACAATTAGGGCAGTTTGGAATTGGTCCGCTACTCTGACTAGAGTTACTGGAAGATCTCGTGTTTTGTTTCTTGTTTCCAAAGGAGTTGTCCTTTCTAAACTTGTTCCCTGACCTCTTAGTTCTCCATTCTGTTGTTTTTGGGGCCTTGCTTTGTTTCATAGCTGCTAAGGTAGCTTCTGCCATTAATGTTCTATCTAGTACTTCCACATATGTAGGCAACTTCAAGATGCGAACTCGGTCAAACACTTCCAACATCAAACCTCCCTCAAATTTTCGTGCCTTCTTATAGTCTGTATCCACCATATAAGGAGCAAATCGAGCTAATTCCGTGAATTTAGCCTCATACTCGGCTACAGACATGTTACCTTGCTTGAGTTCTTAAAATTCAGAAACTTTACAGTCCCGGAAGTACTGAGGAAAGTACTTATTGTAGAAAATCTCGTTAAATTGAGACCATGTTATGTTCCCATTATTATTTCGGATTAGCAACCACCATCTGCGGGCTTCATCTTTTAAAATATAGGTGGCCAATAGAACTTTCTGAGTCTCAGAGCAGGTAAACACTTCAAATAGTTTCTCCATTTCGAGTAACTATGTCTCTGCCTTTAAGGGTTCAATAACACCCAAGAAAGTCGGTAGTTTCATCTTCATGAACTTTTGAGTTAAATTTATAATATCATTGTTATCCGGCTCAACTTGGACCGGAGGGGGCAGAGGAGGCGGATGTTATTGCCATTGCTACTGTATCATTGTTTCAGTTAGAGTTGCAAGCATTTGTTCCATTTGGCTCATCCGAGCCTTGGAAGATTCATCTATTCCATCACTTCTTGTATTTTTCATTGCTATAGGTAAACAGGACAAAAATAAACATAGGCAAATAGTTCTTTTCGCAATATTAGGCACATTTATTCCCAGTTCATTCATTTCAATTTTTTGTGTTCATGTTCAAATTTAGTTTCCACATTTACAGAAATTAACACACACACTCGTAGCAAATGAAATGTCCCTAATTCTTTTCCAGGACATCCTATAGCTCATATGGACTTGTGTGTGCGGTATAACACGTTGTAGACATCCCCGAACGTCCCGGGAGGGAATCCCGTTTTGTTCATTTGGCTCACTACAGTTCAGGACTCAATGTCACGGTCCTGTATCTAATCTCACAGAGTGTAATGCAAGACCGATGAATCATCAAAGAGTCCAAATCCGGCAAATCGTTTTTTTGAAAAATAGATTTTTAGAAAGAAGTGCCAAACATGGACTGCTTTGCTAGATACAGAGTCGCCACCTAAATATTTATTTTGGGGGGAATTTAGGAAACCCTGACTCGTTGCCTAAGGCCACGTGTTCGTCATCACCAAAGTTACCTCAACTCGGGGAATTTGAGTACGATTGGGGGAAGGTCACTTCGTGAGCACCCCCGCTGCCCGATCGAAGATCGGCCTCTACTAAACATGATATCGAGTTTTTGAAAACACATGTGCTCTTATTCCGGTTTATTAGCCTAGAATTACTATGTGATGCGCGCAGCATACAAGTATAGACTGGATCGCCTGAGTTGGAACAAAACATTTCATGTTTGTTTTTGAAAGCGGTTTGCTACTCGCAAGTAGGCTAAAATGCGGATTTTGCCACCCTCAAGTGGGCTTAGAAAACATGGTGATTTGCCACTATCTAGTGGGCTTAAAACTCGCAATCAATGAATTGTTCCCATTCAGATAATCCAACCTCCACCCACAGGCATTCATGCAGTTATATCACATAAGCACTTAGCCTCATGGTAAGCATGCTATCATGGCAGTCACTCACACATATGCAAGGATGCTAAAGCATAAACACTTACCGAGTACTCCAAGCCAAAGAAAGAAGCTAATTAGAAATCATGCATGAATCCTAACTATGCTGAGATGCCTAATGCAACACATACAGGTATGCAACTAAGATAGGCTCGGCTATTCTAAGATGGCATATGAAATGCAACAAATGATACCCCGTATTCAACTCGGAATTGAAATACAATGCAGTTAGTATGATGCGCCGAGCCCGGTGCATGCAATACAGATGAATGAATGCAAACATGCGAACATATAGACGCTAATTGAAACGTGCCCTAAACTAACCATCATAAGCTGGTAAATAAAAGGGAGAAAGACGTGGGGTTGGAAGACATGCATCACACACATACGCACACTTATTACAACATTGCCCTCCTCTGAGGGTCCGAATAAATAATACAGACCGAATAAATAATTAACTACTCTAGCTAATTAAATATTACAAAACCCTAATTAATTAACAAATTAACTAAGAAACGAAATAAACTAGTATGCAGATCTATGGACCGCCTCAGCTCTATTCTGAATGATGAAAGATGTATGCATGCTCGAGTCGCCTTGTTGGGAAATTTCTCGCGATGCCCCGATTTGCCTCTGTTTGCAATTGATCCCGGAATATTGTACAAAGCTCTAGAAAGCTACTCGTTTCTGGTTTGCTGCAATAGAGAGCAAGAAAGGGGCATGGCAAAGTATTTTCAACATATGTATGCATGACCACTCTCCCCGTCATTGCATAAGCTCTAGGAAGTGTAGTCCTCGATCCTCGTGCCACCAATCACGCATCCCGATGCATGATGGCCGAGGAGTCAAATTGCACGAATCAATATGAAATGGATGCACACATAAACACAACAAGGCCTAGACTCCATCATAGGTAATCTGGAGTGTCGGCGACCGAAAATTGAGACACGTTTCGTCACTTTGAGTACGAAACGCCCCTCGTTTTCCGTGTTTGGACTAACCCTACTCCAAACACAATGCAATAAGATGGCATACACAATGCGACTAACATGCAACCTAAATGCAATGCGACTAAATGATGCAAACATGCAGAGAATGACATGCAAACATGCTACTAGCATACACAATGCTATGAACTACATGGCATACTCGATGCAAGACACTTTATGCAACAATATGACAACATATGATTATCATACACAATGCGAATATCGAATGGCATACTCGATGCAACGAACTACATGGCGTGCGCAATGCTATGACTAGAATGGCATACACAATGCAAGATGGACTTAAACCAAGACGGGTGAGCCTCAGCCACACCCAAATCAGTGGCCAAACATGATGGAATGAAAGGTAGGAACACTCATGCAAACATGCCCAATGCAAGGGACCGAACCTAAGGCATCGAATGCCACTCTACCAAAGCATGGCAAGGGATGACATATGGCATACAATGACAAAAATTCCAGCTCTGAAATAGCATACAAGATGGTCCCGAAACATGCAAACACCTCACCCGATGCATGCTAGATGACCCGAATACCGAAACTAGTGGAATGGATTACACTATAGGTACGCAAAACAATGCTCAAATGATGAAACTAACCCCAAACAGTCCCTATGCAGACCAAAATCAGTGGCTAAATGTGTTGGGATGGTGGCTCGGAATGTATTCAAATGAAGCTCATGCAATGGCCGGTAAATGAGGCATTCAAGCATAACTCTCAAACGCATTTAAAGAGTGAAAATTATGGGAATATGGCATACATGTAAGCTCTGAAATATGATGTGCAATGGCCCCAAAACATGAAAACACTATATGCATATGATGGACCTCAAAACTCAAAGTTAAGCATGGATATTGTACTACAAGCATGCAAAACAAGCATCATTCGACCATGAGACCCAAAAATAGAGCTAAGGCAGTCCAAAACATGCACGAAATCAGTTTAAGGCAAGGCCAAAATATGCTAGGAAAGGCGGCCAAAACATTATACAAAATAAGGTAGTGAACCATGACTTACACTACAACTATATGAAGCATGTGAAGGACTACCAAACCAGCCAAAAACAGAAACATGGCATGCCAAAATATGACCAAAAAACCACTGGAACTCAGTCAACACATGCTAGGATGAGGTGCTCCTTTGAAAGGCTATGCAAGGGGTTACTCTACACGTGCAAGATAGACATCAAAAATGGAAAAACCACCTCTGGACAGAGGTCATGCAGGTCATAAAACTCACAAATAATAGCCTGAAACATGGCTTGAAAACATGCAAATAGGGGCTCCTTTGTAAGGCCAAGAAAGCTAGTAAACAAGACAAGGGGTGAGAGGATCGCCCCTCTCTGATTTTGATGCTCAAAAACACATAATAACCACTGAAAATTCACTGGATTTCAGTGGTCAAAAGGGCCAACAAAGCTCAACACAAAAGCCCTAATGCATGGCTCAAAACAAAGAGAAATGAAGCATGCAAAGGGGGTAGATGACCCCCAACAGAAAAGAGGTCTTAAACAAACATGTTAAGAAGCTTAAAACAATAATTTTTTCAGTTTATGACAACGCCCAATATGCTTTCAAATGGAGCTAAGATGTGAAGCAAAATAATGCTTAAAAGGGGGAAATGAGTGTTACCCTTGTAGAGAAGATCTCCAGCAGCTTCTGGACCAAAGTAGCAAACCTTCAACCTCTGAAAACTAGCTCCAAGGTGCTTGGATGGATGGTGGAAGGGTTAAGCTAAGGGTTGGTGTGCAAAGGGCCAAGAACTATGGAGTATTTGAGCACAAAAGAGAGAGATATAGAGAGGTGTATATTGTATGCCTTAGAAGCAAAGTCTCAACCCTTGCAATGGAAGAGGACCACTTCCTTTATAGAGGAGAGGGGCTAAAGCTTCCTCAAGAAGCTTAAAACCAAGCTTAAAGATCCTCCATACACGTGTATGGAGGATCAAATTTTGAGGCTTCCAGCTGGCACAGCTGGCTAACACTCAGTGAGACAAAAAAAGGAGAAAGCTGGCTGACCAGTTCAGGTGGTCGGCCGACCCCTTGCCCTGGTCGGCCAACCAGGTTCAAAAGGGTCAAACATCAAAAGTTGGTCGGCAGCCCTGATTGGTGGTCTCCCAGGTGAAAGCAACTCAGTGGTGGTATGGGAAACCAGAAAAAGTGGCTCAAAAACCAAGGAGACCAGCTTCCTGACAAGAAAATTGGCCGGCGGGAGAAGAGGTGGTCTCCAAGAGAAAAGGTGGTCTCCCACCCTTGTACCACCTTCCAAACAATGAAAATAGGGTCTACACCAAGAATGAACCAAGACGGATGCAAAACGAGGGTTCGGGAGCCAAAACGCACAGCCGGGTGCCCTGAAAACTGACTGTTAAGCATCGAAAGTGGCGCGTGACCACGAAGGTGGTCTCCCGGGCCACAGTGTCCCTCTAGAGAGAGAAAACAAGGTGTGTGTCAAAAACCGGAGCAAACAGAGAAAGTTAAGCGGTCCCGAACCGAGGCGCATGGCCGACGGCTCCGAAAATCGGAAACTGGTCTCCAAACGGGAACAGTGGTCCACGACCACGAAAAGTAGCCTACGGCCACTGAGAGATGGTCTACGAGACCTCTCCCTCCCTTCGGGAAGAGAAAACAGAACCTGGTTCGCAAACCGAGGCAAAGCACAAAAGAGTCCCGAAGTCTGGAGACAAGGCTCTCAGCCGAGACTCCGTAACCTCAGAACGAGCACAATATGCGCAATCACCGAGCGCTCAATTGATGATGTCTGAGTCTTAAGGCTGGTCAAAAATGGGGTGTCTACAGTTGCCCCTCTTTGACAGAACTCGGAAGTGATACGTGACGGGAGTGAATATCAAAGCCCAGAGACGACCCATTTTTAATAAGGCCGAAGACTTAGACAAACAGGCAAGATAAATGAAGAGATGTGTCCGTAGGCGCGCCCGCAGGAAGGGGGCAAAATGTAAAACGATATGCACAAAGCCGAATGTAACTCATGACGATGCAAAGCAGCAAGTTGTAATGAAGCAAATATTCACAATAGATGCAACAATTCTAAGCGAGAATGCAAGGCGAAACTACATTTCATGCAGTAAGAGTGTAAGAGAATTACAATTCTCGCTACGTCTCACACGAAGAAGATACAATACCTGTGCGGCTCGTCTGGTCGCACCAGCTTCAAATGAACCGTACATACAATATCGTGCCTGCAAAAGAAAGAAGCTTAACAAGCACAACATAGTTAGCAACATATGGTCAATGCTATATCGAACGGAGACAAACATGGTGTTAGCGACAAAAAGTGCATCGCAATGCGAGAGAAACGTGTGCGGTGACGCAAGTTAAGCATGGAGGGCATGACAATACCAATGAAACGTGCGTGACAATGCAAGTGATGCGCATAATGATGCAAGTGACGTGCATAACAATGCAGGATGAATGCAACTTCAAAAGCGTATTTGAAACAAAACGTCGAGCAAAGAAATGTAAGCCTCGATGAGGGCGACTCAAATGTGACCTCCGGTTTACCTCTCGGAGGGGGCGCAACGTACTAAAAAATGATAGACCTTACTCTTGGCGAGTAACGACGAACCATACGTCGAAGGTCAGATTTGAAGTTCCCGCGAAAGGATTTCGCGCCGAAAAGTGCACTTTCCTTGTACTTTCTCGAGAGCCGGGGACTCCGATCACCACCAAAATTTGCAGGGAGAACAAAGAGGCATTGGAGACCACACAGGAGGGCCACCGACCACCCTAGAGAGCCACCGACCAGGTTTGGTGCAAAGGGGTGGTCGGCCTACCAGAAAAGGTGGGTGGCCGACCACCTTGCCAAAAACAGGGGCAGTTTTGTCCTTTTGCACTTGTTTCTTTAAATACACTTGGCCAAAGCACTTTTGCTCACACCTTCAGATCCGAAATCAGCTCTCCTCCCTTCCTAGACCATTTTCTCTCCCAGATCTGCTCTTTATACACGTTTTCCAACGCCCCACGCAAAGTTGTTTCGCGAAATTTTTCAGTTTTCTTCACTTTGGACCGATTAAAATTTGATTTTGGAGCTTCTTTCTCCATTTTCACCACTTGAGGTAAGTTTGTCTCGACATTTGGAACATTTCTCGGGAGTTGACTTTTGTTGACTTTTTCATTTTCCGAGAGTTGACTTTTGTTGACTTTTTCCAATTTTGGCTCATTTTGCTCATTTTGGCTCCTTTTTGCAGATTTCTCGAAATGGCAGGTCATCTTCCTCATGGCGGAGGTCCTCCAGGTGCCGAGGGTGAGTCGGACATCATGTCATTGCCCTCAAGAGTTCGACCCTTTGATCCCTAGAGGTACGACCCTTTGGAGCACATCCTTCCCCCGAGTGTTTTCTACCGTTTCACTGACTTTGATCGCCGGGCGCCCGCAGACCTGCTGTTACGGGAGCCAGAGTCCCACCTCTCTTACCAGGCACGAGAGGTACGTACTTTATTTTTACATTTTCTGCAATGTATTCTGCATTTCTTGAGCATTTTATGCTTTTGCTATGTATGCTTATCCGCTCATTCTGAACACATTTGCGCACCATACTTCTGCTTATTTTAGCATATATCTCACAACACAGACTTTCGTTGAGTTGGCACACAACTTGTTCTGAACACTTAGTCTATAATATAGCATTCTGTTTGTATTTTGAACACACAGCTCAATCACTCGAATTTCTGAACACGCAGCTCATACTTCTTATTGTGAACACGCAGCCCACAGTTTTTGAAAGTTGAACAGGCAGCCCAGACTCTTGATTATGAACACACAGCCACATTTTCTGAAATTTGAACACGCAGCCCAAACTCTTGATGGTAAACACACAGCCCACGGTTTTTGAAAGTTGAACACGCAGCCCAAACTCTTGATTATGAACACACAGCCCACGTTTTCTGAAATTTGAACACGCAGCCCAAACTCTTGATGGTGAACACACAGCCCACGTGTAGACACCCCATTTTTGACCGCCCTTAAGACTTGGGCACTACTGATGGTTTACTTAGTGGTGAAAGTTGTGCAGTGCAACGGTTCGATTTCTTCGGCAAGGAGAGGGTCAAATCCCAACTTCATATCCCTTTTTGGACCAAAACTATCTTGATCAAAAGATTTTGAGACCTTGAAACCCTCTCTTTCAAACTATTTTTGAAATAAAGTTCCTACGATGTTCCGACGCTCGCATTTTGTTAAATGTTGCATTTTTTTCGAACCCTCCGAGCGAGGGCACAATTGTAATAAGTGTGCGTGTGTGTGATGTATGTCTTCCAACCCCACGTCTTTCTCCCTTTTATTTACCAACTTATGATAGTTAGTTTAGGGCATGTTTCAATTAGCATACTTATGCTCGCATGTTTGCATCCATTCATCTGTCTTTCATGCACCGGGCTCGGCGCATCATACTAACTGCATTGTATTTCAATTCCAAAGTTGAATACATGTTAGCTATAGCATTTCACATGCCATCTTTAGAATAGCCGAGCCTATCTGTAGTTGCATTTTGCATGTGTTGCATTAGGCATGTCAGCATAGTTAGGATTCATGCATGGATTTCTAACATAGCTTCTTTCTTTGGCTTGGAGTACTAGGTAAGCTTTTATGCTTTAGCATCCTTGCATGTGTGTGAGTGACTGCCATGATAACATGCTTACCATGAGGCTATGTGCTTATGTGATATACCTGCCTGAATGCCTGTGGGTGAAGGTTGGATTATTTGGATTGGAACAATCCATCGACTGTGAGTTTTAAGCCCACTTGAGAGTGGCAAATCATCTTGTTTTCTAAGCCCACCTGAGGGTGGCAAATCCACGTCTTAGCCTACTTGCGAGTAGCACCATCAAACCGTTTTTCGAAATAAACATGAAATGTTTTGTTCCAATTCAGGCGATCCAGTCTATACTTGTATGCTGTGCGCATCACATAGTAATTCTAGGCTAATAACCGGAATAAGAACGCATAATGTTTTCAAAACTCGATATCATGGTTAGTAGAGGCCGATCTTTGATCGGCCGAGCGGGGGTGCTCATGAAGTGACCTTCCCTAATCGTACCCAAGTTCCCGAGCCGAGGCAACTTTGGTGATGACGGACACGTGGCCTTAGGCAACAAGTCAGGGTTTCCTAAATTTTTCAAAATAAAATATTTAGGTGGCGACTCTGTATCTGGCAAAGCAGTCAATGTTTGGCACTTCTTTCAAAAAATCTGTTTTCAAAAACGATTTGCCGGATTTGGACTCTTTGATGATTCATCGGTCTTGCATTGCACTCTGCGAGATTAGATACAGGACCGTGACATTGAGTCCTGAACTGTAGTAAGCCCAAATGAACAAAACGGGATTTCCCTCCCGGGACGTTCGGGGACGTCTACAGTTTCTGGCGTCTCTACTGGGGAGTTAGAGAACTTGACTCGAACTCATGATATCTTGTATGCGGGCTCTGCCACGACGGGAACACAAACCCCGATTTTACCAGGGCACCCTTTTGACCATTCGACCTAGTGCATATCGAAATCCATAGTGACCATTCCAAACTAGGACAGGTTGCTTACCCGATTATAGGTTGTTTGAAGCCGCTGCGTGCGTAGTGAACCCTAGTTCTTGACAAAATAGGACAGGGAAACCCTACCCCTCCATAGGGGTGTTTTTGGCTCTCACTTGTTTGTTATGTGCTTTTAGAGTGTGCCTCTACAAGGAATGCATGTATCAGTTTGTAAGTCTGGGCATCAGGCCTGAGGGCACTAATATTTGGGAATCAGTTTTACTTGAGGGTATCAGTTTACGAGCAGAGTTTTGGGGAGAATTCAATAGCGAGCACAGTCGTTCAGCTATGCTCAAATCTGTTCTGTGAAATCAGGCTGAGATGCTGCCTGTTTTCTCTTTTGCTAGGTAGTCCTGGAATCATAGCTTCAAAAGGCTCTAATATCCCCCGGGTACATTGGACTAGTGCTGATAGACTTTGTCCAGTCAGAGACTCAGTTCAGAGCAGCCAGTGTTTTCCTTCGCTGAGGCAAGGCAGAGAAAGGCCAGTCAAGGCTCACCGGTTCATCTGATCCGTCAGTCACCGGTCATATCATCAGCGGACCGTGATGGCACAAGGTTCAGAAGAATTTGTGGCCGTGATAGCAACGTTAAATCAAGGAACTACCATACAGGCTGAGACCAGTATTGAAACGCAGCGCCCATCTGGGGCATCTGCCTCACATCCAGCTTTGGGACCCCAGACGAACTTTGACCCACTTCCGCCAGCTGAAGATTTGCAGGGTCCAGATCCTCGAGAAGGGTTGGCTCAAGCCCGAGTTTTTAGACCCCTGGTGAAGCCTAATGAGAGGCTTTATCCCCTTGATGGTAATGACCTCGATCCGACCGCGGTGAAAATTGCGAACCTTGAGAAGCAATTCAAGAAGGCACAAGGCCTTAACTCCATTCCCGACATTGAGGATGGGCACACCAAGTTTGCCGTACGGCTCCCAAACAGATTCAAAATGCCATATATTGACCGTTTCGACGGGTGTGGAGATCCTATGGTACATATCCGGCTTTTCTTGGATGTCCTGAAGCCGATGGGTCTGACTAAGCCACAGAAACTCTCTCTGTATGGAAGAACCCTGTCGGGTGTAGCAGCCACTTGGTATGCTAGGTTGGAGGATAAAGTGAAGCAAAACTGGGAAGAATTGGCTGAGGCCTTTGTCGATCAGTATTCTTACAACACCCAAGTTGAAATGACTATGCAAGAGCTTGAAACAACCCGCCAGAACCCAACAGAGCCTTTTGTAGAATTTGTTGCAAGGTGGAGAGCAAAGGCAGCACAGATGATAGATCGCCCCTCTGAGAGGGATCAAGTGCGGATAGTGGTGCGAAACCTCGAGCATGATATGTTGCAAAAGTTGATAGTCGCTCCACTATTCACTTTCAAAAGTTTGCATGAACTGGGAGTTCAGGTCGAGAATGCGTTCAACAGTGGGATCATTCCCAGAACAAGTGAACCGACAAGGAGAGCGATCTCAGGGAGTACCAATGCTGGTAGGAGCGTTATTCCCAAACCCACCAAAATCAATACAGTTGCCACAGCCGACCCTTTTGCCAATCTAAGCCTACAAACCGCCGGCCCGGCCCGAGCTTAGGGCAGAACTTTCACCCCCCTCTATATGAGCCTGACTAGCGCACTAAAAGTCTTGATGGAAAGAGGGTATCTCAAACCCCTCGATCCTCAACCTCTGCCTGACCCACTCCCAGCTAGACATAACCCCTCAAAGTACTGTGTGTACCATCAGCAGCGCGGTCATGGCACCGACCGTTGCTACCGCCTTCGTCATGAGATCCAGAATCTCATCGACAACCAGATGATAGCTCCACCTTCAGACCCCAATGACCAAGTACCTCATCCACATCTCAATCTAATCCACACACTGGCCGTCCCTTACGACCCCAGCGTATACATCACCCCAGTCCATCTACCCAAGCCTAATGTGTTTATCCCAGAGAGCCTGAACTTATGCATGATGGGTGCATCTGAACCCCAATCATCTCAAACCCACGAACCCACTACTTCTGAGCTGATGAAAATGATTGAAGATCATCAGAGAACTGTGGCAGATCTGGCCTTTGGGGTTTTGGTCCCATCATCGACCACATCACATACCAGGGAGTTCATATCTAAAGGCTCCCCAACCTTGGGACGGGCGGCATTTGAAGAAGGCCAATCCCTTGGCAAAGTGGAAGCCAGTGGAAAGAACAAGGTAGGGGTAGACATGGATCCTCATGAACACCTTTTGTGGACTGTTGAGGCTTTGAAAGCCGAAGGGTTGGACAAACAACAAGTGATTGCAGTCGTTACAAAAGCTGTGGATGACACTTTCGCCACTCAAGTTGGGGGCAGTTTGAATCAAGGGGCAAGCTGGGAGAAGAGCCGTTGTACCAGGAATGTTCCTTTCAGCTCTAATCCCGTGCTCGGAAGAGATAAGCAAACCCAGTCAGCGCCTATCAATCCCTTTGTTGCTGTATCTAGCAAATCTCCACGAACCTCAAAACACCCACCTCGAGGCCAGAGGGTGTTCACACTACTGTACATGTCTCTATCAGCGGCCTTGAGGGTCCTGATTAGAAAGGGGGATCTGAAACCCCTGGAGCCGCGGCCACTGCCAGATAAACTTCCTCCCTCCCATGATCCGACCAAATACTGTGTCTTTCATCAGCAAGTCGGTCATGGCACTGATAGTTGTTACCGTCTTCGCTATGAAATACAAGATCTGATTGATAAAGAGGTCATCGTCGCACCAAGTCCTGCAAAGTCTATTGGCACTGGGTCAGTGAACTTGGGGGATGATGTGATCATGTGATTGGGGAATGAACCGCCTGCGGATGGCGCTCAGTTTACTCCAGATATGGTGGATGGCATGCACTGTTTTGAGCACATTTGCGAATGTTGTTAATTTGTACTTTCTGACTTGGGTATTGGGTCAGTCTTGTTGTTTTGTACAGAGTCAGTCTTTTCTTACTGAGTCAGTTGGGCCTGTCTTGTTGTATCGAGTCAGTCCTGTTTTGTTAGAGTCAGGTGATTCCGGGGGTGTTACCTCGGGCATCACTATTTTGTTTTGTATTTGTCTTTTTGTTTCCTTTTGAGTCTGTTTCTGCCAGGGAGCCAGTTGTGCCGACAGTTATGAATGAACAGCAGTGATTTTCACATTCTTGTGTTCGCTTCTGCCTTGTGCCAGTTGTGCCAGAAGTTCTGAATGAAATGACAGTGCTTTTCGCCTACTTTTCTGTGCCTTGAACTCATTGCATTGACCTAAGTTTTTCAAAACTTTTTGAGCATTGTGATGAAAACGAAGAGGAAGGAATTCCTCGGGATTTGTAAAAATTTTTGATCAATTGAGAGAAAGAGAGGCATGCTAAGCCCTTAATGATTCAAATCATGTTTGTTAACATGAGCACTAAGAAGGACCCTGGCTTGATCCAGATTGGTTCCACACTATCTTCAGTGCGAGTGATTTGTCGTTTTCTTAAAAACTTTCAAAAACAAAATGTTTTGTGCAGTCCTGCGAAGACCTGTGTGGAATCGCTCTTGAGATTGTGCAGCTTAGGATCGCTCTCAGCCTCGAGCCTCGACCCCTCATTTTCAAACCTTGGATTAGAACTCAGAAAGTTCAAAGGTCAACTACAATGTGAGGCCTGTGTGGCCAGATTTGAAGCAGCCCTCGAACAAGAGGCGAGAAAGTCAGATCAAGAAGATCAGATGTCATCAAAAGAAGCTTGCAAAGCTAGATCAGAAGCCCTCCTGGAACTAGGGGCAAAGAATTTCAAATGTGCTCGAAGAGCCAAAGATGGATCATTCCACAAATCAAAGAAGGTCGGCAAGAATGCCAAATCCCAGAAGGGAGAAAAGAAGAAGACATTGCTGAAGGACAACCGAGATCCTATCCACAACACTAGGGGCAAATTCACCCTCCATTGGATGGACTTCTACATCATTAGCGAACAACAGCCATTCTCTTGGATTCAGATGACTTCAGGATCTCAAAACCATTTGACATGGACAAAGCTACAATTTTACCCTTGAGAGGCTCGCTGGGCCGAAAACCCGGAAGGGTGACCCAGGCAAAAGTTAGAGCGAGAAAAAAAAGAAAAAGAACAAAAAAAAGAAAAAAATGCAAAGAACAAAAAAGAAATGAACAAAAATAAAAAAATTGAAAAAAACAAGAAGAAAAGAAATGAAAAGAAAAGAAGAACACAGCTCGCAAGGTTGAAAACCCAGAAAGGGCGGCCTTGGCAAAAGTTAGAGCGTAAAAGGAGAGGTTAATACCCGAGTGTACCTTAACCCCGAACTACGTAAGGCTTGATTCCCATCTGTGGGATACGTAGGCAACTTCATTCTGAAGTCCAGCCATAAAACACTTCAAATTCGATTGTATCCATGTGATGGTTCTGGTCATCTGTATCCAAGAGTTCGGTTGTGATCATCACTCTAAAGACCGATTGTAGTGTGCTACGACGCTATCCAAACAAAGGGCAACTTTCCGTTGCTATTCAATGCGCTGCGGTGCCGTTCAAACAAGGGGCAACTTTCCGTTGCCATATAGCTCTCTTCAAGCAAGGGGCAATTTTCCTTCGGATCTGAGGTTGTGCATCTCAAGAGTAGGTTCCATGCTTGTTGAGCATTGGCCGTTTGCAAAAATAGTTTTTGAGAATTTTTACTGAGGTTGACTAATTCTCTCGAAAATTATTTCATTTTTTCCAAAACTGAACCTTTTTCTTGGACCCAAAAAAGGAAAATTTTCAGTGCTCATAACCTAACTTGCATGATTTTAAATCAGAAAGTTGAACAAGCATGTTAATCTAACTCTCATATTGGTCAAAATTGTTTTAGTGGAAAACCAAAACAAAAAATGGTCAAAATGATGAACTAGGGGCACAGTTGAGTCAGGCTTCCTGTCTTTTCCTCGTTGTCAATGCATTTGCTAGAAAGGGCACCATACTTGCCAAGAAGGGCACAGCGAAAGCTAACAGAAAAGGGCTGAAAGCTCTCTCATCCTCCGAGCAACGAGGTATCAAGCCAAGTGCGAAGCACGAACTGGAAATGGGGCAAGATATTCCATTCCCTCATCTGGACAGATCTAATCACGTCCAAACTCCCCAGTAGAGCATCGTCAACCAATGTCAATTGCAGATCTGCTGCACATCCAGCCGCATCACAACTCCTCTGTGGGAGGAATTCAATAGCTGTGCGCAGAAGAAAAAGAATCTAGCAGAATGCTAGGGGCAAGAGCCCGCAATTTCTTGTTTATCCATCAACTACCCAGGGGAGGGATGAAAAATGAGAGATTAAAAAATAGAGAGATGTGCGTTACGAGGAAAAACGAGAAAAGGGTTTTGAGAGAAAAACCGAGCTTGAGGGCCGAGTGATGTGAGAATCACAAATAAGAAAGGGTGGGGAACAATACCCAGAGAAACAGGCTCCCTGTGCATGTCTGAGTGTCGTGTCTTTTTGTTTTATTTCGATTCTTGTTTTGAGTCGTTTCGAGTGTTACTCGATGTGTTTAGGTTATTTTATCTTTTGTTTTCTATTGTTGAGTCGTTTTTGCTATGGGCAGTTGTAGGTTCAATACCCCGGTCAAGAACTCATCTCTCAATTTCAAAAATAAAATCGTTTTGCGCTCCGAGTGCTGTGCCATTCTCTACATTTGTGCAAAACAGGATCTGTTCTTTCATAAAATTGCAGGGTTCAACCCAGGTCACATGAGAACAGTAAAACCAGGACCTATCTGAAGCTATATAGGTTCCAGACTGCAAAGCAAAAGAAAAGAAGGAAAATTTTGGAGCATCTGAGATTGTTTCAACTTCTGCAAATTCCGAGATTGTATTCCGTGTGTACCTCTTCAGGTCTTGCCAATGCTCCGAAGTATGAGTGTGCCTCTACCTCAAGCTCAAGATCAAGTCTGCTTCAAGCCAGAATGGCGATCAGAAGTGCTCTCCCTGAGTATCATTCCCTGCCAGAGGCATCTCGGTTGTGTTCGCAATGAGTTCCTAGGAGACCAACTGCGACGGTGGAAACTAGAGTTCGAATGGCTGTTGCCTAAAATGCAAAGGTTCGGGATTTCTGAGACTAAAGTCTGGTTTAAATACCTAGAGGCGCGTCCTCGGCTTGAAATCTGTATGGAAGCCCCATAGGTTGAGATAGCATGTATGCACCTCAATTCTGGATACTAAACCAACCTAGTCTGTCACCCCGTTGGAGAATAGGGAAAGTTGTGAATATGATCAGGAAGAAAGACAGCATCCAAAGTGTTCTACGTGAAGAACCCTTGTCAGTATTCCAGAGCCTTTGTACTGTCAGTTGAAGGTAAGTGTTCGAAGAGCACGAGGGGAGATCCCCGTCAGAGTAGAGCGGTTCATCGCCACTCACCCCATGAGGTGCTTTCTAAAGCGCCGCTATGCTTGTTTATTGCATCATGCATTGTATTGCATTGTACCTATCAAGTTTCTTTCTCATTCATGCACGATATTGTATGTACGGTTCATTCAAAGAAGTTTCGTTTGAGATCATTTATTTGGTGTATCAATCACACTTTATTCAGTTTGTGTATCAATTACACTTCATTTATTTAGTGTATCAATCACACTTCATTCACTTAGTGTATCAATCACACTTCTTTCATTTTCTATATCTATCACACATATTCTCATTTTCTGTATCTATCACACACATTCTTATTTTGTGTATCTCTCATGCACATATTCACTTCATTTACTTTAGTGTATCAATCACACTTCATTATCTTTAGCGTATCAATCGCACTCTGTTCACTTAGTGCATCTATCACACTTTGCGTTCGCTTTTAGTGTATCAATCGCACTCTGTTCACTTAGTGCATCTATCACACTTTGTGTTCGCTTTTAGTGTATCAATCACACTTGTTCACTAAGTGCATCTATCACACTTTGTGTTCGCTTTTAGTGTATCAATCACACTTGTTCACTAAGTGCATCTATCACACTTTGTGTTCGCTTTTAGTGTATCAATCACACTTGTTCACTAAGTGCATCTATCACACTTTGTGTTCACCTTTAGTGTATCCATCACACTTGTTCACTAAGTGCATCTATCACACTTTGTGTTCACCTTTAGTGTATCCATCACACTTGTTCGCTTAGTGCACCTATCACACTTTGTGTTTGCCTTTTGTGATCCATCACACTTTGCTCACTTCACCCTTTGTGTATCAATCACACTTTGTTCATATAGTGTATCTATCATACACTCGCTTTGTATCTATCACACTATGCCTACTTTGTGTATCAATCACACACATTCGCTTTGTGTATCTATCGCACATGTTCGCTTTGTGTATCTATCACATATGCTCACTTTGTGTATCTATCACACTTCGTTCATTTTGTGTATCTATCGCACATATTTACCTCTTGTGTATCTATCACATGTTCGCTTTGTGTATCTATCACACTTTGCTCACTTAGTATATCTACCACACTTTGCTCATCTTGTGTATCTATCACATATGTTCACCTTTGTGTATCTATCGCACATGTTCGCTTTGTGTATCTATCACACTTCGTTCATTTTGTGTATCTATCGCACATATTCACCTCTTGTGTATCTATCACACGTTCGCTTTGTGTATCTATCGCACATGTTCGCTAAGATTGCATGATTTTCTTGCATCCTTTCTGCATGAGATGTAGTTTGGATCATGTTTACTTGCTTGTGTACAAGTTTGCTGTAGCATTTCTTCACATAGCATTTTCTTAAAATGTTGCATTTATTTTGCATAAGTGCTTCATTATAGCCCTCTTTGCATAATCGTAAGTTTTGCACTTGCATTGTGCATCATTTGCATCTTGCCCCTGAACTACGATGGTTTGATTCCTCGCAATAGGATACGTAGGCAGCCTACGGGCGCTACTATTTATTTATCTATATTTTGTTTGTTTGTCCAAGTCTTCGGCCTTGTCAAAAATGGGTCATCTTTGGGCTTTGACACTCACTCACGTCACTTTGTGACTTCCGAGTTCTGTCAAAGAGGGGCAACTGTAGACACCCCATTTTCGACCGCCCTTAAGACTTGGGCACTACTGATGGTTTACTTGGTGGTGAAAGTTGTGCAGTGCAACGATTCGATTTCTTCGGCAAGGAGAGGGTCAAATCCCAACTTCATACCCCTTTTTGGACCAAAACTATCTTGATCAAAAGATTTTGAGACCTTGAAACCCTCTCTTTCAAAATATTTTTGAAATAAAGTTCCTACGATGTTCCGACGCTCGCATTTTGTTAAATGTTGCGTTTTTTTCGGACCCTCCGAGCGAGGGCACAATTGTAATAAGTGTGCGTGTGTGTGATGTATGTCTTCCAACCCTACGTCTTTCTCCCTTTTATTTACCAGCTTATGATGGTTAGTTTATAGCATGTTTCAATTAGCATACTTATGTTCGCATGTTTGCATCCATTCATCTGTCTTGCATGCACCGGGCTCGGCGCATCATACTAACTGCATTGTATTTCAATTCCAAAGTTGAATACGTGTTAGCTGTAACATTTCACATGCCATCTTTAGAATAGTCGAGCCTATCTGTAGTTGCATTTTGCATGTGTTGCATTAGGCATCTCAGCATAGTTAGGATTCATGCATGGATTTCTAACATAGCTTCTTTCTTTGGCTTGGAGTACTAGGTAAGCTTTTATGCTTTAGTATCCTTTCATGTATGTGAGTGACTGCCATGATAGCATGCTTACCATGAAGCTATGTGCTTATGTGATATACCTGCCTGAATGCCTGTGGGTGAAGGTTGGATTATTTGGATTGGAACAATCCATCGACTGTGAGTTTTAAGCCCACTTGAGAGTGGCAAATCATCTTGTTTTCTAAGCCCACCTGAGGGTGGCAAATCCACGTCTTAGCCTACTTGCGAGTAGCACCATCAAACCGTTTTCCGAAACAAACATGAAATGTTTTGTTCCAATTCAGGCGATCCAGTCTATACTTGTGTGCTGTGCGCATCACATAGTAATTCTAGGCTAATAACCGGAATAAGAATGCATAATGTTTTCAAAACTCGATATCATGGTTAGTAGAGGCCGATCTTTGATCGGACGAGCGGGGGTGCTCACGAAGTGACCTTCCCCAACCGTACCCAAGTTCCCGAGCCGAGGCAACTTTGGTGATGACGAACACGTGGCCTTAGGCAACGAGTCAGGGTTTCCTAAATTTTCCAAAATAAAATATTTAGGTGGCGACTCTGTATCTGGCAAAGCAGTTCATGTTTGGCACTTCTTTCAAAAAATCTGTTTTCAAAAACGATTTGCCGGATTTAGACTCTTTGATGATTCATCGGTCTTGTATTGCACTCTGCGAGATTAGATACAGGACCGTGACATTGAGTCCTGAACTGTAGTGAGCCCAAATGAACAAAACGGGATTTCCCTCCCGGGACGTTCGGGGACGTCTACACCACGGTTTTTTGAAAGTTGAACACGCAGCCCAAACTTTTGATGGTGAACACACAGCCCACTGTTTTGATGGTGAACACACAGCCCACTGTTTTGATGATGAACACACGGCCCACTGTTTTGAAATTTGAAAACGCAGCTCAAACTTTTGATGGCGAACACACAGCCCACGATTTTTGAAAGTTGAACACGCAGCCCAAACTTTTGAGGTGAACACACAACCCACTATTTTGAAATCTGAGCACGCAGCTCAAACTTTTGATGGTGAACACACAGCCTACGATTTTTGAAAGTTGAACACACAGCCCAAACTTTTGAGGTGAATACACAGCCCACTGTTTTGAAATCTGAACACGCAGCTCAAACTTTTGATGGTGAACACACAGCCCACATTTTCTGAAAGTTGAACATGCAGCCCAAACTTTTCACTTCAACTCTGAACACACAGCTCATATGCTTCATGTTGAACACGCAGCTCACACACTTCAATTCTGAACACACAGCTCATATACTTTATGTTGAACACGCAGCTCACACACTTCAATCCCGAACACACAACTCATATACTTTACTGATGAACACGCAGCTCATTCATTGCATTTGCACTCAGCTCATACTGAACACGCAGTCCACAACATTGTATCTGATTTGGTTTGCACACAGTTCATACTTTCATCTTGAAACTGAATACATGTGTTCATTCTGAATGCAGGTATCTTCCCGTGTTACACGAGGCTATGGCTCGATCATTGCTAGGGAGTGGTACGCAGAGCTCCCAGAGGCCGTTTGTGATCTGGTTGATGAGGCAGGGTTCGGACCCTTCTGCGCGGGGATATCTCGCTACCCTGCGAGCAGGACGTTGATGGGGGCACTCGTGGAGAGATGGTGGGACACCACCAACTCTTTCCACTTTTCGGCTGCCGGGGATATGACGATGACCCCGTTTGACTTTGCCCTGTTGACTGGTCTTGACGTGGCCGGCCGACCGGTCCCCTATGACGAGGATATGGGCGAGTGGGAGGCCGCCTAGATCTGTTTGTTGGGAGCTCGCCCACCGATTGACAGATGTTCGGGCAGAGTCAGGTATACTTGGTTTTCCGCACATTACAGGGGGACTACGCCCGTGACTCTAGAGGAGACAGAGCAGTACGCTCGAGGGTTTTTGATGATCCTCCTGGGGACTACTTTGTTCTCCGACAAGGTGAACACAGTTGGGCTATATTTGCTTAGTGCTCTAGTAGACATATCACAGGTCAGTCAGTACGACTGGGGTGGCGCCGGCCTTGCTACCCTTTATTGTTACATGAGTGTGACCTCCCGCGGGTAGGAGAACATAGTCGGCAACTATTGGAGAGCTTGGGAGGTACTTTCTACCCTATTGATTTACATTTCTGCTTTTCATTATCTGTACACTGCACACGCGGCACACTTTACATTCTGTACTTTACACTTCGTTTTCAGCATTCTGCATTCTCTGTACATTCTGCATTTACATTTTGCACTCAGCATTCTGTATTCTGATGGCTATTGCCCTGTTTTCCATAGCTATGGGTTTTCGCGTACTTTTCGACGCTAGCCCCAGAGCTCGAGGTGGAGGCGCCTTTTGTGATCCCTTACTCGCTCGTATTTGAGGGCCAGTACCGGCCGAGAGCTCGGGAGACTCTGCCCTACCTGCGGCAGTTCTTCGACACAGTGCGGACGACCGAGGTAATTCAGCACTCTCAGTTCTCCATGTTTTCATCTTTGATTTATCTTGCACATTTACGATTTCTAATCGGCTTATGCATTTGATTATCCACAGATCACCTGGTAGCCTTGGGCGCCCTTGGGTGGAGATACCCGATTTCAGTTTCCTTGGGCATGGGGCACTTCTCGGTACAGGATCCTATTTGAGGGGCCGGTTGGCAGGACCTGGTTTCTGGGGGACCGTTTCATGCGCCAGACGATGGGCTACCCCAAGCAGAGTGTCCCTGCAGTGCCTCCGGACGACATGCGGTCTACTGAGGGACTCACTCCCCAGGAGGTTGATTTGGCTATGCTGGGCACTGATGCAGTTCTACATTTGGAGGAGGGGGAGTACGCGACCTATCGTCATACATACTTGATGCCCCCATTGACAGGTGTCCACACTCCCAGGAGGAGGTCTGCTGGCATGCCATCATCGAGTCGAGTCCGGGCTATAGATGCTCTTTCGACCAGTAGGGCTGGCACATCGAGAGGTGGGGCTGGACTGGTTCCCCCGATTCCCCTGACTTATCATCATGTCGGGTGGCCAGATCTTCCGACCGAGTTGACTGGATGGCGATACGGGTCACCTTACCCGATTCCATTGGAGCCCCCAGTGCCTAGTCACTAATACGTCAGAGACCCTGACTCGCCACCGGTATGCTTTACAGTTTTGATTTATCACTAAGATATTTGGACATTTATTCATTCACTGATAACTTGCACTTGCATCTGCAGCCTCCCATCGAGTACATGGATAGGATGCTTGGAGTGGTGGCCTCGCTCGAGGGCATGGTTCTGCGGAGGGAGACACAGCTATTCATTGCCGGCGTCTCGGTGCTTTTCGATTTCCTTGCATTTATCATACTTCTGATGACATTTTGTATTTACCCATTTCACTGCATTGCTTGACTGTATGCGTAGAGCACATCTGACACACACCACATTCATACATTGTATCTGCATACACCCACTCTATGTAGCATTCTTGTCTCTGCCTCTTATATACATGTTGGCTAATGTACTCAAATTGTCCTTTTCAGATGCCACCATTACAGGCCGAGCCATCCAGGCCTTCTCGAGGGGCTGGGAGAGGGGACTTGTCTCGCAGATGAGGCAGGCGCAGAGCACCTGTCATAGATGACGAGGAGTCTAGCGAGGAGAAGGAGTCTGCACATCCTCAGTCAGAGACATCTGCAGGCAGAGAGGATGACTCTGAGTCTGGTTCTGAGGACGGAGGTGATGCCGAGGAGGGTTCCGAGGACAGCAACTCCGATTTAGATGGTGGTGCTGGTAGAGATGGTGCAGGGACTTCTCAGCCAAAGAGGACGAAAAGGGCCTCTTATTCTTGCACTTGAGAGCACTGATGTAGATGTTCCTGCTTTATTTGCCTTTTTTACTAGTAGTTATAGCACATTGTACATTATTAGGCAGTTTTATTTTCTGTGAACACTTGTACCCTTGTTGTAAAATGTTATAACAAATGAAGCATGATGGAATGAAACAGCTTTTTGAAAAAGTGTTGTACTTTATGTTCTTAGCATCGTATCGCATCATTTTGTACAAAAATGAGATTGAATGAAAATTGAGCATCGAAAATTGCCAAGTCGGGTAGCGAACCAACGCAACAAACTAAACAACCTAACTTACTAAGAAACAACAAAACCTTAGCAAGTTTACAACTTGATAAGCAAATCCCGGAAATGTCGATGAACAAAAAACAACAATTTGACGAACAAAACTTGACAATCCGGTAAAACTTAATGACTCGATAAACAAAACAACTCAGTAAGCAAAACAACAACTCGATAAATAAGACTTAACAACAACTCGATAAGCAAATGCATTTCTGAGAAAACGGACGATGGAATGCGTCCGAAACAGAGGGAAACGCGGGCCTTCGACACTCCCAATGCATGGAAAGGCTAGGAACTCTCTTCTAGAAGCTAGGACAAGACCAAAGCCCTGCTTTTCTCCATGGCCGACCACCCAAGGAGGCTGGCCGACCAGCTTTCTGCCTTGGAGAACAAAGGGGTGGTCGGCCTACCAGAAAAGGTGGTCGGTCGACTACCTGGTTTGGTGACCACCAGATTTTCGACACGTGTCCCCAAACAGTGCCTTATCCTCTATAAAAGTTCCAGCTTCGTGGTTCTTTCATTTCATCTCAGTTTTGCAACAGAATGGAGGCATTCCTCATCAAAAATCTCGCAGCTTGGACTGCTACTTTAGATAGCTCGGAAAAGTTGAACTTCTGGGGCTTCGGCTTGAATGCACTATTCACGTTGAGCCGCACTCCGCTGCATCTTCCCTTTCTCCATGCCGAGGCGAGGTTTTGGAATTTTGTAACACACGTCTTTAGCTTCGGCGGGCAAAAGGTATGTCCTACCTAGGAAGATTTCCAAGCTTTGATGGAATCTGAGCGCAGCGAAGAAATCTAGCCCCAGCTTCGCTTTGGCCACGCCCAAGCCTTAGGAAGAATGTGTGGGCTCACTATGCACGACACTCGATCTCTGATTTATGACGGAATGCTGGATATTCCGAGTTTGATTTGTCGGTTTTTCGATGCCGGTGATCGCGGTGACCATCATTGGCAAGGCTTTCGGTGACATGCCCTTTGTTTGTGTATGCTATCTCATTTCTTGCTTGCCTCAGGCTCCGGAGGATCTAGTATCCAGTTGATCGAGGTTGCTCAAGGCCTAAGGGAGTGCAAAAGTTGCATCGCCATGTCATTGGCCAAGACATTGATGGGCTTGGACGCTTTTCATCGCCGAGAGACGACCAGATTTGCGGGGAGTCCACTACTGCTTCAGGTAATGTTTCCCACCCTATCTCACATATATATTGCTCACATCACTCGGCCCTCAAGCTCGGTTTTTCTCACAAAGCCCTTTTCTCACTTTTCTCTCATTGTACATCTCTCTATTCTTTAATCTCTCATTTTCCATTCCTTCCCAGGTGTGGTTGATGGATAAGCTACAGGTTGTGGACTCTTGCCTAGCATACTCAGCTCGCGGCTACTTTTTCCGACAACGTCTAGTCGATGCCTTTGATGAGGGATGGCGGTTTAACTGGATGTGCAATTTGTCCGCAGACCGCATTGCTTGGCGCTGTCCTTGGCTTAATCTGCCGGCAATGAGCTACAGTATGTCCCGGTAGACTGGGACTCAGTTGATTGGTCTGATGCACTGCGTGTTTTACTTTCCTTTCCGATTCTAGCACCAGTTCGGCCATGATCAGACTTGCCTGCCAGAGGGGATAGAGTACCCTGCTGCATTCCCAGTCCGAGGTGCACAGCTTGCTCGGTATGCCACAGCGTGGAGGACAAGAGAACTCCTGGCCCCCACTCCCACTTTTAGTTGCACTTTGTCTGATGAGTGCATAGATTGGCTCAATGAAGAGGCACAGATTGGGTCCACTTTGGCGTCAGAAACTTCGACCAGCTCTGGGAGGGGGTGCAGGAACACCTGACTTAGCTATGCCCTGGATTTATTGCTTTATTAGTACTTTCAAGTTTTCTTTATGAATGTAACCAAAAGCAACTTCAATTTGTATGCAAGAGCAGGAGGACTCTGTATTGAAATCAATAAAGTTGAAGGTTGCGGGTACTGAAATTTTTCCGCTTTGGTCCAAAAATGGTCTAAGTTGTAAAAAGATTAATTTGAACAAAATCAACTTTTATTAAAACTTTTCAAAACCATTTTCGATATGGATCAGAACTGGACGCGCCTGAGATCTGTCACTGAGATGCACAACCTCGGATCCCCAGCAACTGGAAAGTTGCCCCTAGTCTGAATAGCACTGTACCGGAGATAACAACCGAAACTCTTGAATGCTGAATAGACAAAGATGACCGAGATGATCAAATAGACAAAGTTGATCGGGGAAAAGTTTATGGCTGAACTTCAGGATGAAGTTGCCTACGTATCCCAAAGATGGGAATCAAGCCTTACGTAGTTCAGGCTCGGGTTCACTCGAGTATTTTCACTCTTTTTACGCTCTAACTTTTGCCAAGGCCACCCTTTGCGGGTTTTCAACCTTGCGAGCTCAGTTTTTATCATTTCAAATTTTTTGTGCTCTAACTTTTGCCTAGGTCGCCCTTTCGGGTTTTCGGTCTAGCGAGCCACTCAAGGGTAATATTTCTTCAACTTGTCCATGTTGATCGGTTGTGAGAACTCTAGGCCATCTAGGTCCATCAGAACGACAGTTCCACCCGACCAAATGGATTTAATGATGTAGGGACCAGTCCAATTGGGTTTGAACTTGCCCCTAGGGTCGTGGATGGGAGCTCGGTTGTCTTTGAGCACCAAATCTCCTTATTTCAAATTCTGGGACTTAACTTTCTTATTGAAAGCCGTGGCAATTCTGCGCTGATAACCTTGAACATGGTACAGTGCTTTTAGTCTGCACTCGTCAAAGAGCATGAGTTCTTCAAATCTGCTCTGTTGCCAATCTGCTTCAGTTATTTGACATTCAGCCAGCACTCTCAAAGATGGAACTTCAATCTCGATAGGTAGAACGGCCTCCATCCCATAAAGTAATGAATATGGAGTCACCCCAGTAGACGTTCTAATTAAAGTCCGGTAGCCCCACAGAGCAAATGGCAACTTTTCTGGCCAGTCCCGGTAGGTTTCCACCATCTTCTGCAGTATGTGTTTGATATTCTTGTTGGCGGCCTCGACCGCTCCATTGGTCTTCGGCCGATAGGTGGATGACTTATGAAAAGCCACATTGTATTTTTCCAACAAATCAATCACTTCCTTCTTGAAGTGGGAGCCGTTATCTGAAATGATCTCGTTCGGGACCTCGTGGCGACAGATGATGTTGTTTCTGATGAATTTTGCAACATGTGAAGCCTTCAACACCGCATATGATTGGGCCTCAACCCACTTTGTGAAATAATCTATCGCGACCAGAATGAACTCATGCCCATTAGACCCTTTTGGAGTGACAGCCCCCATCACATCGATTCCCCAAACTGAAAATGGCCATGGCGAAGTCATATTGTATAGCTTCGACGGCGGGATGTTCATGCTGTTTGCATGGATCTGACATTTGTGGCATCGCCGAACAAAGTCGATACAATCCTCCTCCATGGTGGACCAGTAGTAACCCTGTCTGAGGATCTTTCGAGCTAACATTACCCCGTTCATATGCGCTCCACATTCTCCTCCATGGATGGCCTCCATCAGGCTCTTCGATTATTCGGCATCAACGCACAACTTATGCATTCCCAGATGACCTCTTTTATACAGTTTACCCCCACAGATGATGAACTAAGCAGCCATTCTTCTGATTGACCTTTTATCCTTGGCATTTGCCCCTGGTGGATATGCTTCTTTTTCCAAGAAGTTCCAGACATCGTAATACCAGGGGTTCTCATCTTGGACTTCTTCTATGGCAGCAATCGACTCATAGGCTGGCCCAAATTTCTGGTCAATGATGATTGGATGCATCCGGACTCTAAAAGAGATGTCTATCATAGAAGATAGAGTTGCTAGTGCATCTGCGAACCTGTTGTTCTCTCTTAATAGATGAGCAAAGTTTAGTTTCTCAAACCGAGGAATTAACAAGTCCAAGATCTGGTGATACATTATCATTTTTTCTTCTTTGACTTTCCAGTCCCCTTTAGCTTGAGATACAACCAGGTTCGAGTTCCCGATGACGTCCAACCGTTTTGCCCCTAGTTCTAAGGTCGCTTCTAAACCAGCAATGCATGCTTCATACTCTGCTTCGTTGTTCGAGACTTTGAACCGGAGTTTAAATGCTAGAGGGATACGGGACTTGTCGGGTGCTATCAGCAACACCCCTACCCCATACCCATACTGGTTTGACACTCTGTCAAAGTACATCGTCCAAAACTCGACGTCGATATGCAAAATGGCCTCATCTGGGAATAAGTACTCAACTGCTTCACCTCCTTCCACTGGATGATCGGCTAAGAACTCTGCTACTGCTCTTCCCTTGACTGACTTGCGCGTCACATATTTCAGATTGAATTCGAAAAGCAGCAGCAACCAACGAGCTAGCCTACTCGTAAGTGCCAGTTTCTCGAAAAGATATTTGATGGGATCTAATCTCGAAACCAACATTACAGAGTGAGCTAACAGGTAGTGCCGCAGCTTCCTGGTAGCCCATACCAAGGCTAAGCAAGCCTTTTCCAATAGTGTGTAGCGGGTTTCATACTCTAGCATCTTCTTGCTCAAATAGTAGATAGCCCTCTCTACCTTATCCTCTGATTCCTGTGCAAGCATGTAGCCCATCGTGGTTTCAGTCACTAAAAGGTACAAAATCAATGGTTTTCCCGGCTTAGGTGGTGACAACACGGGAGGGTTCTGTAAGTATTCCTTGATTTGTTCAAAAGTAGCTTGGCATCGGCCGTCCCATTGGAACTTCTTTCCTTTCTTCAGGAGACTAAAAAGTGGTTCACAAGTCAAGGTTAATTTTGAGATAAACCGTCTTATGAATTGCACTTTACCCAGAAAGCCTTGCACCTCTTTTCAGTCCTTGGTGGTGGCATTTCTAAGATGGCCTTGATTTTGGAAGGGTCGACTTCGATAGCTCTCTATGTAATCAGAAACCCAAACATTTTCCCTACTGTAACACCGAACGTACACTTCTGAGGATTCAACCACAACCGAAATTCTCTGATCCTTTGGAAGAACTTTTGCAAGGCAGTGTAGTGGCCCTTTCTTTCTTTGGACTTGACAATCATGTCGTCCACGTACACCTCAACCTCTTTGTGGATCATGTCATGTAATATCGTGGTCGCGGCCCGTTGATATGTAGCTCCGGCGTTCTTCAACCCAAATGGCATCACCCTGTAAAAGTAAGTCCCCCACGGGATGGTGAATGCAGTCTTCTTCTGGTCTTCAGGTGCCATCACTATCTGATTATAGCCCGAGAATCCATCCGTGAATGAAAGCAAAGCATGCCCCGCTGTGAAGTCCACTAACTCATCAATATGCGGCAAGGGAAAGTCATCCTTCGGACTGGCTTTGTTCAAATCCCTGAAATCCACGCATACCCGGATCCTACCATCCTTCTTCGGCACCGGAACAATGTTGGCCAACCAAGTTGGGTATTCGGATACCAGCAGGAACCCTGCATCAATTTGCTTGGTGACCTCTTCTTTAATCTTGAGAGCCCAGTCCGGGCGGATCCTCCTGAGTTTCTGTTTAACGGGTCGGGCCTCGGGGTCAAGAGGGATCCGGTGCTGTACAATCTCAAGATCGATTCCAGGCATGTCTTCGTAGGACCACGCGAAAACATCTTTGAAATCTTTTAATAAAGCGACTAAGCGCTCGCGTTCCTCCGAAGACAATATGGACCCGATCTGGACCAGCCGCGGGTCCTCCTCAGTACCAACATTAACAGTAATGATTTCATCAACTAAAGGTTTAACAAATCTTTCCTACTCTTGATCAATTAAACGTTGCAAAACCGGAGGAATTTCTTCCCCGTTGTTTTCATCAAAATTTTGAAAGTCCTAATTAATACAATAAATTAAGGGCACAGAAAAGTACTCAGAAACCGCATCCATTCCATTCTCATTAAGCATTTCCAAATCGTCCGATTCTTTTGTTACAACAGACTCAAAAGAGAAAGAAAAAGATGACCTAGACAGGACTGTGGTATCCGGGTTATCACCCCCAGGATTACCGGACTCAGACTCAATCGAGCTGGAACATGATTCCGACTTAGCAGATTCAGAGGAATCAGATTCCGGCTCACTACCTGACCTGGTGCTGCTTGACAAAAATCCCTCCTCGTACTGCCAGGTGAGAGAGGGTGCGATGGATGCATCCAAAATGTTTGACGGTAGGCCCACAGCCATTTCATTCCCAATCATGGACACCGAGAAGTTATCCCCCAAGCACTTCTATACGATCGGAGGATCTGAAAGAAGACAAGCCAGCGCTACCCCCATTTCAATTTCAGTGCTCTCAGGATCCACTTTCTCATTCTGCTCAACCTCAGCTGATGGGTCTGTCTGCTCCTCGGCAACATCATCCCCAGATAACTGCAGGTCAAAGAAGATCTCAAACCCCGGCAAGCGCCTCCTTTTCGCATTCAGCCATGGCTCTGGGAAACCACAAAATGGAAAGTCCTTCCCCTCCCGGATGAAGCGTCCATTTAGGGTACCCTGGATGGGTCGGTGCATCAACTCAAAAGGCTTCCCCGCCCGCTTTGCTCTGGCTCTCCCAGCCATCTTCTTACCTTTCCTTACCCAATCCTCTTTGGTGGGCAGATAACACAAACCAAAGGTATGCGGGTTGTGCGGCACTTTGGCCGATACTGCGATGCCTTTCCAGCCACTCTTTCCCAATCCTATCTCGGGGATGTGTTGAAGCTTGTTCATGAGGTATATTAATTGTGCGCTGACATACACCCCCTCATCAACAGCCAAGATGTTTTGCACGACTCGAGCCTCAGCCAGAGTAAACCCCGATAAGAACACATCCTCCGTGCCGTGCTCGATTTCCAAGACTGGTGTAGACACTTCTGGCGGTGGATGGATTGACGAATTCCCGAAAACAATGGCCACCCCTTTCTCATGGGGGTATTTCAACATCTGGTGTAACGTGGAAGAGACTGCCTTTACCTGGTGCAACCACGGTCGCCCCAAAAGTGCGTTAAAGGTTGCGGGAACGTCCAGGACATGAAAGTCAATCTCGTGTTGTCCCGGACCAACTTGGGTTTGAATTTTGACAGTCCTCATCACCTCCCTGCTTGTGTTATCATACGCCCGAATCACCTGGGCAATTGGCACGAAGTCCACAGGCGTTAACCCGATTACATATGCCATCCTTGACGGGCATACATTAATAGTGGATCCCGTGTCGACAAGAACCACCAGTATCCATTTGCTTCTACACTCCACAGAGATGTAGAGCGGTTTGTTATGATTCGCGCCCTCATGCAGTAGTTCTTTGTCAGAAAAGGTCAACGTCGGGGAACCTCCCCCCGGAAAGACCAATCCCACCAGCTGTTCAGGTGTGGTGTCTATCGAGAGTTTGGCCTTGTCCATAGCTGATAGAATAGCCTGTCTATGCACACGTGAAGCCATAAGTAGTCCCCAGATAGAGATGTCTGCTTGTATCTTTTTCAATTATTTTAGCACGACCTCTTCTTCAAGTTGCTTCTCTTTCTGTTTCTCCACCTCCTTGTCCTTCCCGGACACCTCTGGTTGATCTAGGTGTGGGGGCTTGAAATACCGCCCACTCCTAGTCATATGGTCTACTTCACCAATGTACCACGTATCGTCGGGTTGGTTACTCCCCCAATCCTCATCCGTGTGGGCCAGACATAGATCATCGTCTTCCCACCACATTCCATCGGCAACCGACAAACACCTGTCCGGCTTCGTTACAAAAATCTCTGTGCCCGCAGCACCTTGCGTTCCTGTACTCGTAGTATATTCTGTTCTTGTGCACACAGCACTCTCAACCCCCACAGGAGCTTTAGCCTTTCTGACTCTTTCGGAATCTTCGATCCCTTCTTGTTCTAACTGCTTCAACACAGCCTGCTCAACATTTCCCGTATTCACAATGCCCAAGTCCCAAGCAAAATTTTTAGCACCGACGCTCTCCGGCGATGCCTTCTGATCCCAGGCCCTTCCGGCCACAATTGATGTTCTTGCCCCTGACGAGCCCTGTTCCAGTTGAGTTTCTTCAACAATGTCTGGTTGGTCATCAAGCCAGCCGGTAACTTCTGCTGATTCCTCAAAATCAAACCAGTTGACTGTGCTGTCCCCCGGGTCTTGTTCGTTGAAAAACTGGAGGTTAGCAAAGTCCCCTTCCAGAGTTGCTAAGTCATCATGCCTCTGATGAAGTCCGTCCTCCCGCAACACACAAATTTCTGCCCCGGCCGGCAATTCCACATTTGGCCTAATCTGACCCACTGATGCAATGTAGCCACTTGGATTGTACACCCCCTCAGCAAAGCTCATAACTTCCTCAGACTCTGCCTCAACAATCCTATTCTCCTCCGAAGTCATCCATGTTCCATCTTCGATGGTCACCACCATTAGTTCAGGTTGGGCTCGGGAGATGTCCAACATGCACAAGTCAGTGTTGTCGGGAAGGAACACCTCTGGCTTGGGTAGGTGAGAAGGAGTGATATAGATGCTAGGATCGTAAGACACGACCCCAGTTTGGATAAAGTTGATGCGTTTGGGAGGTGGAGCTTAGTTGTGTGGAGGGAGAGGGTTGGTTGTGACATTGGGTTTCTCTGGTGGCACAATCACCCTGTTGTCAACGAGATCCTGAATCTCGTGACACAATCTAAAACAGTGGTCGGTATCATGACCATGTTGTTGGTGAAAGGCGCAATACTTTGCTGGGTTATGAGAGGGGGGTAGTGGGTTTGGCAATGGCCTCGGCTCCAGGGGCTTCAAGTGCCCTTTCCTGATTAATACCCCCAGAGCTTTGGACAGGGGTATATATAATGGAGTGAAGGTTCTTTGGCCTCGAGGTTGGTATTTGGTTGTTTGTGTGTTGCTTCCGGACGCACCGGAGAATGGTGTAGCTGCCAGGGTTTTTGGAGGGGTGGTGGTGACCATACTTACTTCTGAAGCTCTAGCAGTTGCAGCACTACTTGTGCCTGCATTGTTGTTTCGGTTGAAAGTTCTCCTGGGTTGCTCTTTGTCATTGTCAATCAAGCCCTGCTTCAAGGCATCTTCGATCTGTACTCCTATCTCATGCAGATCTGAAAAGGTAAGGAAGAGGAGCACGATCATTTTCTGCATAAGCTTGGGCTGGAGATTGCGCACAATCATCCGAATCTGATCTTTGTCAGTGGGCCTAGTGGTCATCATTGAGGCCTTGGCCCTCCACCAGGCTACGAATTCAGAGAAGCTCTCCTTAGGCTCCTGCCTTGTTGTCTTGAGATCACGGGTTGTAATCTCGATTTGCGTGTTATAGGAGTACTGAGCGACAAAAGCCTCAGCCATCTCATCCCAGTTCCATTTGACATCGTCTTCCAATTTTGCGTACCAGATGGACGCCACACCCGACAGGGTTCGGCCAAACAATGAAAGCTTCTGTAGTCTAGTGAGGCCCATCGGCCTTAGTATGTCTGAAAACAAATGGAGATGCACCATGGGATCCCTGGACCCGTCAAAGCGGTCGATTTGCGGCATCTTGAACCGATCTAGCAGCGTCACGGCCGTGTCGGTATACCCGTCCTCGATGTCTGGGATGGACTTTACCCCTTGGGATTTCTTGAACAACTTCTCAAGCTTGCTCAACTTTAACGCTGTATGGTCCACCTCAAACTCAAAGGGAGAGTCCGGTTGATTGACAAGCGTAGGTGCCTTAGATAGTTGAGGTAGAATCGGGGGCGGAGCCGGCCCTGTCGGAATATCCGTATCTCCCTGGACATTTGGTGCCTCCCCGGGCGCTGGAACTCCTGGTGGGGGAGGAGCTTGGTGTGAAGCAGATGCTCCGGTTTGTTGTTGCAGCCTGGCAATTAACTCTGCCTGCTGGGCCATGATCTCGGCCTGTTGTTTGGCAAATTCATCTCGACGAACAGCGTCCTGCTGCATGGCTCTCATACTTTCTTGAAGTTGGCCCACCATGTCCTCCATCCCGGCCATGCTCTGCTATTCCAGCTGACTGATTGGTATATCTATCTCTGTGGTAAAAACTGAAGCCTCAGCCTGACTATCCACTGACGGGGTAGACCACTGTTTTGGCAACCTCTGCTCGGATACACTGCATTTTCTCGACCTCCGTCTGATAACCGGGGGTAAGGAATAAAACACTGGTTGCCCGTCGACCAGATCCTCAGATCGATTGAGTCAGCGACCTCTAGTCCAGAGTGCTTGGGGAATATTTGCTTGGTTTGAAGCAATTGTGCTAAACTACCCCTAGCAAAAAGATAAATAAAGCAATAATAAGGAAATAAACAACCAGACAAACGGACAGCATAACCGCGTAAATAAACACACAACACACAGTTGGGCATCACAACACACAGTTGATAAGCTGAATAGACGGTTCTCAAATACTAATCATTGTTCCCAAATCACTGCCCCCAAAACAGAATCTGATACCCGCAGATAATTGATTCCCAAAATATTGAACTGGTGCCCGCAGGCCTGATACCCAAACTTGTAAACTGATACATGCATTCCTGTAGAGATGCACTCTAAAAGCACATAGCAAACAAGTGAGAGCCAAAACACCCCTATGTTAGGGTAGGGTTTCCCTGTCCTATTTTGTCAGGAGCTAGGGTTTCACTATGCACGCAACGGTTTCAAACAACCTATAAACGGGTAAGCAACCTGTCCTAGCATGGAATGGTCACTATGGATTCCGAATATACACTAGGTCGAATGGTCAAAAAGGGTGCCACGGTAAAACCGGGATTTGTGTTCCCATCGTGGCAGAGCCCGTAACCGGTCAGCCTTATGGCACGCTTCTCAAAGCGAGCCTCCAGCAAACCGTTCAAGAATAGCAGATAGCAAACACGGTGTCCTAGGCGCACCAATGCAAATGCAATGCAAATAAACACATAAGTGTAGTCAAAACAAGATATCATGAGTTCGAGTCAAGTTCTCTAACTCCCTAGCAGAGTCGCCAGAAACTGTAGACGTCCCCGAACGTCCCGGGAGGGAATCCCATTTTGTTCATTGGGCTCACTACGGTTCAGGACTTAATGTCACGGTTCTGTATCTAATCTCACATAGTGTAATGCAAGACCGATGAATCATCAAAGAGTCCAAATCCGGCAAATCATTTTTTGAAAAACAGATTTTTAGAAAGAAGTGCCAAACATGGACTGCTTTGCCAGATACAGAGTCGCCACCTAAATATTTATTTTGGGGGAATTTAGGAAACCCTGACTCGTTGCCTAAGGCCACGTGTCCATCATCACCAAAGTTGCCTCGGCTCGGGAACTTGGGTATGATTGGGGAAGGTCACTTCGTGAGCACCCCCGCTCGCCCGATCGAAGATCGGCCTCTACTAAACATGATATCGAGTTTTTGAAAACACATGTGCTCTTATTCTGGTTTATTAGCCTAGAATTACTATGTGATGCGCGTAGCATACAAGTATAGACTGGATCGCCTGAGTTGGAACAAAACATTTCATGTTTATTTTTTAAAGCGGTTTGCTACTCACAAGTAGGCTAAAATGCGGATTTTGCCACCCTCAAGTAGTCTTAGAAAGGATGGTGATTTGCCACTATCTAGTGGGCTTAAAACTCGCAATCAATGAATTGTTCCCATTCAGATAATCCAATCTCCACCCACAGGCATTCAGGCAGTTATACCACATAAGCACTTAGCCTCATGGTAAGCATGCTATCATGGCAGTCACTCACACACATACAAGGATGCTAAAGCATAAACACTTACCGAGTACTCCAAGCCAAAGAAAGAAGCTCATTAGAAATCATGCATGAATCCTAACTATGCTGAGATGCCTAATGCAACACATACAGGTATGCAACTAAGATAGGCTCGGCTATTCTAAGATGGCATATGAAATGCAACAAATGATGCCCGTATTCAACTCGGAATTGAAATACAATGCAGTTAGTATGATGCGCCGAGCCCAGTGCATGCAATATATATGAATGAATGCAAACATGCGAACATATAGACGCTAATTGAAACGTGCCCTAAACTAACCATCATAAGCTGGTAAATAAAAGGGAGAAAGACGTGGGGTTGGAAGACATGCATCACACACACACGCACACTTATTACAACATTGCCCTCCTCGGAGGGTCCGAATAAATAATACAGACCGAATAAATAATTAACTACTCTAGCTAATTAAATATTACAAAACCCTAATTAATTAACAAATTAACTAAGAAATGAAATAAACTAGTATGCAGATCTATGGACCGCCTCAGCTCTGTTCCGAATGATGAAAGATGCATGCATGCTCGAGTCGCCTTGTCGGGAAATTCCTTGCGATGCCCCGATTTGCCTCTGTTTGCAATTGATCCCGGAATATTGTACAAAGCTCTAGAAAGCTGCTGGTTTCTGGTTTATTGCAACAGAGAGCAAGAAAGGGGCATGGCAAAGTATTTTCAACATATGTATGCATGACCACTCTCTCCATCATTGCATAAGCTCTAGGGAGTGTAGTTCTCGATCCTCGTGCCACCAATCACGCATCCCGATGCATGATGGCCGAGGAGTCGAATTGCACGAGTCAATATGAAATGGATGCACACATAAACACAACAAGGCCTAGACTCCATCATGGGTAATCTGGAGTGTCGACGACCGGAAATTGAGACACGTTTCGTCACTTTGAGTACAAAACGCCCCTCGTTTCCCGTGTTTGGACTAACCCTACTCCAAACACAATACAATGAGATGGCATACACAATGCGACTAACATGCAACCTAAATGCAATGCGACTAAATGATGCAAACATGCAGAGAATGACATGCAAACATGCTACTAGCATACACAATGCTATGAACTACATGGCATACTCGATGCAAGACACTTTATGCAACAATATGACAACATATGATTATCATACACAATGCGAATATCGAATGGTATACTCGATGCAACGAACTACATGGCGTGCGCAATGCTATGACTAGAATGGCATACACAATGCAAGATGGACTTAAACCAAGACGGGTGAGCCTCAGCCACACCCAAATCAGTGGCCAAACATGATGGAATGAAAGGTAGGAACACTCATGCAAACATGCCCAATGCAAGGGACCGAACCTAAGGCATCGAATGCCACTCTACCAAAGCATGGCAAGGGATGACACATGGCATACAATGACAAAAATTCCAGCTCTGAAATAGCATACAAGATGGTCCCGAAACATGCAAACACCTCACCCGATGCATGCTAGATGACCCGAATACCGAAACTAGTGGAATGGATTACACTATAGGTATGCAAAACAATGCTCAAATGATGAAACCAACCCCAAACAGTCCCTATGTAGACCAAAATCAGTGGCTAAATGTGTTGGGATGGTGGCTCGGAATGCATTCAAATGAAGCTCATGCAATGACCGGTAAATGAGGCATTCAAGCATAACTTTCAAACGCATTTAAAGAGTGAAAATCATGGGAATATGGCATACATGTAAGCTCTGAAATATGATGTGCAATGGCCCCAAAACATGAAAACACCTCAGTATATGCATGTGATGGACCTCAAAACTCAAAGTTAAGCATGGATATTGTACTACAAGCATGCAAAACAAGCATCATTCGACCATGAGACCCAAAAACAGAGCTAAGGTAGTCCAAAACATGCACGAAATCAGTTTAAGGCAAGGCCAAAATATGCTAGGAAAGGCGGCCAAAACATCATACAAAACAAGGTAGTGAACCATGACTTACACTACAACTATATGAAGCATGTGAAAGATTACCAAACCAGCCAAAAACAAAAACATGGCATGCCAAAATATGACCAAAAAACCACTGGAACTCAGTCAACACATGCTAGAATGAGGTGCTTCTTTGAAAGGCTATGCAAGGGGTTACTCTACACGTGCAAGATAGACATCAAAAATGGCAAAACCACCTCTGGACAGAGGTCATGCAGGTCATAAAACTCATAAATAATAGCCTGAAACATGGCTTGAAAACATGCAAATAGGGGCTCCTTTATAAGGCCAAGAAAGCTAGTAAACAAGACAAGGGGTGAGAGGATCACCCCTCTCTGATTTTGATGCTCAAAAACACATAATAACCACTGAAAATCTGCTAGATTTCAGTGGTCAAAAGGGCCAACAAAGCTCAACACAAAAGCTCTAATGCATGGCTCAAAACAAAGAGAAATGAAGCATGCAAAGGGGGTAGATGACCCCCAACAGAAAAGAGGTCTTAAACAAACATATTAAGAAGCTTAAAACAAGAATTTTTTTAGTTTATGACAACAGCCAAATATGCTTGCAAATGGAGCTAAGACGTGAAGCAAAATAATGCTTAAAAGGGGGAAATGAGTGTTACCCTTGTAGAGAAGACCTCCAGCAGCTTCTGGACCAGAGTAGCAAACCTTCAACCTCTGAAAACTAGCTCTAAGGTGCTTGGATTGATGCTGGAAGGGTTAAGCTAAGGGTTGGTGTGCAAAGGGCCAAGAACTATGGAGTATTTGAGCACAAAAGAGAGATATAGAGAGGTGTATATTGTATGCCTTAGAAGCAAAGTCTCAACCCTTCCAATGGAAAAGCACCTCTTCTTTTATAGAGGAGCGGGGCTAAAGCTTCCTCAAGAAGCTTAAACCAAGCTTAAAGATCCTCCATACATGTGCATGGAGGATCAATTCTGAGGCTTCCAGCTGGCACATCTGGCTAACACTCAGTGAGACAAAAAAGGAGAAAGCTGGCCGACCAGTTCAAGTGGTCAGCCGACCCCTTGCCCTGGTTGGCCGACCAGGTTCAAAAGGGTCAAACATCAAAAGCTGGTCAGCAACCCTGATTAGTGGTCTCCCAGGTGAAAGCAACTCAGTGGTGGTATGGGAGACCAGAAAAAGTGGCTCAAAAACTAAGGAGCCCAGCTTCCTGACAAGAAAACCGGCCGGCGGGTGAAGAGGTGGTCTCCAAGAGAAAAGGTGGTCTCCCACCCTTGTACCACCTTCCAAACAATGAAAATAAGGTCCACACCAAAAACGAACCAAGACGAATGCAAAACGAGGGTTCGGAAGCCAAAACGCGCAGCCGGGTGCCCCGAAAACTGACTGTTAAGCATCGAAAGTGGCGCGCAACCACGAAGGTGGTCTCTCGGGCCACAGTGTCCCTCTAGAGAGAGGAAACAAGGTGTGTGCCAAAAACCGGAGCAAACGAAGAAAGTTAAGCGGTCCCGAACCAAGGCGCATGGCCGATGGCTCCGAAAACCGGAAACTGGTCTCCAAATGGGAACAGTGGTCCACGACCACGAAAAGTAGCCTACGGCCACTGAGAGATGGTCTACGAGACCTCTCCCTCCCTTCGGGAAGAGAAAATAGAACCTGGTTCACAAACCGAGGCAAAGCACAAAAGAGTCCCGAAGTCCGGAGACAAGGCTCTCAGCCGAGACTCCGTAACCTCAGAACAAGCACAATATGCGCAATCACCGAGTGCTCAATCGATAACGTCTGAGTCTTAAGGTTGGTCAAAAATGGGGTGTCTGCACACGTGCTCTGATACCACTCTGTCACGACCCAAACCCGCCGCTTTAGGTTTAGCGTCGTAACCGGCTAGTAATCATCAGATTACCAAAGGCCTCTAATCTGAATAACAAACTATAAGGGGCTAGTGGAAGCAAATATAGAAACATACATAGTCCATAGAGCTGTGTAGACATACATGGGACAACAACATTAAAACTGATATACATAAACCCACGTATGACGTCATTTATATGTCCATTCTTCATTGTCATAATACAAAAAAAGGCAAAAGAACTGTTTACAAATCAACAAAAGTTCGCAAAACCACTAAACTATTTCCGGAACCTCCACGAGAGGCACAATGGTTGGCCGACAAAACAGGGACTCCAGGTCTTCAACTCTGAGCCTGGTCACGCACTTGATCACTTATATACATAATATAAATAGTGAACGAAAACTCAGTGAATAATAACAGAGTAAAGATTTTAATGAATGATGTCTAGTTTCATGTCATATCAATCAGAGAGATAAGCATACTCGTATCAAAATAGAGTCATGTTCATATTCATATTTAAATTATGTGTGGTACATCCATTAGCATTAACATATCACTTTTGAAAAACCTAGGTGATTCGTGATTCAGACTAGATTAATTGCAACAATACCCAAACAATTAAAACAGACAATCTAAATCATTTTGCACATACGAAAATGATTTAGATTGTTGCTTCAAAATCAATAAATCAACACAATAGATTTTTACATGGAAAAATCACAATTGAAGCACCTCCAATTGTGATTAAAAAACCACGGGTTAAACGCAACTTATCAATCTACTATGAAAGAAAGAAAGAATACAAATTAACCAAACAAATTACCCAAACTCTGTCAATTTGTCTTCAACAATCTGTATCTCTTTCACCGTAACCTTCGTCTCAGAATTGATCAGATTGATGTTGAATCCACAACATCCATGTCGAATCAACGACTGCGCACAACTTCGAACTCTTTCGAATACTCCACGCTTGAATCTCCGAATTCCACAGAAAAAGAACACTCTTGAAGTAGAACACTCAAACAATCAAACTCTTTGATGTATGCTTGTCAAACCATATGAGTTTAATACTCAATCAAGCATCAAAGAAAACTAGCAAAATAGCCCCAGAAGAAAACCCTAGAACCCTCAAAGAAGATCTGGAAGTCATGCCCTAGAATTAAAGTAAACTGTAGTTTTATAGCAGCAGAATACGTGATTTCCGCTCGAGTATAGGAATGGCCGCTTGAGCGAGGTCACTGATACTCGTGTTCCAAACTAGGGTCTACGTTCGAGTGTAGGAACATACGCTCGAGCGTAAAATCACACCTCACAGTATTCTTAGTAAACGAGCCAAAATACTGAGAAGGTGGAAACACCGCTCGAGCGCTATTTTCCCAGCTCGAGCGGGAAGACCAAAAACTGAGGAAAAATTACAACTTGATTAACCCAAGCTTGTTCACGGAATTGGCAATAAGTAGGTTCCTAACAATCTCCCTCTTTCTCAATTCCCGGACAAAACTTTTCTAACACTTTTTCCTAACAAACACACGCACTAGACACACTAATTAACACAATCAATATCACCAAGCCAACCAAAAATTTAAAAAAAAAAAAAAACACCAAAAACCACAAAAGCAGATTTGATTGAGAAACACTTAAAAACAATTTGAACAATCCACCTGTGAAAAATACCATACAAACTAAAACTGTGGAACCAAATAAGACAAATAGATTGAAATAAGCAGAATAGACAAATATATATCCAAATCTATTTCAAAACAACCAATTAACCATGGATGTAAACAACTTAAGGAACAACCAACCAATGAACAAAAATACCCCAAAATAATCTCCCCCTTTTTGTCTGGGAGACAAAGGAGAATAAAAAACAAAAGATAAACAAGAATAAAAACTGTGCAAAGAAAAAAAATATACAGTCCAAGTAAAGAGAAATAGGCATCAAAGAGCCGACAGTGGTGGAGGCTGCTGAAGCTGAAGCAGAGTCAAGATCTGAGTAATATGCTAGGAAGACTAAGCAACAGGCATGGGACTGACTCCTCAGCCAGAGGATCTTCTCCTGCACCTACACTGGAACTACCCACCCTAGAAGGACCCCTCTTGACATGGGACTGACTCTGGGAGATGGTCTTTTTGGTAAAAGGTTTAATGGGAGTGGCAAACTCATCGTCCTCAAAGACTGGGACCTCTAGTTTGGACAGGAGACGGTTGATGAGACAACCATACAGTAACCCTAAAAACTTTCTTTCAAAGGCGGCGACTATTTTTTGGATAACGAGGGTAGCAAGATTGATAGAGAGGTGACGATCTATGCAAAAGAGAACAAAGCCTTGTTCTTGATTGATTTCGGAACTATGGGTGGTGACTATGATATTAGCACAAACAATAAGGTTGAGCAAACGGAACTGGGGAAAGAGTTCATTTTGTTTGATCAAGGTGCCCTTAAGCCATTGACGGGATGTATCACACAATGTAGTGGCTACCTCATTGAAGTCACATGTGGGTCAGACAAGAAAGGGATAGTAACACGGAAAGACACGTCCGATGCCTAATAGTTCATGGATAAGATCTGGGGTAATGGCGATGAACGACCTAACCCATGTCTTGAAAGAGGGGCCAATATCATCAATGCCCTCGATGTTATAATAAAATTCTCAAACCCAGTCAAGGTTTTGACGGCCGGAGAAAGAAAGGACCAAGTCACCCCCCAATGGATCAAACAAAGGTCGAATGGGTATGGACTCAAAGGTGTTAGGCTGGACATTCCGCTCTAAGTGGACCGTCCAAATGATGTACGATTCCCTAAATGACTTGGCTTTTTCGGCAAAGGGAAATCGGTCAGGGTTATAATGTGGGCGGTTAATGGTGGACTTGTAGCGTTTAGCTGTAGAGGAGAACATGGCTAAAACCAAGGAGATAACAACCCCAATAGCACCGATAATCACCCACCCCCAAAATATAATGGTCAAACACATTAGTATCCAAAAGAAAAAAATAGTAGTAACACGACCAGAAGAACAAAATGTAAACCCAAAAGTAATTAGTTACCAAAAAAAAAAACAATATAGCATCATCTAAGCCCCAGAGATAGAAATCAGTAACAACACACACACAAAAAAAAAAAACAGAACCAATGACACCAAAAACAGGAGTAAGCAAGACATGCCATTAATAACTAAGCAATAGAAAACACAAGACCAAAATAAATAAGAATAATGCAGAAAATAAAGCCAATGCCCAATCCAAAGCAGACCCAAACAGAACCAAGAGTAATACGAAAACTATTTACACCTACGGAGGAAGTGTGTGAGCAAGGGAAAGCCAAAAACAAACAAAGCCTAAGCTACTTCATCCAAGTCTCAAGGTTGATAAGAATAGAGAGAGACAAACGACAAATAAAACAAGCCAAAAGGAATAGCAAGAAAAAGAAAGAAGACATACCCGAGGCAAAAAGGACGAATGAAGGGAGAGAAGAGCACACACTGAACAAAGAGACCAAGAGGAAATCACGAAGAATGAGAGTGCACAAGAAGCCCTAGGAGAGAGACGGCACAATTTGGGAAAAATGGACTGAAAGGGCGAGGGTTGGGTTTAAAAAGAAGTGTAGTCCGCTCAAGTGAGTATGTTGATGCTCGAGCGTGCTTCTTTACGCTTGTTGCTTCGCTCGAGCGATGACTCGAGCGCTCGATCGTAAAAAACACACCTACACAATCTCGTGCAGTCTGAAAAAATACTGGATGAGAGAAATGTACGCTCGAGCGCAATAGTGCATGCTCGAGTGGGAAAGAAAAACCAACAAAGCCAAAATGCACCCTTCTGAGCAAATAAAACCAACTCACACTGTCAAGAGGGACCTAAAACAAACAGAGGTGAGCACAAGAGCAAGAATGTAATAATAAGATGAGATAATCCACAAACTATGAAGCCCGTAAACTCATAATTTGGACAATATGAAGCACGGTATCATGAGCAAATTAGGTAAACATCAATCAATGAGCATAAGCTACATGGGAATACACAACTCAAAGACAAACATGAGAGCTCACATAATGAATATGTGTGTGTGTGCAATCCTTGAGAGGCCACAGAGCTAGAGTTGATCCTCATAGTGATCGGATGGCTAGACCTCTGGCAAGAGAAACTAAACATCACTGAGAAAAGTCAAACCACTAGACATCAAGGGATATTTGTTAAGTAAAAACGGAGGTTCCCTCTCAATCAATGAGTCCTATTTTTTATATTATTTTTTTATTTGATTTTTGACTCTTTTTCTTGTAGACACTCATTGGTGGCATACACGCTCAAGAATATGGAGACCAAACCAGAAAAACATGAAAATAATAAGAATAGCCTGGTCGGTGCCTCTGAGGTAGCCTTTTCCTAATGCCCAGACTTCAATGAACTGAGGAAGGAATCGTGAAAGTGAAAAAAGATGGTAGATGGTTAAGAGACTCAACATCACCCATGATATGCCAGTATAGGTCAATTCTTCTGAAAATGTATACGAGACATTGTTAGAGGTCCATAGAGAACTTTGATCACTTATGCGGAAACCCCTACGACAGTTTATCTCAAGAATGTGTGTAGAATGAGATCATGAAGTCAATGAGTATGAGCCTTCAGAATGAGCTGTGAACAAAGAAAAATGAAATCTTGCAAGTAGCATGAGAGGTGGTCATATGGGTCTAAATGCAGAGATGACAGGAATCAATGACAATGAGATTATAACATCCAAGTACACATAAGGCCAATCACTCTCACCTACTCAAGTTACATGTCACACTCTAGTGACTGAGCACTACACCTAAGGTTCTTTCTAAGGAACTCAAACCTAAGAAGATCAAGGAGTTTTGTAAAAATATCAGCTTTTTTATGCTCAGTAGGTACATGTTCAAGAACAACAAGGCCCTCTTCCACTAACTCTCGAATGAAATGATAACGAATGTCAACGTGTTTGGTGCGAGAGTGTTGGACATGATTTTTAAAAATGTTAATAGCACTTGTATTATCACAGAAAAGGGTGAGAGTGTTCTGGTCTATACCATAATCATGAAGCATTTGCTTCATCCACAACATTTGTGCACAACAACTCCCTGCTACAATGTACTTAGCCTCAGCGGTCAAAAGAGAGATGGCATTTTACTTTTTGCTATGCCAGGCAACCAGATTATTCTCAAGGTAAAAACACCCTCCAGATGTGCTCTTACGATCATCAGCACACCCTGCGCAGTCGGCATCAGAAAAACCAGTGATTTCAGTGGTAATATCAATCGTGAACCAAATCCCATACCCCAATGTCCCATTTACATACTTAATGATGTGTTTAACTGCAAGCAGATAAGACTCTTTAGGACAGGCTTGGTAACGGGCACAAACACCTACACTAAATGCAATGTCAGGACGACTAGCTGTGAGGTACAAGAGACTTCCTATCATACTCCTATAAAGGGTAGGATCAACATCAGTACCAAAGTAATCTTTGAAAAGGTGAAGGCTAGTGCTCAGGAGAGTGCGAGCATGTTTGGCTGACTCTAGACCAAACTTAGATACAAGGTTTTTGGCATACTTGGTCTGAGAAATAAACATACCCGAAGGAGACTGTTTAATTTGAAGACCCAAGAAGTAAGACAACTCCCCCATCATGCTCATTTCAAACTCATGTGTCATGCAATCCGCGAAATATTTCACAAGAAAATTAGCAGTGGATCCAAACACAATATCATCAACATAAATCTGAGCAACAAGTATATGAGACTTAGTAAGTTTCACAAATAAGGTTTTGTCTACACTACCCCTTTGAAAATCATTATCAAGCAGAAAGGGAGTAAGTCTATCATACCAAGCTCGAGGGACTTGTTTTAATCCATATAACGCCTTGTCTAAGTTGTAGACATGGTATGGACATTTTGGGTCCTCAAACCTTTTGGTTGCTCAACATAAGTCTCTTCTTTCAAGTACCCATTCAGAAAGACACTTTTCACTTCCATTTGGAACAATTTGAACCCAACAAAGCATACAACACCAAATAAAATATGAATAGATTTGAGACGTGCAACAGGGGCAAACGTCTCATCATAATCAACACCCTCTACTTGAGTATACCCTTGAGCAACCAACCTCGCTTTATTTCTAACCACAGTACCATTCTTATCAGATTTATTTTTAAAGATCCACTTGGTACCTATCACATTCATGTCTCTAGGTCTTGAAACAAGAGTCCAAACTTTGTTACGTTGAAATTGACCTAATTCTTCATGCATAGCATTAACCCAACTATCAACTAGTAAGGCCTCTTTTATATTTTTAGGTTCAATTAACGACACATAGCACATATGAGATACCTCTTCCCGAATTTGTTTCTGGGTTTTCATTTTGTCAGAGACACTTCCAATTACCTGTTGAGTTAGATGATTCAGTCTTGCACTTGCTGATGGTTTTAGCTCTGGACTAGTAGTGATGGGAGCATTTGAGGTGGTGTCTCTTTGTGCATTCTTTTGACTTGGACTTACCATTGAAGTTGGTGCCGGCTCACCTTCTTGGGCTTGACCATGTGCTTCTCCGTGTCTTTGTGGTTCAGTATCCAAGATTGGAGACTCACTACATTTTTCCTCATGTATTGCTAGCACAGGAGAACCTGTGTCATCTATAACCACATTGATTGATTCCATTAGAGATAAAGTGCGCAGGTTATAGACATGAAAAGCTCTACTAGTGGTTGAATACCCTAGAAAAATACCTTCATCACTTCTGGAGTCAAATTTGCCTAACGGCTTTCTATCTTTGAAAATATAACATTTACTTCCAAAAGTTTTGAAATAGTTTACATTAGGTTTCAACCCTTTCCACAGTTCATATGGAGTTTGAAAAGTGCCGAGCCTTAAATACACACGATTCACAACATAAACAGAGGTATTTAAGGCTTCAGCCCAGAACTTAGGAGGAACTTTCTTGCTAAGAAGCATGACCCTAGCCATTTCTTGAACAACTCTGTTCTTTCTCTCAACAACTCCATTTTGCTGTGGAGTAATTGGTGCAAAAAAAATCATGTTTTATTCCATGCATATCACAAAAGTCCAAAAAAGAACTATTTTCAAACTCACGACCATGATCAATTCGAATTCTTATGATATGCCCAATAGAAACACCCTGTTCATTTTGAATTTTAAGGACTAAGGCTTGGAAAGCATCAAACGTATCAGATTATTTTTGTAAAAAATTAACCCATGAAAAACAAGTATAATCATCAACAGTTAAAAAAAATATATCTTTTACCTCCAATGCTTTCAGTGGGAGTGGGTCCCATAAGATCCATATGAACCAGTTCAAGAGGACGTTTGGTTGTGAAGCTGTTCACCTTTTTATAAGGGGCACGAGTTTGTTTCCCAAGTTGACATGGCCTACACACAGTTCACATTCTTACCCATTTTGAGTACTCCTCTCACAAGCTCTTTGTTGGCTATCTTAATTAAGTCTTTGAAATTCGTGTTACCTAATCTTTGATGCCACAGATCAATATTACTTATGATGGCTGAGTGGTGTAGACGTCCCCGAACGCGCCCCGGGAGGGTTAAGTCCCGTTCGGTTCACATTGGGTTCACTACAGTTCAAAGGACTCAATTTGTCATGGTTCTAAATCTGAACCAAAGAGTCCAACTCTGGCAAATCGTTTTGAAGAAAAACAGATTTTGAAAAGAAGTGCCAAACATGGACTGCTTTGCCAGATTACAGAGTCGCCACCTAAATATTTTTAAAATGGGAAATTTAGGAAACCCTGACTCGGTGCCGAAGGCCACGTGTCCGTCATCACCAAAGTTGCCTCGGCTCGAGAACTTGGGTATGATTGGGGAAGGTCACTTCGTGAGCACCCCCGCTCGCCCGGTCCGAAGACCGGCCCTCTACTAACCATGATCTCCGTTTTTGAAAACTTTATGCGTTCTCAATCCGGTTATTACCTAGAATTACTATGTGATGCGCACAACACAAAAGTATAGACTAGATTGCCTAACTTGGAAATAAACATTGCATATCCGTTTTGTCTCGAAAAAACGTGTTAGATTTTGCTACTCGTAAGTAGGCTAAAATGCGGATTTCAATGAGTTGTTCCAACTCAAAGCAATCCCAACCTTCACCCACAGGCATTCAAACAGTAATATCACATAAACATTTAGCCGCATGGCAATCATACCGTCATGTTAACATTCACACGCATGCGACATGCTAAAGCATAAAACTTACATCGTACTCCGTGCCAAAACAAGAAACCAGTTAGCAAAACATGCATGACCTAGTTCATGTTAAATGGCTAATGTATCACATACAGGAGTGTAATCTAAACATGGCTCGGCTAACCCTAATCATGGCATATGAAATGCGCGAGTAGCACGTATTCAATTAGAAATCGAAAGTGCGATGCAGTTTGTATGATGTACTGAGCCCGGTGCATGTAAACAAATGCATGGATGCACGCATGCATTGCATAAGGTATGCTAATTTAGATGTGCCTTAATCTACCATCGTAAGCAGGTAAATAAAAGGGAAGAAAGAAGTGGGGATTGGAAGACATACACCCACTCACACACACTTATTACAGCTTTGCCCTCGCTCGGAGGGACCGAAAGAATATACAATTTAATTAACTACACAGCTAATTAAAATATTACAAATCAACTAAATTAATTAAATAAAATAATTAATCTAATTAAACAGTAAATCGCCTCGGGATGAGGGCCCAAATGCAGCATGCGCTCGGAACCGGCTCGGAACCCGCACTGCCATGCACGGATTGCCTCTGTTTCCTCTGCTCTCCTCCTCAGAAAATTGCCAAAGTCCCAGGAGTGCTTCTCAGAGCACTGGGGATCACCACCGGCTGGGGTAGGACACCACCGGCTGAAGGAGGAGGCCACCGGCACAAAAATAATCCATCGGCTGTTTGTTGACTGCCGGTCGGCACTAAATAGTGCCGGCCGGCACTGAATGCCTGCAGAACCTGCAACTCACAGCAGCAGAGGGGAACAACATGCATGGCAAGGCAATTCAAAGCATGTATGCACCAAACACAACCCTTATCATATTAGTGACTCAAAGGGGCATGTGCCTCGATTCCCGGACCACCAATCGCGCATTTCCATGCATGATAGCCCAAAGAACCAAGAATGCAACTTTGATTTCAAATGCATGCAATGCAAACAAGCAAACAAGGATGCTCAACCTCCATCATACTTCACTTCAAGAGGCCAAACATGCACAATACAAATGCAACCCTAAACATGTCAACTAGGCATGCAACATGGACTATGCAACATGTTCATGCAAAGGGTTCAAGCAAGCATGCAAGGTAAGCATGCAAACCAATGGAAGGATGGTCTTATACATGAATTAGGCAACTCAAATAGTCCTAAAATCAGTGGCCAAAATGCCTAGAGACGAAGACTAAACACACACACACACATGCAAGTGTTATGGTCCAAACCTAAGGCATAAGCAAGGCAACTCTTAAGCACACTTGAAGAGACCAAACATGGACAATTAGCATGCAAGTTAAGCTCTAAAATCATGCTATAAAATGATGCCAAAGCATGTTAAACAAGATGAGCAAATGCATGCAAAAGGGGCCAAGTGCTTGGGGCAAGCCATGTAGGCTTGAACCAAGGCCAAGTCCACCAAGCCTCACAAGGCTAAGGGGGCTCAAAACAGGTCAAGGGCAGACCTAAGCAAGGCCAAGGGTGTACCTAGATGGCATCTAAGAGGCTTATACCCTAAGGCATACAAAGTGGCCGAAACATGGGGACATTCAAGACATGCTTTCAAAGCATTAAAGAGGCGACTAAGGTAAGCATACAAGCACACCAAAGGGACTGAAATAGCATGCTAGGTGGTTCCAAACCATCAAAATAAAGCAAGCAAGGCATGCTACACACTCAAACTCGTAAGGCCAACAAGCCAAATACAAAGGAGCTATGTAATGCAAGTCATGGCCGACCAAAATAAGCATGGACAGACCTTATTCATGGCAAAATAAGCATACAAGCTTCATGGATCTAAGCCTAAAACATGCTAGAAAGAAGGCATACAAACCTAGAGCAAGTTAAGGCAATACAAGGCATTACAAAGCATCTATGCAAAACATGCAAGGAGGGCTAAAACCAACTTAGAAACATGTTATGTCATGGCAATATAAGCATGAAAAACAAACCAAACATGCTCAACACACCACCAAATATGGTGCTCCTTTGGAGGCCAAAACTTGCCCTTTTCAAGGACATCAAGGAGAGGGGGTGGTCATCTCCTTCTTGAGACTCTATGGCACCATCTCCACCACTGAAATCCCTCAAGATTTCAGTGGTGAAGAGGCCCAAGCACAAAAGTCTCGGATCTCAACAAAATAGCACAAAAAGTGGCCTTTTCAAGGCCTAAGGGTGGTCAAACCTACCCAAACCACCAAACACTCTTAATAAACAATGAAGAGGGTTAAAAAACAGAACTTTTATGTGTTAATCACTAAGCACGAAAACAGTTCTAAACTAGGTAAAAACAAGGTGCAAGAATGGGGTAAAAAGAGCTAGTTTCTTACCCTTGATGATCACCTTCACAAGAGTTGATGTTGTTGCCTTCTTTTGCTTGAATCCAGCCAAGAACACCAAGAACAACCTCTTAGGACCTCTGTAACCAAGAGAAGGTGAAACACTAGGTGTTGATGTGCAATAGTAAGGCACAAACACCTAGTTACACAAACAAGAGAGAAGTATAGATATAGGATAGATATAGAACTTCTAACCTAAAACCAGAGCTACCTCTCACCTCTCTCACCAAAACTCTTCTAACCCTTGAGCCAAGAGAGAAGGCCTTCTCTTATAGGCATCAATCTTGTAAAGCTTGCCAAACAAGCTTACAAGGAGGGCATCCCTCCATACACGTGTATGGAGGGGAGGCTAAAGCCATACAGCTGTCTAAAAATATCTCATAAAGCAGCTGCACAGTGGTCGGCAGGGCAAAATGGTCATTTTTCCAAAACAAGTGCCGACCGGCACAAAATAGTGCCGACCGGCACAATATAGTGCCGGTGGCAACACCAGCCAGCCGGTGGTCTCTAGCCAGTGCCGGTGGTGTGTGGGGATGCCTCACAAAGCATTCCCTGCCCTTCCAAGGCAAAACACAAGTGTTTGGTGCAAAACCGAACACAAAATGGTCGAGTTCGGAGGTCCTGAGGCAGGGCGCGCGAGCCGAGAACTCCGGGAACTCCAAACGAACACAAACATGGATAATCACCGAGTGTTCCATCGGCGACGTCCAAGTCTAGAGGACGGTCAAAAATGGGGTGTCTACAGTTGCCCCTCTTTGACAGAACTCGGAAGTCATAACAATGACGGGAGTGAATGTCAAAGCCCAAAAACGACCCATTTTTGACAAGGCCGAAGACCTGGACAAACATGCAAGACAAGTAAGATATGCGCCCGAAGGCAGGGGCAAAATGCAACTGAAAATGCAAGAAGCCGGGCATAACTTATGATCATGCAAAGAAAGCTGTAACGAAACACGCATGCAACAGTTTTAAGCTAGAAAACGCCAAACTACACTACAATGCAGAAAGGATGTAAGAGAATTATGTAATTCTCGATACGTCTCACTCGGGAGATACAATACTTGCGCGGCTCGTCCGGTTTCACCGGCCTCGAATGAACCGTACATACAATATCGTGCCTGAAAAGAAAACAAACTTAACAGGTGCAATATTGTTAGCAACATGCATGACAATGCAAATGAAGTGCACAAAACAGTGCAATGATATGCAATTGAATCTAAATGTAATGCAAATGATATGCAATGTATACAAAACTATGTATGAACAATGCAAATAGAAATGTAATACAATTGAAACTATATGCAAACTACATGCAAGGCAATTGAATCATGATTCATTCATGAGCGATTCGAAACCACACAAATGTCAAATAGATTGATGGAGGTAACAAGTCTGTCTACCATAGAAAAGGTGTCGAAGCCCTCAAGGCGCGAGCGCACGCAGAACTATGAATAATGTAGACAGACACAAGAACAAGTATTGGGTGGAATGACATAAGTGGGGTGACGACCCGCTGGGGAAAGAATGATGATCCTAATGCCGGATGCAACAATTACACTACAATGTAATATGATGGATAGATGATACAATGGATATGGCACGCGGGCCAAACCAAATCTCGCCTAGGAAGGGCATGTACACGTACAAGCCATGTCTAACATAGAAAAGGTGTCGAAGCCCTCAAGGCGCGAGCGCACGCAGAACTATGAGTGTATAGACGTGAAAAGTATGAGCACATACCAGACCAAGCTCAACAAGGAAAGGTGCGAGCCATGGATGGAAGATGATGCAGTGGATGCATGCAACTAAAATGCAACCTAGATGGATGCTCACAAAATGAATGCATGACAATGCAGATGATGCAATGACCATGATTGCAGCTTTCCCTATTCTTCCAACGGGATGGTATACTAGGTTGGTTCAGTATCCAAGATTGAGGCGTAGACATGCCGCCTCAACCTATGAGGCTTCCATACAGGTTTCAAGCCGAGGGTACACCCCCTGGGTATTTAAACCAGACTTTAGTCTCGGAAATCCCGAACCTTTGCGTTCTAGGCATGAGCCGTTCGAACTCTAGTTTTCACTGTCCCCGTTGGTCTCTTAGGAACTCACCGCAAGCACGGAAGTCGTTCGGGCACGACAAACACCGAAGGAATTGCACCTCCAGAGGATTTAAGGTCTCCTAGACCGGGATGCGAAATGTATGCATGACAATGCATGTTGTTTTTTTTGTTTTTTGTCTGAAAATGCAAATGATGCATGATGTGTTTTTTTTTTTTTTTTTTTGAAATGCATGACATATGCACTACCTACAATGATGCATGACAATGCAATATTTACAATGCGATGCATGGTAATGCGGATGAGGCACACATGCCGATGTATCGAAGGTTTTGCACCCTCCAAGGATTTAAGGTCTCCTAGACCGTGCGTGTTTTTGGTCCCGCCGGACCCTCGTTTCGGGGCAACACAAGTGTGGTGCGCAAAATAGCGCGATGAAATGCATGCCAAATGCAATGAGGGGCAACTTGACACGCCGAAGGTCTTGCACCTCCCGAGGATTTAAGGTCTCCTAGACCGTCGCGTGTTTTTGGTCCCGCCGGACCGGCTTTGGGGTAATGCATGATGATGAGGTGCGCGAAAGAGCGCGATGAAATGCATGCCAAATGCAATGAACGGTGTACGTTAATGTACCGAAGGTCTTGCACCCTCCAAGGATTTAAGGTCTCCTAGACCGTCGCGTGTTTTTGGTCCCGCCAGACCGGGTGTGGAGAACGATGCAAAGCATAAGTGCATGACAATGCTCGTAATAAAAGGCATGATAATACAATCAAGCGGGTTTTAGGTCTCGCCGGACCGCGCGTGTTTTTGGTCCCGCCGGACCGCGCGTGTTTTTGGTCCCGCCGGACCGGGCGTGTTTTTGGTCCCGCCGGACCGTGCGTGTTTTTGGTCCTGCCGGACCGTGTGTGTCGGGCAACTGTGCGAATGTGACACGCGTGCCACAAGGGATGCAAAACAATGCAAGTGAGAATGAAATGAACCATGAGGCACGCATACCTCATTGGTGGAAAATGGAATGCAAAACGAGGCACGCGTACCTCGAAATGCGATGAAATGCAAGATGAGGCACGCATACCTCATTGGTGGAAAATGGAATGCAAAACGAGGCACGCGTACCTCGAAATGCAATGAAATGCAAGATGAGGCACGCATACCTCATCGGATGGAAAATGGAATGCAAAACGAGGCACGCGTACCTCAGAATGCAATGAAATGCAAGATGAGGCACGCATACCTCATCGAATGGAAAATGGAATGCAAAACGAGGCACGCGTACCTCGGAATGCAATGAAATGCAAGATGAGGCACGCATACCTCATCGAATGGAAAATGGAATGCAAAACGAGGCACGCGTACCTCGGAATGCAATGAAATGCAAGATGAGGCACGCATACCTCATCGAATGGAAAATAAAAAAGATGCAAGTGAGGCACGTGAGGTAGCACACCTCACGTGGATCAATACGGAATGCAAAATGAAATGCAAAATGGTGCGAAATGATGCACGCGAGGTAGCACCCCTCACGCGGATCAAGATGGAATGCAAAATGAGACAGAATGATGAACGTGAGGTAGCACACCTCACGCGAATCAAAGTGAAATGCAAAATGAGGCACACATACCTCATTGATTGTAAAATGCAAAACGAAAGTGCAAGTATGACACGCATGCCATACGGAACGTAGAACAATGCAAGTGTGCCACGTATGCCGCATAGAAATGTAAACAGTGCAAGTGTGACACGCATGCCACACAGAAATGTAAACACTGCAAGTGTGACACGCATGCCACACAGAAATGTAAACAGTGCAAGTCACAAGGGACGTGCAAAACGGCGCGAGGCGGCGCACCGGAGAGTGTGATGAATGCGTGCAACACACACGGGGCAACTTTTAAATCTTATGAAAGACAAAAGGATACAAAAGGATACAGTCATCACATGAATTTGAGTGCCACACGCAGAAGACACTGTCTAAGGTCAAAACGGAGGCCGGTTGAGCGTCGGAGATGCACTTTCTTGCACTTTCTTGAGCTATGAAGACCCAAAACCCCTCTTCTAGCCTAAACAAGGCCTTGGGAACACCACCGGCTGGGTGGGAAGGCTACCAGCTGCCACCGGCTGCCTGAACTCATCCACCGGCACAATATTGTGCCGACCGGCACAAAATAGTGCCGACCGGCACAAAATAGTGCCGACCGGCATAAAATGCCTGATCGGGGGCAGTTCTGCCATTTTGCCTCGGGTCTTTTAAAATAGGGCTTGAAACCCTATTTCCTCACTTTGCCTCCGCCGAAAACCTTCACTCTCTCTCTCTAGAGGTTTGTTCTCTCAATTTTGCGTCGATTTCCTCGCATTTTACGCTCGTTTTACCGTCGGATTCGCGATATTCATCGCGTTTCGGACATTTCCAACCGATCGAAAACTCATTTCGGTGTCTCTTCTCGGTTTTCGCCTTTTCGGGACTTGTTCCCCTCGATTTCCTCTACACTTCCGTGTATTTTCATCTTCCGGCCTTTCCGGCCATTTTCGACCCGCTCGGGGTTGACTTTTCCAGTTGACTTTTCGTATTCTTGCTCGGTTTTCCTTTTCCGGCTATTTTCTCATCCCCATTGCCATGGCTGACGACATTCCACATGTCGGGACTCCCCCGGATCACGAGATGGATCCCGGGGTCGAGCTCCTCCCGCTGAGTGAGCGCCCATTTGATCCGGCGACCTACCGGCCGGCTATTCACATTCTACCACCTGATGGACTCCGCCACTTCCGCGGCTTCGACCGAGCACTGGACCCGGAGCTTCTCCTGCGCGAGCCGGCCTCTCACTTGTCCTTCGGCGCTTCCGAGGTAACATCTTGATCTACTTTATTTTCTGCAATGTAGGACCTTTAACTGTCAACTGCCATAGCTGATTACATTCCTTAACTGCTTTAGATCTGATACATTGTGCGCTGTAGTAGATTGTAGTCGACCTCACAACTGATATCTGCTTAGGACCGACACACATGCACACACACTGCACTAGCCTGAATCACCCAAACACACGGCACACATTGCACTTTTGACATGAACTCACCGACACCCGGTGCTTATTTGAATCTGAAAACTCGCACGCATGCTAGACTTGCACTGAATCACACAAACACGCAGACGCATCACACGTTGGTAATTCACTGAAACATACCGGGACCCGGCATCCATTTGAACTTTGAAAAACACGCACACATGCCATGTTTATACCGATCCCCATGGGAGTACTGACACATCACAGGCCGTAGTCCACCTACTGGTGCACTGAAACCTGACATTTGCTTGCATCTGAAAAACGTGCACACGTGCACCAAGTTTACACTGGACCACTCGAAATACATTGACGCATCACACGCCGTAGTTTACCGTAAGCACACCGGTACCCCGGTTTCTGTTTGAATCTGAAAGACTTGCACGCATGCTAGATTTACACTTACTTTATCTGTTTCTTCGAAACTGTACATTTCATATTGATTCGCAACTGTTTGTTCGTAAACAGGGAGGTTCCCATGCCATCCGCGGGTATGGGAATACCGTCGCTCGAGAGTGGTATGCCGAGCTACCTGACGCAGTCCGTCAGATCGTCGATCGGGCCGGCTTCGGCGCATTTTGTAGGGGATTGTCCAGACTTACTGCTTGCAGGCCTCTCCTCGCAGCCCTGGCAGAGAGGTGGTGGGACACCACTGATTCATTCCACTTGTCGGTGGCAGGGGACATGACGATGACTCCTTACGACTTCGCGATGCTTACCGGCATCGGGGTAGGGGGTGATCCGATCCCCTTCGACATTGACATGGATGAGTGGACCGCGGCCCAAGTCTACTTGCTTGGCGAGGCACCGCCTCTGGCGCGCCCTGGCTTTGTCAGGTATTCCTGGTTCGAGGTTCAGTTCAGGGTCCAGCCCACCCTCATCGACGCAGCCCCGATGACCCAGGAGGCCGTGGAGCAGTACGCACGCGGCTTCTTGATGTTTTTGCTAGGGACGACCCTCTTCGCCGACCGGGCGAACACAGTGCCCCTCTGTCTTCTCAGTGCACTGGTAGATGTCAGAGATATTTTGCGCTTTGACTGGGGTGGCGCGGCTCTGGCCACCCTCTACGGCTACGTGAGCTCAGTCTCCCGTGGCAGCGGGCAGTTGCTCGGAGGCTACTGGCGAGCTTGGGAGGTATGTCTTCTTCTCTGCTTTACATTTCCGCTCTACATACTTTCTGTATTCTGCACTGTACACTGCTCACACTGACTGTATACTGTACACACTGCACACACATACTCTGCTTTTCACTGACTGTATATTGCACACACGGCACACACATACTCTGCACAATACACTGCACAACACACGGCTCTGCTATCTCTGCTTTATTCTAACTGTACACCGTTCACTCTGTACACTCTGCAAAATACACTACACAACACACGGCTCTGTTATTTCTGCTTTACACTGCATTCTGCTTTATCTGATGGTCATACTGACATATGTTTTGCAGTTGTGGATGTATGCCTACTTCCCTAGGCTGGAGCCAGTGCCGGAGACGGAGACTCCCCTGGTCATCCCTTTCTCGCGCCGCTACGATGGGAGGTGCACACGGCGACCTCGGGATACCTTCAGCTTCTACCGCCGATTCTTCGACACCATCACCTCTACCGAGGTATATTTTACTTACAATTCATTCAAACTTTGCTTTGCATTTGTGTATTTCAAATAGCAATCGGTAACAAACTATACTTCCAATTTCAGATCATCTGGCGACCCTGGGCTGCAGTGCCAACAGGCATTCAGGATCGGTTTGCCGGTGCGGAGGAGACCTCTCGTTACCGGATTTTGCTGGAGGGCCCGGTCTGTCGGGCTTGGTACCTGGGGGAGCGTTTTCTGCGCCAGACCCTCGGGTTGCCAAAGCAGATAGTTCCGGTTCACCCTCCTGAGCACATGAGGGACACCGAGAGGTTTTCTCCGCAGCAGATGGAGGACTACACCCTTGGCTGGGACGAGGGCGGCTATAGGGGCGAGGGCGACTACTTTGAGTACGTCCGGACTTTCATTATGCGGCCTCTGAGCGGGGGTCGCCAGACTGAGCGAGGGAGTCCTGCGGTGCCGGCGGCTCGAGCAGAGGCAGGAGCAGGAGTGGGATCTTCGAGGAGAGCCCGAGTCCGAGGCAGAGGTGGGGTACAGAGGGGACGAGGGTCCGGTTGGCCCGCTCTGCCCACTATGCTGACGTACAGGGGGCAGGGTGGGGAGACCTACCAGATCCCCTTCGTTCCTCCCCCGGCTGGTCACGAGTTAGCCGGTATTCCCGACTTACCCCCGGTACGTATTACTTCACTTTGCATCTTGCATTGTCATTCCATTTCAGTTTATTTGATATTCCGCAAAATACTAATGCATCCGATACTTTTGCAGGCTTCCTCCGAGTACACACGGCAGTCGGTGGAACTGTGTGCCTCCCTGATGGGGACGCTGCAGCGGACCCTCGACGTCATGGCCGCCTACAGTCTTCCGGTACGTTCTTCTGACCACAGTCTCAAACCATACTCTGTTCCATACATACTGATGCATTACACAAAATCTGATAAACTGCTCACGGCATCTGATAAACGATACTTACACACTGCATTCTGCACTGATTAACTGCTCACGGCATTCACACTGTACTCATACGTCGCATTCTATACTGATTCACTGCTCACGACATTCACACACTGTATTCATACACTGCATTCTATACTGATTCATTGCTCACGGCATTCACACACTGTACTCATACACTGCATTCTGTACTGATTCACTGCTCACGGCATTCACACACTGTACTCATACATTGATAAACTGCTTCACGGCTTTCTGATGCATTTGCTTTTCGTATTTTTCAGCCTCCCTTTCCGATTCCGCCAGTGGGCGGTGCTCCTCCGGCTGGGCCTCCCCTTTTTACTCGGGATAGCAGGATATTCCCCCGTACCAGAGGGAGACACGCTCATGTCAGGAGTAGCTCGCGAGCACCAGTTCTAGGTGATGGCGAGTCAGAGATGGAGGCGGAGTCGTCCGAGGAGGAGGCCGGGGATAGCTCGGGCTCGGGCTCTGACAGCGATGCTTCCGACGATGCTCCTGGGCTTCTGTCCAGGAAGAGGGCCAGGACAAATCCTCAGGCGTGAGGTTGCTGCTGATGATGATTTTTCGCTGCTTTTTTTTTCTTTCATTTTCTTTTATTGTACTTTTCTCTTTTTGGTAGATAGAGTACCATGTACTGCCGCAGGCAGATTTTGCTTTCTTCAAAACTTTGTATTTGAAAAGACGATGATATGAAACAAACTTTTATCTGAAAAGTATTTTATTTACATACCTCGTACTTTGCATTGCACTCCATCATATTACACCTCAAATGTAAATGTTTACGATTTGTTGTCTGAAAATTGAGCACTTGCACTGTGATAATCGGATAACCAACCAACTAACAGCAAACAACCCAGACAAATCACTGCTCAAACTGAACAAATAGCCCACATTCTGCTGGGGATTAATCTGCACACAGCTCACAATACAATATCCGGTCCATTCTGCACACGGCAAACTTTGAACAATTGGCCCAATCTGACAAGACGGATCACAAAAACTGAGACAGTTGAAGTTGAAACACATTCGAATGTCCCAAAATTTCCTTTTCTTCTCTTGCCTCGCATAAATGTAGAGAATGGCACAGCATTCTGAGCACAAACGATTGACTTTGGAAAAGGGATTTCACAAACGGGGCATCGAGCCTACAACTAAACACAGTGGAAAGGACTCAAGTGAAGAAAATAAAAGGCACACGACCTAAACACAACGAGACACACTCGGAAAAGACTCAAAGCTAAATTGAGACCGACGAATCAAAGGACACGACACACGGACGTGCTTGAAAACAAAAGACCTTGAGGAGCCAATCCCTCCGGGCAGGTTTCCCACCCTTTCTGATTTGTGTGATTCTCACGCCACTCGGCCCTCAAGCTCGGTTTTTTTCTCAAAACCCTCTTGCTCACTTTCCTCTCGACTTACACCTCTCTATTCTTTATTCTCTCATTTTTCGTCCCTCCCCAGGGCGATTGATGGATGAATAGGAAGCAGCGGATTCACGCCCGACACAGCTAGCTCACGGCTATTTCTTCTGATAGATAGGGTACCTTTCTGGCAAGTACGTCGATAACAAAGGAGAGGCGGAATACCCGACTCGACTGTGCCCCTAGTTCATTACTTTGACCATTTCTTTTGTTTTCTTTCTAAAACAGTTTTGATCAAAATGAACGTTAGATTAACATGGTTGTTCAATTTTTTATTTGAAAATCATGCAAGTCAGGCCGTAAGCACTGAAAGTTTTCCTTTTTGGGTCCAAACATGGTCCAATTTTGGAACACGAAATAATTTTCGAGAAAATAGTCAACCTCAGTAAAAATTTTCAAAAACTATTTTCGCGAACAGTCAATGCTCAACAAGCACAGAACCTACCCTCAAGATATGCAACCTCGGATTGGAGGCAATTTGGGAAAATTGCCCCTTGCTTGAAGGGGGGAAGGAGGGCAACGGAAAGTTGCCCCTAGTTTGGGCAGCAACTCAGGGCAACTTTATGGCGATATGAGGCAACGGAAAGTTGCCCCTTGTTTGGATAATGCCGCGGCATATTGTAAGCCAGTCCTTGTTGATGACGATCGGACATTCGGACGCGGAGGAGACGAAGACGGTTTGAACCAATATATGGACACAGTCACCTGGAAGGTGTTGGTGGTTTGACTTCAAGAGGAAGTTGATCACGCAGCTCCAGTTGTTGCAACCGAGACATCGGATTCGGAGGAAGCATAGGTAATCAAAACCATTACATGGGCTGAGACGCTATGAAAGCGTTAAGGGCTGGACTTCCAGATGAAGTTGCCTACGTATCCCAAACATGGGAATCAAGCCTTACGTAGTTCCGGTTAAGGTACACTCGGGTATTTTAACCTTCACTATTTTTAGGCTCTTACTTTTGCCAAGGCGCCCAATGCGGGTTTTCGACCTTGCGAGCTTCTTTTCTTTCTTTTTCTTTTTTTTGCATTTTTCTTTTTTGCTTTTCTTCTTCTTTTTTTTTTCTCTTTTTTTGTATTTTTTGCTTTATTTTCTTTGTATTTTTCTCTTGCTCTAACTTTTGCCTGGGTCGCCCTTCCGGGTTTTCGGCCCAGCGAGCCTCTCAAAGGGTAAAAGTGTAACAGGTCCATGCCAAATGGTTTTGAGATCCTGAAGTCATCTGAATCCCGAAAAATGACTGCTGTATTGATTCGCAGAAGGATCCATCTTCGGCTCTTCGAGCACATCGGACATTTTTGCCCCTAGTTTGAGGGGTGCTTCCGATTTAGTTTCGCAAGCTTCTTCTGATGAGGTCTGATCTTCTTGATCTGACTTTGGTGCCTCTTGTTCGAGGGCTGCTTCAAATCTGGCCACACAGGCCTTATATTGTGGTTGACCGTTGAACATTCTGAATGCAAGTTCAAGGTTTGAAGGCAAGGACTCAAGTCTCGAGGCTGAGAGCGATCCTAAGCTGCACAATCTCAAGAGCGATTCCACACATGTCTTTGCAGGACCGCGCAAAACATTTTTTGAAAGTTTTTAAGAAAGCGACAAATTGCTCGCGCTGAAGACAGTGTGGGACCAATCTGGATCAAGCTAGGGTCCTTCTCAGTACTCACACTAACAAGCATGATTTCATTCATTAAGGGCTTAGCATGCCTCTCTTTCTCTCAGTTTGATCAAAGTTTTGCAAATCCCGAGGAATTCCTCCCTCTTTGTTTTCACCGCAGTGTTCAAAAGGGTTTGAAAAACTTAGGTCAAAACAATAATTATTAGGGCACACAAGAGCGGGTGGAATGCGCTGTCACCCCATTCGAATTCTCTGGCATAACTAGCCCAAAACAAATAGTACGGGAACACGATAGCCGCGGCTGTTTCATTCAGGTTCCCCGGATGTAAACTGGCTCCACAACAGAGGTAGACCCAAAAAGAAAGCAAAGAGAAGTAATTACAAAACAAAACGGTGCTTGAGGCAACAACCCCGGAGTCACCTGGTATTCTATACAAAAGGGGGACTGACTCGTTACAACAAGACAGACCCTTAAGCAAAAAGGACTGACTCAGGACAGAGAGAGAGACTCAAAATAGAACAAAAGGCTGACTCGACACCCGAGCCAGGATTTACAAAAGTAGCATTCGCGGATGCTCAAAAATGCGTGCCAGACGCCACATCAAAAATTCGAGGTGCTGCCCGCAGGCGGTTGAATCCCAATTACATACTCGCAGTATCGGTGTCCTCAAAATCCAACAACTGAGTGGTGACAGATTTAGCTGAGGTGGGTGGGAGGATAACCTCGTTGTCGATCAGATCCTGCACCTCGTGGCAGAGGCGAAAGCAGTTATCGGTGGAGTGGCCAGATTGCTAGTGGTACGCACAGTACTGAGTGACATCATGTCCTGCTGGAAGGGGTTTGGGGAGCGGCCTAGGCTCAAGGGGTGTAAGATGCCCCTTTTTGGCCAAAATCAGAAGTGCCCTAGACAAAGGCATGTAGAGAGGATGGAAGACCCTCCGCCCCCGGGGCTGGTATTTTGAAGCCTGAGTGCTCCTGCTAGACGTGCTGGCGAACGGATCGGCAGGTGCGGGCTTGAATTTCTGATCCTTCCCAGGTACGGGGTTGGGAGTGAGAGAAACTGTTTCAACATAACGGGGTCTATCCCGATTTTCCGACTGGCTTGAACTATCCTCAGGTAGAGTGGGAAAAGCATCCTTCACAATTTTGGTTGTCATCGCGGATACCTGTTGTTTGTTCATCCCCCCGGCTCTTAAAGCCTCGACTGCCCACAGCAGTTGTTCAACGGGATCGGCATCTGCCTTTGCTTTGTCTTTGCCCTTGGCCTCAGCCTGGTGAGAGGTTTGGGTTGGTACTGGTACATCACTGTTGTATGTGGAGGCCATCTCCGGCTGATTAAGCTCGATCACAATCCGCCCCAGTAGCGGGGGCTCTTGGGGCTCAAAATTTCCGACATACGGTGCAACCGGTGGCAAGGCTGACATCCCGTAAGCGAGATCTGCCACAGATCTTTGGAGATCACCTATCATCCCTATTATCTCGAATGTAGTGGGCTCGCGAGCCTGATAGAGCTGGGGGGCCCAGATTGGGTGTGTAGCAGGCGACCTAGGAGGATGCGGCATATCTACGCCGGCCTCACTCTGTAGGGTGATCCCTTGATCCAACGCGGCTGTCATAACCACTATTTCTTCTGAACTCTGCGTCATCTCAAACCCTGCCCCAGCAAGGGAAAAACACTGACTATTCTGTATCAACTTTCTGAATTCTCTGAACTGAAAGGAAAAACGGACAGCATTTCAGCCCAAAACAGATCAAACGCAGACGCAGTCAAACAACTGATCTCTACTACTGATTACTGTTCCCCGGAATCACTGTTCCCAGAACTAAACTGATACCCGCAGATATAACCGGTTCCTCAACAACACTGATACTGGTGCCCCTCGGGCCAGATACTCGCACTGGTAAACTGACATGTACTTTCCTACAGAGATACACTCTAGAAGCACATAGCAGATAAATGAGAACCAAAACACCCCTATATTGGGGTAGGGTTTCCCTGTCCTATTTTGTCAGGAGCTAGGGTTTCACTACGCACACAGCGGTTTCAAACAACCTAACATCGGGTAAGCAACCTGTCCTAGTTTGGAATGGTCACTATGGATTCCGAATATGCACTAGGTCGAATGGTCGAAAAGGGTGCCCCGGTAAAACCGGGGTTTGTGTTCCCATACTGGCAGAGCCCGCAACCGGTCAGCCTTACGGACATGCCTTGACAAGACAAGCCTCCAGCAAACCGCTCAGGAATAGCAGATGGCCAACATGGTGTCCTAGGCGCACCAATGCACATGCAATGCAAAGAAACACATAAGTGTAGTCAAAACAGGATATCACGAGTTCGAGTCAAGCTCTCTAAAAATCCCCAGCGGAGTCGCCAGAAACTGTAACACGTCCGCGAGGGGACCTCGCACTACAGCTCGGACTCCCTTTTTTTTTGTTACGGTTCTAAATCTGAACCAAAGAGCCCAAATCCGGCAAATCGTTTGAGAAAACAGATTTTTGAAAAGTAGTGCCAAACATGGACTGCTTTGCCAGATTACAGAGTCGCCACCTAAATATTTTTGAAATGGGAAATTTAGGAAACCCTGACTCGGTGCCGAAGGCCACATGTCCGTCATCACCAAAGTGGTCTTGGCTCGGGAGCTTGGGTACGATCGGGGAAGGTCAGCTATGAGCACCCCCTTTCGCCCGGTCCGAAGACCGGCCTCTACTAACCGTGATATCCGATTTTGAAAACATTACATGCTCTTATTCCAATTATTAGCCTAGAATTACTATGTTATGCGCGCAGCAAACAAGTATAGACTAGATTGCCTAACTTGGAAATAAACATTGCATATCCGTTTTGTCTCGAAAAAAGTGTTGGTTTTTGCTACTCGAAAGTAGGCTAAAATACGGATTTCAATGAGTTGTTCCAACTCACGCAATCCAACCTCCACCCACAGGCATTCAAGCAATTCATCACGTAAGCATTTAGCCGCATGGCAAGCATACTGTCATGGCAAACGTTCACACGCATGCGACATGCTAAAGCATAAAAACTTACATCGTACTCCGTGCCAAAACAATAAACTAGTTAGCAAAACATGCATGACCTAGTTCATGTTAAATGACTAATGCAACACAGGCATAGGTGCAATCTAGAGTAGGCTCGGGTAACCCTAAACATGGCATGTGAAATGCGCGAGTAGCACGTATTCAATTTAGAAATCGAAAGTACGATGCAGTTTGTATGATGTACCGAGCCCGGTGCATGTAAACAAATGCATGAATGCACGCATGCATTGCATAAGGTATGCTAATTTGAACGTGCCCTAATCTACCAACATAAGCGGGTAAATAAAAGGGAGAAAGAAATGGGGATTGGAAGACATACACCCACTCACACACACTTATTACAACTTTGCCCTCGCTCGGAGGGACCGAAAGAATATACAGATTAATTAACTACGCAAGCTAATTAAAATATTACAAATCAACTAAATTAATTAAATAAAATAATTAATCTAATTAAACAGTAAATCGCCTCGGGATGAGGGCCAAATGCAGCACGCGCTCGGGACTGGCTCGGAATCGCACTGCCATGCATGGATTGCCTCTGTTTCCTCTGCTCTCCTCCTCAGAAAAATGCCAAAGTCCCAGGAGTGCCTCTCAGGGCACTGGGGATCACCACCGGCTGGGGTAGGACACCACCGGCTGAAGGAGGAGGCCACCGGCACAAAAAGAAGCCATCGGCTGTTTGTTGACTGCCGGTCGACACTAAATAGTGCCGGCCGACACTGAATGCCTGCAGAACCTGCAACTCACAGCAGCAGAGGGGAAATCTATGCATGACAATATAATTCAAGCCATTTATGCACCAAACACATCCCTTATCATGTTATTGACTCAAAGGGGCATGTGCCTCGATTCCCGGACCACCAATCGCGCATTTCCATGCATGATGGCCCTAAGAACCAAGAATGCAACTTTGATTTCAAATGCATGCAATGCAAACAAGCAAACAAGGATGCTCAACCTCCATCATACTTCACTTCAAGAGGCCAAACATGCACAATACAAATGCAACCCTAAACATGTCAACTAGGCATGCAACATGGACTATGCAACATGTTCATGCAAAGGGTTCAAGCAAGCATGCAAGGTGAGCATGCAAACCAATGGAAGGATGGTCTTATACATGAATTAGGCAACTCAAATAGTCCTAAAATCAGTGGCCAAAATGCTAAGTCAAGAGGGCCAAACACATATGCACACATGCACAAGTTAAGGCACCAACACTTAAGCATAACAAACAACCCTTAAGCACACTTAAAGGGTCACAACAATGGACAACTAGCATGCAATTTAGGCTCTGAAAATCATGCTATGAAATGATGCCAAATCATGTTAAGCAAGATAAACAAATGCATGCAACATAGGTTCAACACTTGAGGCAAGTCATGGAAGCATTGAACTACACTCATGCAAAACAAATATGGCATACATTGAACAACCTAAAACAGAGTTTTGGCATGTTAAAACAAAGCCAAATGGCTACTTAGATGGCATCTAAGAGGCTTAAGCACAAAGGCATGCAACATGACCAATAAATGAAGCATTCAACACATGCTTTTAAAGCACTAAAGGAGCAACTAAGGTAAGCATACAAGCACACCAAAGGGACTGAAATAACATGCTAAATGGTTCCAAACCATCAAAATGATGCAAGCAAGGCATGCTACACTCTCATGCTCTTAAGGCCAACAAGCCAAATACAAAGGAGCTATGTAATGCAAGTCATGGCCGACCAAAACAAGCATGGACAGACCTTATTCATAGTAAAATAAGCATACAAGCTTCATGGATCTAAGCCTAAAACATGCTAGAAATAAAGGCACACAACCTAGACATGTTAAGGGACTATTATGGCATTACAAAGCAACTATGCAAGGCATGCAAAGAGTGCTAAAACCAACTTAGAAACATGTTATATCATGGCCATATAAGCATGAAAAACAAACCAAACATGCTCAACACACACTTAAGCACAAGCTCCCTCAAGAAGCCAAATCTTGGCCCTTTTCAAGGACATCAAGGAGAGGGGGTGGCCCTCCCCTTTTGGAGACTTTATGGCACCATCTCCGCCACTGAAATCCCTCAAGATTTCAGTGGTGAAGAGGCCCAAGCACGAAAGTCTCGGATCTCAACAAAATAGCACAAAAAATGGCTTTTTCAAGGCCTAAGGGTGGTCAAACCTACCCAAACACCAAACACTCTTAATAAACAATGAAAGGGTTAAAAAACAGAACTTTTATGTGTTAATCACTAAGCACAAAAACAGTTCTAAACTAGGTGAAAACAAGGTGCAAGAATGGGGTAAAAAGAGCTAGTTTCTTACCCTTGATGATCACCTTCGCAAGAGTTGATGTTGTTGCCTTCTTTTGCTTGAATCCAGCCAAGAACACCAAGAACAACCTCTTAGGACCTCTGTAACCAAGAGAAGGTGAAACACTAGGTGTTGATGTGCAAAAGTAAGGCACAAACACCTAGTTACACAAACAAGAGAGAAGTGTAGAGATAGGATAGATATAGAAACTTCTAACCTAAGACCAGAGCTCCCTCTCACCTCTCTCACAAAAACTCTTCTAACCCTTGAGCCAAGAGAGAAGGCCTTCTCTTATAGGCATCAATCTTGTAAAGCTTGCCAAACAAGCTTACAAGGAGGGCATCCCTCCATACACGTGTATGGAGGGGAGGCTAAAGCCATACAGCTGTCTAAAAATATCTCATAAAGCAGCTGCACAGTGGTCGGCAGGGCAAAATGGTCATTTTGCCAAAACAAGTGCCGACCGGCACAAAATAGTGCCGACCGGCACAATATAGTGCCGGTGGCAACACCAGCCAGCCGGTGGTCTCTAGCCAGTGCCGGTGGTGTGTGGGGATGCCTCACAAAGCATTCCCTGTCCTTCCAAGGCAAAACACAAGTGTTTGGTGCAAACCGAACACAAAACGGTCGAGTTCGGAGGTCCTGAGGCAAGGCGCGCGAGCCGAGAACTCCGGGAACTCCAAACGAACACAAACATGAATAATCACCGAGTGTTCCAACGGTGACGTCCAAGTCTAGAGGACGGTCAAAAATGGGGTGTCTACAGTTGCCCCTCTTTGACAGAACTCGGAAGTCATAACAATGACGGGAGTGAATGTCAAAGCCCAGAGACGACCCATTTTTGACAAGGCCGAAGACTTGGACAAACATGCAAGACAAGCAAGATATGCGCCCGTAGGCAGGGCCAAAATGCAATTGAAAATGCACGAAGCCGAGCATAACTTACGATCATGCAAAGAAAGCTGTAACGAAACACGCATGCAACAGTTTTAAGCTAGAATACACCAAACTACACTACAATGCAGAAAGGATGTAAGAGAATTATGTAATTCTCGATACGTCTCACTCGGGAGATACAATACCTGTGCGGCTCGTCCGGTTTCACCGGCCTCGAATGAACCGTACATACAATATCGTGCCTGAAAAGAAAACAAACTTAACAGGTGCAATATTGTTAGCAACATGCATGACAATGCAAATGAAGTGCACAAAACAGTGCAATGATATGCAATTGAATCTAAATGTAATGCAAATGATATGCAATGTATACAAAACTATGTATGAACAATGCAAATGGAAATGCAATGCAATTGAAACTAATATGCAAACTACATGCAGGGCAATTGAATCATGATTCATTCATGAGCGATTCGAAACCACACAAATGTCAAATAGATTGATGGAGGTAACAAGTCTGTCTACCATAGAAAAGGTGTCGAAGCCCTCAAGGCGCGAGCGCACGCAGAACTATGAATAATGTAGACAGACACAAGAACAAGTATTGGGTGGAATGACATAAGTGGGGTGACGACCCGCTGGGGAAAGAATGATGATCCTAATGCCGGATGCAACAATTACACTACAATGTAATATGATGGATAGATGATACAATGGATATGGCACGCGGGCCAAACCAAATCTCGCCTAGGAAGGGCATGTACACGTACAAGCCATGTCTAACATAGAAAAGGTGTCGAAGCCCTCAAGGCGCGAGCGCACGCAGAACTATGAGTGTATAGACGTGAAAAGTATGAGCACATACCAGACCAAGCTCAACAAGGAAAGGTGCGAGCCATGGATGGAAGATGATGCAGTGGATGCATGCAACTAAAATGCAACCTAGATGGATGCTCACAAAATGAATGCATGACAATGCAGATGATGCAATGACCATGATCGCAGCTTTCCCTATTCTTCCGACGGGATGGTATACTAGGTTGGTTCAGTATCCAGGATTGAGGCGTAGACATGCCACCTCAACCTATGGGGCTTCCATACAGGTTTCAAGCAGAGGGTACACCCCCTAGGTATTTAAACCAGACTTTAGTCTCGGAAATCCCGAACCTTTGCGTTCTAGGCATGAGCCGTTCGAACTCTAGTTTTCACCGTCCCCGTTGGTCTCTTAGGAACTCACCGCAAGCACGGAAGTCATTCGGGCACGACAAACACCGAAGGAATTGCACCTCCAGAGGATTTAAGGTCTCCTAGACCGAAATGCAAAATGTATGCATGACAATGCATGTTGTTTTTTTGTTTTTCGTCTGAAAATGCAAATGATGCATGATGTGTTTTTTTTTTTTGATTTGAAATGCATGACATATGCACTACCTACAATGATGCATGACAATGCGATATTTACAATGCGATGCATGGTAATGCGGATAAGGCACGCATGCCGATGTATCGAAGGTTTTGCACCCTCCAAGGATTTAAGGTCTCCTAGACCGCGCGTGTTTTTGGTCCCGCCAGACCCTCGTTTCGGGGCAACGCAAGTGTGGTGCGCAAAATAGCGCGATGAAATGCATGCCAAATGCAATGAGGGGCAACTTGACACGCCGAAGGTCTTGCACCTCCCGAGGATTTAAGGTCTCCTAGACCACGCGTGTTTAAAGTCCCGCCGGACCGGCTTTGGGGTAATGCATGATGATGAGATGCGCGAAAGAGCGCGATGAAATGCATGCCAAATGCAATGAACGGTGTACGTCAATGTACCGAAGGTCTTGCACCCTCCAAGGATTTAAGGTCTCCTAGACCGTCGCGTGTTTTTGGTCCCGCCGGACCCGGTGTGGAGAACGATGCAAAGCGTAAGTGCATGACAATGCTCGTAATAAAAGGCATGATAATGCAATCAAGCGGGTTTTAGGTCTCGCCGGACCGCGCGTGTTTTTGGTCCCGCCGGACCGTGATGTGGTCGGGCAACTGTGCGAATGTGACACGCGTGCCACAAGGGATGCAAAACAATGCAAGTGAGAATGAAATAATGCAAAACGAGGCACGCGTACCTCGAAATGCAATGAAATGCAAGATGAGGCACGCATACCTCATTGGTGGAAAATGGAATGCAAAGCGAGGCACGCGTACCTCGGAATACAATGAAATGCAAGATGAGGCACGCATACCTCATCGGATGGAAAATGGAATGCAAAACGAGGCACGCGTACCTCGGAATGCAATGAAATGCAAGATGAGGCACGCATACCTCATCGGATGGAAAATGGAATGCAAAACGAGGCACGCGTACCTCGGAATGCAATGAAATGCAAGATGAGGCACGCGTACCTCATCGGATGGAAAATGGAATACAAAACGAGCACGCGTACCTCGGAATGCAATAAAATGCAAGATGAGGCACGCGTACCTCATCGGATGGAAAATGGAATACAAAACGAGGCACGCGTACCTCGGAATGCAATAAAATGCAAGATGAGGCATCGGATGGAAAATGGAATGCAAAACGAGGCACGCGTACCTCGGAATGCAATGAAATGCAAAATGAGGCACGCATACCTCATCGAATGGAAAATGGAATGCAAAACGAGGCACACGTACCTCGGAATGCAATGAAATGCAAGATGAGGCACGCATACCTCATCGAATGGAAAATGGAATGCAAAACGAGGCACGCGTACCTCGGAATGCAATGAAATGCAAAATGATGCGAAATGATGCGCGCGAGGTAGCACACCTCACGCGGATCAAGATGGAATGCAAAATGAGACACGTGAGGTAGCACACCTCACGCGAATCAAAGTGAAATGCAAAATGAGACACGTGAGGTAGCACACCTCACGTGGATCAAGATGAAATGCAAAATGAGACACGTGAGGTAGCACACCTCACGTGGATCAAGATGAAATGCAAAATGAAACACGTGAGGTAGCACACCTCACGTGGATCAAGATGAAGTGCAAAATGCAACACGTGAGGTAGCACACCTCACGCGAATCAAAGTGAAATGCAAAATGAGACACGTGAGGTAGCACACCTCACACGAATCAAAGTGAAATGCAAAATGAGACACGTGAGGTAGCACACCTCACGTGGATCAAGATGAAGTGCAAAGTGAAACACGTGAGGTAGCACACCTCACACGAATCAAAGTGAAATGCAAAATGAGACACGTGAGGTAGCACACCTCACGTGGATCAAGATGAAATGCAAAATGAGACACGTGAGGTAGCACACCTCACGCGAATCAAAGTGAAATGCAAAATGAGACACGTGAGGTAGCACACCTCACGCGAATCAAAGTGAAATGCAAAATGAGACACGTGAGGTAGCACACCTCACGTGGATCAAGATGAAATGCAAAATGAGGCAGAATGATGAACGTGAGGTAGCACACCTCACGCGAATCAAAGTGAAATGCAAAATGAGGCACACATACCTCATTGATTGTAAAATGCAAAACGAAAGTGCAAGTATGACACGCATGCCATACGGAACGTAGAACAACGCAAGTGTGCCACGTATGCCGCATAGAAATGTAAACAGTGCAAGTGTGGCACGCATGCCACACAGAAATGTAAGCACTGCAAGTGTGACACGCATGCCACACAGAAATGTAAACACTGCAAGTGTGACACGCATGCCACAGAGAAATGTAAACAGTGCAAGTCACAAGGGACGTGCAAAACGGCGCGAGGCGGCGCACCGGAGAGTGTGATGAATGCGTGCAACACACACGGGGCAACTTTTAAATCTTATGAAAGACAAAAGGATACAAAAGGATACAGTCATCACATGAATTTGAGTGCCACACGCAGAAGACACTGTCTGAGGTCAAAACGGAGGCCGGTTGAGCATCGGAGATGCACTTTCTTGCACTTTCTTGAGCTATGAAGACCCAAAACCCCTCTTCTAGCCTAAACAAGGCCTTGGGAACACCACCGGCTGGGTGGGAAGGCTACCGGCTGCCACCGGCTGCCTGAACTCATCCACCGGCACAATATTGTGCTGACCGGCACAAAATAGTACCGACCGGCAGAAAATGCCTGATCGGGGGCAGTTCTGCCATTTTGCCTCGGGTCTTTTAAAATAGGGCTTGAAACCCTATTTCCTCACCTTGCCTCCGCCGAAAACCTTCACTCTCTCTCTCTAGAGGTTTGTTCTCTCGATTTTGCGTCGATTTCCTCGCGTTTTATGCTCGTTTTGCCGTCGGATTCGCGATATTCATCGCGTTTCGGACATTTCCAACCGATCGAAAACTCATTTCGGTGTCTCTTCTCGGTTTTCGCCTTTTCGGGACTTGTTCCCCTCGATTTCCTCTACACTTCCGTGTATTTTCATCTTCCGGCCTTTCCGGCCATTTTCGACCTGCTCGGGGTTGACTTTTCCAGTTGACTTTTCGTATTCTTGCTCGGTTTTCCTTTTCCGGCTATTTTCTCATCCCCATTGCCATGGCTGACGACATTCCACATGTCGGGACTCCCCCAGATCACGAGATGGATCCCGGGGTCGAGCTCCTCCCGCTGAGTGAGCGCCCATTTGATCCGGCGACCTACCGGCCGGCTATTCACATTCTACCACCCGATGGACTCCGCCACTTCCGCGGCTTCGACCGAGCACTGGACCCGGAGCTTCTCCTGCGCGAGCCGGCCTCTCACTTGTCCTTCGGCGCTTCCGAGGTAACACCTTGATCTACTTTATTTTCTGCAATGTAGGACCTTTAACTGTCAACTGCCATAGCTGATTACATTCCTTAACTGCTTTAGATCTGATACACTGTGCACTGTAGTAGATTGTAGTCGACCTCACAACTGATATCTGCTTAGGACCGACACACATGCACACACACTGCACTAGCCTGAATCACCCAAACACACGGCACACATTGCACTTTTGACATGAACTCACCGACACCCGGTGCTTATTTGAATCTGAAAACTCGCACGCATGCTAGACTTGCACTGAATCACACAAACACGCAGACGCATCACACGTTGGTAATTCATTGAAACATACCGGGACCCGGCATCCGTTTGAACTTTGAAAAACACGCACACATGCCATGTTTATACCGATCCCCATGGGAGTACTGACACATCACAGGCCGTAGTCCACGTACTGGTGCACTGAAACCTGACATTTGCTTGCATCTGAAAAACGTGCACACGTGCACCAAGTTTACACTGGACCACTCGAAATACACTGACGCATCACGCGCCGTAGTTTACCGTAAGCACACCGGTACCCGGTTTCTGTTTGAATCTTGAAAGACTTGCACGCATGCTAGATTTGTACTTACTTTATCTGTTTCTTCGAAACTGTACATTTCATATTGATTTGCAACTGTTTGTTTGTAAACAGGGAGGTTCCCATGCCATCCGCGGGTATGGGAATACCGTCGCTCGAGAGTGGTATGCCGAGCTACCTGACGCAGTCCGTCAGATCGTCGATCGGGCCGGCTTCGGCGCATTTTGCAGGGGATTGTCCAGACTTACTGCTTGCAGGCCTCTCCTCGCAGCCCTGGCAGAGAGGTGGTGGGACACCACTGATTCATTCCATTTGTCGGTGGCAGGGGACATGACGATGACTCCTTACGACTTCGCGATGCTTACTGGCATCGGGGTAGGGGGTGATCCGATCCCCTTCGACATTGACATGGATGAGTGGACCGCGGCCCAGGTCTACTTGCTTGGCGAGGCACCGCCTCTGGCGCGCCCTGGCTTTGTTAGGTATTCCTGGTTCGAGGTTCAGTTCAGGGTCCAGCGCACCCTCATCGACGCAGCCCCGATGACCCAGGAGGCCGTGGAGCAGTACGCACGCGGCTTCTTGATGTTTTTGCTAGGGACGACCCTCTTCGCCGACCGGGCGAACACAGTGCCCCTCTGTCTTCTCAGCGCACTGGTAGATGTCAGAGATATTTTGCGCTTTGACTGGGGTGGCGCGGCTCTAGCCACCCTCTACGGCTACATGAGCTCAGTCTCTCGTGGCAGCGGGCAGTTGCTCGGAGGCTACTGGCGAGCTTGGGAGGTATGTCTTCTTCTCTGCTTTACATTTCCGCTCTACATACTTTCTGTATTCTGCACTGTACACTGCTCACACTGACTGTATACTGTACACACTGCACACACACACTCTGCTTTTCACTAACTGTATATTGCACACACGGTACACACATACTCTGCACAATACACTGCACAACACACGGCTCTGCTATCTCTGCTTTATTCTGACCGTACACCGTTCACTCTGTACACTCTGCGAAATACACTACACAACACACGGCTCTGTTATTTCTGCTTTACACTGCATTCTGCTTTATCTGATGGTCATACTGACATCTGTTTTGCAGTTGTGGGTGTATGCCTACTTCCCTAGGCTGGAGCCAGTGCCGGCGACGGAGACTCCCCTGGTCATCCCTTTCTCGCGCCGCTACGATGGGAGGTGCACACGGCGACCTCGGGATACCTTCAGCTTCTACCGCCGATTCTTCGACACCATCACCTCTGCCGAGGTATATTTTACTTACAATTCATTTAAACTTTGCTTTGCATTTGTGTATTTCAATTAGCAATCGGTAACAAACTGTACTTCCAATTTCAGATCATCTGGCGACCCTAGGCTGCAGTGCCGGCAGGCATTCAGGATCGGTTTGCCGGTGCGGAGGAGACCTCTCGTTACCGGATTTTGCTGGAGGGCCCGGTCTGTCGGGCTTGGTACCTGGGGGAGCGTTTTCTGCGCCAGACCCTCAGGTTGCCAGAGCAGATAGTTCCGGTTCACCCTCCTGAGCACATGAGGGACACCGAGAGGTTTTCTCCGCAGCAGATGGAGGACTACACCCTTGGCTGGGATGAGGGCGGCTATAGGGGCGAGGGCGACTACTCTGAGTACGTCCGGACCTTCATTATGCGGCCTCTGAGCGGGGGTCGCCAGACTGAGCGAGGGAGTCCTGCGGTGCCGGCGGCTCGGGCGGAGGCAGGAGCAGGAGTGGGGTCTTCGAGGAGAGCCCGAGTCCGAGGTAGAGGTGGGGTACAGAGGGGACGAGGGTCCGGTTGGCCCGCTCTGCCCACTATGCTGACGTACAGGGGATAGGATGGGGAGACCTACCAGATCCCCTTCGTTCCTCCCCCGGTTGGTCACGAGTTAGCCGGTATTCCCGACTTACCCCCGGTACGTATTACTTCACTTTGCATCTTGCATTGCCATTCCATTTCAGTTTATTTGATATTCCGCAGAATACTAATGCATCCGATACTTTTGCAGGCTTCCTCCGAGTACACACGGCAGTCGGTGGAGCTGTGTGCCTCCCTGATGGGGATGCTGCAGCGGACCCTCGACGTCATGGCCGCCTACAGTCTTCCGGTACATTCTTCTGACCACAGTCTCAAACCATACTCTGTTCCATACATACTGATGCTTTACACAAAATCTGATAAACTGCTCACGGCATCTGATAAACGATACTTACACACTGCATTCTGCACTGATTAACTGCTCACGGCATTCACACTGTACTCATACGTCGCATTCTATACTGATTCACTGCTTACGACATTCACACACTGTACTCATACATCGCATTCTATACTGATCCACTGCTCACGGCATTCACACACTGTACTCATACACTGCATTCTGTACTGATTCACTGCTCACGGCATTCACACACTGTACTCATACACTGCATCCTATACTGATCCACTGCTCACGGCATTCACACACTGTACTCATACACTGCATTCTGTACTGATTCACTGCTCACGGCATTCACACACTGTACTCATACACTGCATCCTGTACTGATTCACTGCTCACGGCATTCACACACTGTACTCATACATTGATAAACTGCTTCACGGCTTTCTGATGCATTTGCTTTTCGTATTTTTCAGCCTCCCTTTCCGATTCCGCCAGTGGGCGGCGCTCCTCCGGCTGGGCCTCCCCTTTTTACTCGGGATGGCAGGATATTCCCCCGTACCAGAGGGAGACACGCTCATGTCGGGAGTAGCTCGCGAGCACCAGTTCCAGGTGATGGCGAGTCAGAGATGGAGGCGGAGTCGTCCGAGGAGGAGGCCGGGGATAGCTCGGGCTCGGGCTCTGACAGTGATGCTTCCGACGATGCTCCTGGGCTTCTGCCCAGGAAGAGGGCCAGGACAGATCCTCAGGCGTGAGGTTGCTGCTGATGATGATTTTTCGCTGCTTTTTTTTCTTTCATTTTCTTTTATTGTACTTTTCTCTTTTTGGTAGATAGAGTACCATGTACTGCCGCAGGCAGATTTTGCTTTCTTCAAAACTTTGTATTTGAAAAGACGATGATATGAAACAAACTTTTATCTGAAAAGTATTTTATTTACATACCTCGTACTTTGCATTGCACTGCATCATATTACACCTCAAATGTAAATGATTACGATTTGTTGTCTGAAAATTGAGCACTTGCACTGTAATAATCGGATAACCAACCAACTAACAGCAAACAACCCAGACAAATCACTGCTCAAACTGAACAAATAGCCCACATTCTGCTGGGGATTAATCTGCACACAGCTCACAATACAATATCCGGTCCATTCTGCACACGGCAAACTTTGAACAATTGGCCCAATCTGACAAGACGGATCACAAAAACTGAGACAGTTGAAGTTGAAACACATTCGGATGTCCCAAAATTTCCTTTTCTTCTCTTGCATCGCATAAATGTAGAGAATGGCACAGCATTCTGAGCACAAACGATTGACTTTGAAAAAGGGATTTCACAAACGGGGCATCGAGCCTACAACTGAACACAGTGGAAAGGACTCAAGTGAAGAAAATAAAAGGCACACGACCTAAACACAACGAGACACACTCGGAAAAGACTCAAAGCTAAATTGAGACCGACGAATCAAAGGATACGACACACGGACGTGCTTGAAAACAAAAGACCTTGAGGAGCCAATCCCTCCGGGCAGGTTTCCCACCCTTTCTGATTTGTGTGATTCTCACGCCACTCGGCCCTCAAGCTCGGTTTTTCTCTCAAAACCCTTTTGCTCACTTTCCTCTCGACTTACACCTCTCTATTCTTTATTCTCTCATTTTTCGTCCCTCCCCAGGGTGATTGATGGATGAATAGGAAGCGGCGGATTCACGCCCGACACAGCTAGCTCACGGCTATTTCTTCTGATAGATAGGGTACCTTTCTGGCAAGTACGTCGATAACAAAGGAGAGGCGGAATACCCGACTCGACTGTGCCCCTAGTTCATTACTTTGACCATTTCTTTTGTTTTCTTTCTAAAACAGTTTTGATCAAAATGAACGTTAGATTAACATGCTTGTTCAATTTTTGATTTGAAAATCATGCAAGTCAGGCCGTAAGCACTGAAAGTTTTCCTTTTTGGGTCCAAACATGGTCCAATTTTGGAACACGAAATAATTTTCGAGAAAATAGTCAACCTCAGTAAAAATTTTCAAAAACTATTTTCGCGAACAGTCAATGCTCAACAAACACAGAACCTACCCTCAAGACGCAACCTCGGATTGGAGGCAATTTGGGAAAATTGCCCCTTGCTTGGAAGGGGGAGGGAGGAGGGCAACGGAAAGTTGCCCCTAGTTTGGGCAGCAACTCAGGGCAACTTTATGGCGATATGAGGCAACGGAAAGTTGCCCCTTGTTTGGATAATGCCGCGGCATATTGTAAGCCAGTCCTTGTTGATGACGATCGGACCTTCGGACGCGGAGGAGACGAAGACGGTTTGAACCAATATATGGACACAGTCACCTGGAAGGTGTTGGTGGTTTGACTTCAAGAGGAAGTTGATCACGCAGCTCCAGTTGTTGCAATCGAGATATCGGATTCGAAGGAAGCATAGGTAATCAAAACCATTACGTGGGCTGAGACGCTATGAAAGCGTTAAGGGCTGGACTTCCAGATGAAGTTGCCTACGTATCCCAAACATGGGAATCAAGCCTTACGTAGTTCCGGTTAAGGTACACTCGGGTATTTTAACCTTCACTATTTTTAGGCTCTTACTTTTGCCAAGGCGCCCAATGCGGGTTTTCGACCTTGCGAGCTTCTTTTCTTTCTTTTCTTTTTTTTGCATTTTTCTTTTTTGCTTTTCTTCTTTTTTTTTCTCTTTTTTTTTGTATTTTTTGCTTTATTTTCTTTGTATTTTTCTCTTGCTCTAACTTTTGCCTGGGTCGCCCTTCCGGGTTTTCGGCCCAACGAGCCTCTCAAAGGGTAAAAGTGTAACAGGTCCATGCCAAATGGTTTTGATATCCTGAAGTCATCTGAATCCCGAAAAATGACTGCTGTATTGATTCGCAGAAGGATCCATCTTCGGCTCTTCGAGCACATCGGACATTTTTGCCCCTAGTTTGAGGGGTGCTTCCGATTTAGTTTCGCAAGCTTCTTTTGATGAGGTCTGATCTTCTTGATCTGACTTTGGTGCCTCTTGTTCGAGGGCTGCTTCAAATCTGGCCACACAGGCCTCATATTGTGGTTGACCGTTGAACATTCTGAATGCAAGTTCAAGGTTTGAAGGCAAGGACTCAAGTCTCGAGGCTGAGAGCGATCCTAAGCTACACAATCTCAAGAGCGATTCCACACATGTCTTTGCAGGACCGCGCAAAACATTTTTTGAAAGTTTTTAAGAAAGCGACAAATCGCTCGCGCTGAAGACAGTGTGGGACCAATCTGGATCAAGCCAGGATCCTTCCCAGTACTCACACTAACAAGCATGATTTCATTCATTAAGGACTTAGCACGCCTCTCTTTCTCTCAATTTGATCAAAGTTTTGCAAATCCCGAGGAATTCCTTCCTCTTTGTTTTCACCGCAGTGTTCAAAAGGGTTTGAAAAACTTAGGTCAAAACAATAATTATTAGGGCACACAAGAGCGGGTGGAATGCGCTGTCACCTCATTCGAATTCTCTGGCACAACTAGCCCAAAACAAATAGTACGGGAACACGATAGCCGCGGCTGTTTCATTCAGGTTCCCCGGATGTAAACTGGCTCCACGACAGAGGCAGACCCAAAAAGAAAGCAAAAAAAAGAAGTAATTACAAAACAAAACGGTGCTTGAGGCAACAACCCCAAAGTCACCTGGTATTCTATACAAAAGGGGGACTGACTCGTTACAACAAGACAGACCCTTAAGCACAAAGGACTGACTCAGGACAGAGAGACAGACTCAAAATAGAACAAAAGGCTGACCCGACACCCGAGCCAGGATTTACAAAAGTAGCATTCGCGGATGCTCAAAAATGCGTGCCAGACGCCACATCAAAAATTCGAGGTGCTGCCCGCAGGCGGTTGAATCCCAATTACATACTCGCAGTATCGGTGTCCTCAAAATCCAACAACTGAGTGGTGACGGATTTAGCTGAGGTGGGTGGGAGGATAACCTCGTTGTCAATCAGATCCTACACCTCGTGGCGGAGGCGAAAGCAGTTATCGGTGGAGTGGCCAGATTGCTGGTGGTACGCACAGTACTGAGTGGCATCATGTCCTGCTGGAAGGGGTTTGGGGAGCGGCCTAGGCTCAAGGGGTGTAAGATGCCCCTTTTTGGCCAAAATCAGAAGTGCCCTAGACAAAGGCATGTAGAGAGGATGGAAGACCCTCCGCCCCCGGGGCTGGTATTTTGAAGCCTGAGTGCTCCTGCTAGACGTGCTGGCGAACGGATCGGCAGGTGCGGGCTTGAATTTCTGATCCTTCCCAGGTACGGGGTTGGGAGTGAGAGAAACTGTTTCAACATGACGAGGTCTATCCCGATTTTCCGACTGGCTTGAACTATCCTCAGGTAGAGTGGGAAAAGCATCCTTCACAATTTTGGTTGTCATCGCGGATACCTGTTGTTTGTTCATCCCCCTGGCTCTTAAAGCCTCGACTGCCCACAGCAGTTGTTCAACGGGATCGGCATCTGCCTTTGCCTTGTCTTTGCCCTTGGCCTCAGCCTGGTGAGAGGTTTGGGTTGGTACTGGTACATCATTGTTGTATGTGGAGGCCATCTCCGGCTGATTAAGCTCGATCACAATCCGCCCCAGTAGCGGGGGCTCTTGGGGCTCAAAATTTCCGACATACGGTGCAACCGGTGGCGAGGCTGACATCCCGTAAGCGAGATCTGCCACAGATCTTTGGAGATCACCTATCATCCCCATTAACTCGAATGTAGTGGGCTCGCGAGCCTGATAGAGCTGGGGGGCCCAGATTGGGTGTGTAGCGGGCGACCTAGGAGGGTGCGGCATATCTACGCCGGCCTCACTCTGTAGGGTGATCCCTTGATCCAACGCGGCTGTCATAACCACTATTTCTTTTGAACTCTGCGTCATCTCAAACCCTGCCCCAGCAAGCGAAAAACACTGACTATTCTGTATCAACTTTCTGAATTCTCTGAACTGAAAGGAAAAACGGACAGCATTTCAGCCCAAAACAGATCAAACGCAGACGCAGTCAAACAACTGATCTCTACTACTGATTACTGTTCCCCGGAATCACTGTTCCCAGAACTAAACTGATACCCGCAGATATAACCGGTTCCTCAACAACACTGATATTGGTGCCCCTCGGGCCGGATACTCGCACTGGTAAATTGACATGTACTTTCCTGCAGAGATACACTCTAGAAGCACATAGCAGATAAATGAGAACCAAAACACCCCTATATTGGGGTAGGGTTTCCCTGTCCTATTTTGTCAGGAGCTAGGGTTTCACTACGCACACAGCGGTTTCAAACAACCTAACATCGGGTAAGCAACCTGTCCTAGTTTGGAATGGTCACTATGGATTCCGAATATGCACTAGGTCGAATGGTCGAAAAGGGTGCCCCGGTAAAACCGGGGTTTGTGTTCCCATACTGGCAGAGCCCGCAACCGGTCAGCCTTACGGACATGCCTTGACGAGACAAGCCTCCAGCAAACCGCTCAGGAATAGCAGATGGCCAACACGGTGTCCTAGGCGCACCAATGCACATGCAATGCAAAGAAACACATAAGTGTAGTCAAAACAGGATATCACGAGTTCGAGTCAAGCTCTCTAACATCCCCAGCGGAGTCGCCAGAAACTGTAACACGTCCGCGGGGGGGCCTCGCGCTACAGCTCGGACTCCTTTTTTTTTTACGGTTCTAAATCTGAACCAAAGAGTCCAAATCCGGCAACTCGTTTGAGAAAACAGATTTTTGAAAAGTAGTGCCAAACATGGACTGCTTTGCCAGATTACAGAGTCGCCACCTAAATATTTTTGAAATGGGAAATTTAGGAAACCCTAACTCGGTGCCGAAGGCCACATGTCCGTCATCACCAAAGTGGTCTTGGCTCGGGAGCTTGGGTACGATCGGGGAAGGTCAGCTATGAGCACCCCCTTTTGCCCGGTCCGAAGACCGGCCTCTACTAACCGTGATATCCGATTTTGAAAACATTACATGCTCTTATTCCAATTATTAGCCTAGAATTACTATGTTAGGCGCGCAGCAAACAAGTATAGACTAGATTGCCTAACCTGGAAATAAACATTGCATATCCGTTTTGTCTCGAAAAACGTGTTGGTTTTTGCTACTCGAAAGTAGGCTAAAATACGGATTTCAATGAGTTGTTCCAACTCACGCAATCCAACCTCCACCCACAGGCATTCAAGCAATTTATCACGTAAGCATTTAGCCGCATGGCAAGCATACTGTCATGGCAAACGTTCACACGCATGCGACATGCTAAAGCATAAAAAACTTACATCGTACTCCGTGCCAAAACAATAAACTAGTTAGCAAAACATGCATGACCTAGTTCATGTTAAATGACTAATGCAACACAGGCATAGATGCAATCTGGAGTAGGCTCGGGTAACCCTAAACATGGCATGTGAAATGCGCGAGTAGCACGTATTCAATTTAGAAATCGAAAGTACGATGCAGTTTGTATGATGTACCGAGCCCGGTGCATGTAAACAAATGCATGAATGCACGCATGCATTGCATAAGGTATGCTAATTTGAACGTGCCCTAATCTACCAACATAAGCGGGTAAATAAAAGGGAGAAAGAAATGGGGATTGGAAGACATACACCCACTCACACACACTTATTACAACTTTGCCCTCGCTCGGAGGGACCGAAAGAATAGACAAATTAATTAACTACGCAAGCTAATTAAAATATTACAAGTCAACTAAATTAATTAAATAAAATAATTAATCTAATTAAACAGTAAATCGCCTCGGGATGAGGGCCAAATGCAGCGTGCGCTCGGGACTGGCTCGGAACCGCACTGCCATGCATGGATTGCCTCTGTTTCCTCTGCTCTCCTCCTCAGAAAAATGCCAGAGTCCCAGGAGTGCCTCTCAGGGCACTGGGGATCACCACCGGCTGGGGTAGGACATCACCGGCTGAAGGAGGAGGCCACCGGCACAAAAAGAAGCCATCGGTTGTTTGTTGACTGCCGGTCGGCACTAAATAGTGCCGGCCGGCACTGAATGCCTGCAGAACCTGCAACTCACAGCAGCAGAGGGGAAATCTATGCATGACAATATAATTCAAGCCATTTATGCACCAAACACATCCCTTATCATGTTATTGACTCAAAGGGGCATGTGCCTCGATTCCCGGACCACCAATCGCGCATTTCCATGCATGATGGCCCTAAGAACCAAGAATGCAACTTTGATTTCAAATGCATGCAATGCAAACAAGCAAACAAGGGTGCTCAACCTCCATCACACTTCACCTCAAGAGGCCAAACATGCACAATACAAATGCAACCCTAAACATGTCAACTAGGCACGCAACATGGACTATGCACTATGTTCATGCAAAGGGTTCAAGCAAGCATGCAAGGTAAGCATGCAAACCAATGGAAGGATGGTCTTATACATGAATTAGGCAACTCAAATAGTCCTAAAATCAGTGGCCAAAATGCTAAGTCAAGAGGGCCAAACACATATGCACACATGCACAAGTTAAGGCACCAACACTTAAGCATAACAAACAACCCTTAAGCACACTTAAAGGGTCACAACAATGGACAACTAGCATGCAATTTAGGCTCTGAAAATCATGCTATGAAATGATGCCAAATCATGTTAAGCAAGATAAACAAATGCATGCAACATAGGTTCAACACTTGAGGCAAGTCATGGAAGCATTGAACTACACTCATGCAAAACAAATATGGCATACATTGAACAACCTAAAACAGAGTTTTGGCATGTTAAAACAAAGCCAAATGGCTACTTAGATGGCATCTAAGAGGCTTAAGCACAAAGGCATGCAACATGACCAATAAATGAAGCATTCAACACATGCTTTTAAAGCACTAAAGGAGCAACTAAGGTAAGCATACAAGCACACCAAAGGGACTGAAATAACATGCTAAATGGTTCCAAACCATCAAAATGATGCAAGCAAGGCATGCTACACTCTCATGCTCTTAAGGCCAACAAGCCAAATACAAAGGAGCTATGTAATGCAAGTCATGGCCGACCAAAACAAGCATGGACAGACCTTATTCATAGTAAAATAAGCATACAAGCTTCATGGATCTAAGCCTAAAACATGCTAGAAATAAAGGCACATAACCTAGACATGTTAAGGGACTATTATGGCATTACAAAGCAACTATGCAAGGCATGCAAAGAGTGCTAAAACCAACTTAGAAACATGTTATATCATGGCCATATAAGCATGAAAAACAAACCAAACATGCTCAACACACACTTAAGCACAAGCTCCCTCAAGAAGCCAAATCTTGCCCTTTTCAAGGACATCAAGGAGAGGGGGTGGCCCTCCCCTTTTGGAGACTTTATGGCACCATCTCCGCCACTGAAATCCCTCAAGATTTTAGTGGTGAAGAAGCCCAAGCACGAAAGTCTCGGATCTCAACAAAATAGCACAAAAAATGGCTTTTTCAAGGCCTAAGGGTGGTCAAACCTACCCAAACCACCAAACACTCTTACTAAACAATGAAAGGGTTAAAAAACAGAACTTTTATGTGTTAATCACTAAGCACAAAAACAGTTCTAAACTAGGTGAAAACAAGGTGCAAGAATGGGGTAAAAAGAGCTAGTTTCTTACCCTTGATGATCACCTTCGCAAGAGTTGATGTTGTTGCCTTCTTTTGCTTGAATCCAGCCAAGAACACCAAGAACAACCTCTTAGGACCTCTGTAACCAAGAGAAGGTGAAACACTAGGTGTTGATGTGCAAAAGTAAGGCACAAACACCTAGTTACACAAACAAGAGAGAAGTGTAGAGATAGGATAGATATAGAACTTCTAACCTAAGACCAGAGCTCCCTCTCACCTCTCTCACAAAAACTCTTCTAACCCTTGAGCCAAGAGAGAAGGCCTTCTCTTATAGGCATCAATCTTGTAAAGCTTGCCAAACAAGCTTACAAGGAGGGCATCCCTCCATACACGTGTATGGAGGGGAGGCTAAAGCCATACAGCTGTCTAAAAATATCTCATAAAGCAGCTGCACAGTGGTCGGCAGGGCAAAATGGTCATTTTGCCAAAACAAGTGCCGACCGGCACAAAATAGTGCTGACCGGCACAATATAGTGCCGGTGGCAACACCAGCCAGCCGGTGGTCTCTAGCCAGTGCTGGTGGTGTGTGGGGATGCCTCACAAAGCATTCCTTGTCCTTCCAAGGCAAAACACAAGTGTTTGGTGCAAAACCGAACACAAAACGGTCGAGTTCGGAGGTCCTGAGGCAAGGCGCGCGAGCCGAGAACTCCGGGAACTCCAAACGAACACAAACATGAATAATCACCGAGTGTTCCAACGGTGACGTCCAAGTCTAGAGGACGGTCAAAAATGGGGTGTCTACAATTGTAAAATAATTATTACTTAATTATGTATTTGATTTTTATATTCGGGTTCTTACAGCTATTTTGCTAGTTTTCTTTGATGTTTAATTGAGTATTCAACTCATGGTTTAAGAAGTATACATCAAAGGATTGTTTGGTTATTCTACACAAAAGAGAGAATTGTTCTTCAGTGGATTCTGAAGAATTCGAGCCTGAAGCTTTGGTGGATTTTGGAGTGACTCATTGTCAAGACAATTCCAAGGTGCAGACGAGACTGGAAGAGGCACATAGGGGTTGGTTCAATTCGGGCGTGGATTCGCTAGGTAATTGAGAATATACCTGTGTAATTCCTTTATGTTTTCTTAGTGGATTGTTTTGTGGCTGTTGCCCGTGGTTTTTTTTATCATAATTGGAGGTGCTCCAATTGTGGTTTTTTCTCGTTAAAACCGTTGTGTCGATTTGTCTTGATTGTTTGATTGAGATTGTTTTATTGCTTAAAATTGATACATAATCACAAATTAATATCTAGGGCATCTCTAGATTTTTCAAATATGTTGGGTCTGACTGAATCTAATTGGATCTTATTAAAAACTTCATGATCACTAAAATAACAACAAACCATGTATATATGCTGGTCATATAGGTATTAAATGCTATTAGAAGTTGTATTATGTCATTTCACTAAAAAGATGGAGAAAAAAAAGAATTGAAAATATGTCAGAC